>VDFB02075321.1:275344527-275498893 GCA_007258455.2 Sequoia sempervirens
TCTTTGCCACCCTCCACCTCCTAATTACTCTTAGGTCTATGTGTGCCCAAATCAGATATTCAATTTGTAGCACTAAAATCATGTCCTTACAAAACATTTTATTTTATTTTTCAAATTAGATATAATATTTTATTTAATATTAGATTTGTGGGCCATATAAAAACTCCATGTGGGTCATTTTCTGCATCCCAACGGACCCTACATTTTGTTTGTAGGATTTGCATGCAACAAACATGTGGTTTCAAATAGGAAGAGACAAAGATCAAATTTTTGGAGCATCTTCTGCTCAAATTTTTCACAAGCAATGAATTTTTAGCATCTTTTATGAGGTATAATGGAGAGGAACAGTCGTTCGAAAAAAAAATGCAAGAGAAATCTTACAAAAGAACAAATTGAAGCATATAGAGAAAGAGATAGAGAAGGTCATCGGAAGAGAAGACAAGGTATGTTAAATATTGGTGAATTTGAGCCCTATGGTCTTTCAAGTGAAGAGAAAATTGAATATGTTCAAGGTGAAAATGTTGAACATGATATTGAAATTGGGATTGAAAATGTTCAAATTGATATTGAAAATGTTCGAGGTGAAAATGTTGGAATTGAAGATGTTGAACATGATATTCAAATTGGGAATGAAAATATTGAAATTGATAATGAAAATGTTCAAGGTGAAAATGTTGGAATTGAAGATGTTGAACATGATATTGAACTTGGGAACAAAATTATTCAAATTGATATTGAAAATTTTCAAGGTGAAAATGTTGGAACTGAAGATATTGAACATAATATTGAACCAAGTATAAATTATGTTTCACTAGATTACATGAGAAATGAAGAACCTTGTGTGGAAGAAAGGAATATTCCAAATTTAAGACTTCAAGAACCCCTAAATGGTCTTTTGAAATTGATGGGAACATTATAAAAAAATTTGAATGCAAGAGGTCAACACAAACTATTTGGTTGTGGGCTACAAGAATTTTCAACCAATATTTTAGTGATAAGACATTGACCGGGAAATGCCAATTTTTTGTGCAATTGCTAAAGATGCAAAATATGAGACATTTGCTAGCTAAATTGAAGATTCGTGTGAACAAGAAGACTGAAAAAAAAAATATTATTGTCAAAATTCTTTTTAATGCTCTCAAGTATATTGGAAAAAATAACAAGGAAAAATATAAGAGAGTTGCTCGGAGAGTCATTACAACCACCCTAGTAAGCCATCAATTGAAAAATGCTCAATTTATGAAACAAACTTGTATTGATTTTGGCATAAATCATAAAAATTTGGATAGAGCGCTTGCAAGAAGAGAAAGAATAGACGATCTTCTTCAAAATGATACATGGGCATTTGCTGGGAGGCTTCCACATGTTGATAAGAAGCTAACTGATAATGTAAAGTAGGTAATTCAACAATTTTGGCATGATAACTCTAGAGTATCACCCAATGCAAAGGATGTTTTAAAGTTAAGAATTGGAAATCAAGACTATAAACTGCATCCTAAACATTTCTTGGAATGAAGCCAACCAGTGTTGTTCAAAAAATTTATTCAAAACACATCCAAATATGGAAATATTACAAAAGAATTTTGAAGGTTTGAAGCCATTTTATTGTGCACCTCTTAAGATTCTTAATACTTATTGATACAAATACCATGTGGAGTTTTCAATGTACCATAAACTATTATGCTATATCCATTCTACTTTGCATACTAATGAAATGTTGTAGGAGTGTGGTGCAATGCATCTTTCAAAATCATCAAGGGACTTGCTAGATATATTTTTATGTTCTAGAGATGATGGTTTCTTTTTCTATAGAAATGATTGTCTAAATACGAAGTGCTCACAATGTGGTTGCTTGTTAAATTTTGTTCAATGTTTTCATGAGGGTTCCAAACATGAATTCAAAAATAATATTTTTGAGAAAAAAATATATAAGATAGTCAAATATACTTTGCAGAGTGGAGGTGAAGGTTCTAGATGCGAGTTGGTTATAAAAGAATGCAGTGTTGCTAATTTAATTTCAGATTTTAAGGATAATTTGTCTACAAGTATGCAAGGCATAGTCATAGGTCTCAGTGGTCGGATCAACAATTCAGGATGTTTAAGGACTCTTTTCTGATTGACACTATTATATCAGTGGTTGATTTTGTAGAAAACTACACATTGCAATCACAAAACAAGGTACAATCTCAATATTAAAATTCCATTTAGATTTCTATTTTTTTCCACATAGCATTTATACATGCACCTGATAGTATAGAGGAGGATTGAAAGATAGTTAGAGAGTATCATTTTTATATGAGTTCAATGATAGATCTCATTCATCCAAGTATGTTCAACATTGTTTTGAGATTTTTTTTTGAGTTCTTGCGGGAGCATGATATAGCACTGGACTGACATCTCATTTGGTCAAATAACTACATAGGTCAATTCAAGAATGCTTATATCTTTTATTGGTTGAGTAGAATGCATGTAGAGAGAGGTGTACCTCATATTTGGAATTTTTTTTAAGTTGGTCATGGGAAAGGGGAGCATGATGGAATAGGTGCATGTGTAAAGATAACTCTAGTTAAAGAGCAATTGAAGATTTCAAGAGAAAAATTTAGTGATGGACATTCTATTGTTGATTGGTATAGTTCAACATTGTCATAGGAAGGGACATTTGACTCAATAGTGCATAGATTCTTTTGGTTGGTTGAGGAGGGTATAGTGGGAGGCAGATTTGATTGTCATATAATCAAAAATTCTTCAAAGATGCATTCATTTCAAAGTTCAGATGTAAGCACATAGACCATTTGGACATGAGAGTTGGCTTGGTTTTTTTAGAGTTGTATTCAGTGCGAGTGGGTGGATACATGGGTTCCACAATATCTAACTCCTTTATCTCAAACTATATCCATGACAAATGACACAATTGAAAGTTCAATTGATTATGATAGACTTTCAAATCTACTACAGGTAGGACATGTTTTTGCAGTTGTTGCACCGGAGGGGAATGAAGAGAGATCAGACTAGTGGTTGGGTTGATTTGTGTGGTTAAAGCATAAGCTAACACAACTGATGGAAGATGATGATGGGTTAGTGTATCCTATAGGTTCAGTTGTGGTTTCAGGAACTTGGTTGCAAACATACATGATTAGAAAGAATGGCATACCTACATTTGAAGACTACAAGAAACAAAAAACCATTCTCATGTATTTGCACCTTGTTATAGCAACAAATGTTATGTTTTTGAAACATCATGCCAAACCAAAGAAAAAAAAAACTATGGACACTTAGTAATGTTGATCATGAAGAAATATTGGATACTCTTAAGCAAAGAGATGAACCTTCAAGCACACTTGAATATCATATTCAAGAATGGAAGGTATAATGATTAGGTTCATTATGCTTAAGTTCATTAGTGTTCTTTATTTAATACTGATATTTTGCAAACTATTGCAATATAGGTGTCTTTAATAGTGATATTTGGTATGTAATTTTGTGATATTTTTGGCACGATTGATCATGTACCCACTACAACAATAGTTAGCTTTGATATTTTCAAAGAGGTATGCGACAAATTACACTAATATAGATTAGTTATTCAAAACATCTATTATAGTTTGCATTGCCATCTCATCATCAATCAGGTCATTTAGAATAATATAGATTGGTTATTCTAAGCATCTTTTATAGTTTGTATTACTAATTCATCATTATTTAGGTTGTTTAGATTAATATAGACTTGTTAATCTAAGCATGTTTTCTATTGTGAAAATATAGATTTATCATTTGATAACTTTTGTGATATTTTTGGCACGATTGATCATGGAATTCTTGCAACAATAGGAAGATCTGATCCTTTCAGAGAGGTATGCCACAAATTATAATAATATAGATTGGTTACTCTAGAAATGTTTTACTGTTTACATTACCATCTCATCATCAATTAGGTCTTTTAGAATAATATAGATTGGTTATTCCAAGCATCTTTTATAGTTTTCATTACCAACTCATCATCATTCAGGGTGTTTAGATTATTATAGATCTATTAGTCTAAGCATCTTTTCTATTGTGACAATATAGATTATCATTTGAAAACATTTTTGATATTTTTGACACGATTGATCATGGACCTGTTGCAACAATAGTCAACTCTGATCCTTTCAGAGAGGTATGTGACAGATTACATTAATATAGATTGGTTATTCTAAGCATCTTTTATAGTTTACATTACCAATTCATCATCATTCAGGTTGTTTAGATTAATATAGATTTTTTAGTCTAAACATCTTTTCTATTGTGACAATATAGATTTCTCATTTGACATATTTTTCTGAGGTCATTGCTTGTAGACTTGTCCCACACCCTCCAGTGCATTTCTCTCTTGAAGTCTTGTGATCGATAAAGACCTTGTAAACCCCAGTGGATTATTTTCTAGGAGTTGACTTCACATTCATAAAATTTCATGGTTTCATCAAGGAGCCTTTTTGGCTCCCTAAATTTGTAACAGATAGAGTTTTTGCTTGAGAGGCATGCATTCTATCAGGTAACTATTGTTGACAATGCTTATGGCATCAGAAGGCACAAGATAGGGATTTAGATGACTTCCCTCACCATTACAAACATCTAGGTAACACTAATAAAAAGGAAGGGATGGTAGGTACTTATGAAAAAATTGGTGCACTTCAGCCTAGTTCTCATTTGTGACACATGGAGCTACAACCTAATAAGGCACCTCCCAACTGTGAAACATGAGGGTTAGGAGTATTTTGAATCAAGGAATAACCCAGTCATAGAAAGGCCAAAATTGTACATCGAGTTATCCTACATACCATTTGATTGGCCACCATGGCTTGAAATTTATGTCAAGATGACAGAGTACCATTTGAGCCATCTAATGGGCAAGTCTCTAAGTACACAATTGAAGCATCTAGGATGGTTGGAGAGAAAGAGGGTGGATTTTTGGAGGTTGCAACAGTAAATGAAGAGCCTCAATGCCATGTATAGGGAGGTCCAGCCACATGATGAAAAGTTTGATGAAATTTATGGTAAAGATGCTCACACCGAGTATAGTAATCTTGAGACCGACCAAGAGATTGGATAGGGAGAGATTTCACTCTACACTTCCCAGCCTCAAGAGCTCAACAAAGGAAAGGGGTCAAAATGGAAGGACTTATAGGTCACACCCTCTGTCAGCACCAAAGAAAAGGGAAAGAGGACCCAACGATCCCAAAAGAGGTCTGTTGTGGCTACAAAATGCCAAGTTTCAATAGGATTGGTCACCAAGGGATTTGAATCTATAGGTTCCACTCATACAAAAAGGAAACAATTCTAGTAGCTAGGTGGACCCAATGCACCTACCAGAGGAGAGGAAGAATTGGAGTCTGCTCTACTAAGATATTCGGCTTTAGTGGCCCAAGTAATTTTTTCTCCCTCTTCTTTCTGCCTCTGCATTTTTGGTCATTCATCCACCCTTGTCTCTAGAGAAGAGTCCTCCATCCACATATTTTGATCTTTTCAATCTAAATGAACCCTCGATAATATTCAACAATGATCCCCACGAGGTAACCTCATGTGTTGAGTGAGCATCATCTGCATCAGCCATGATTGATTCTTTAATCACCCTGTCAAGGGCCCCACTAAGAAAGCTAAAGCATCCATGTTGGAAATTTCACCGAATCCTTCTACTTTTGGGAAAATGTCACCTTTTTGACTCACTTCCCCTTTCACTTTGATGGGTGTTCCCCCTCTATAGTCCCTCTATGTTATCCCATTTTTTTCTATGATTACACTCTCCTTCACCTCTCTATAGTCCCATACAGTCAAGGCTTCTCATTCTGTCACACTATTCAGTCTCCCTCCAGGTACTTCCATTACTGCACAAAGCATTGACACCCCATAGATTCTATGAGGTTATTTCGATGCAACAAAGCTGGCCCGAAAGGCTAGAAAATAGAAACCATAGATAAAAAAAATTAGCAGAACCAACTACTAAGAAGATTGAGGCTTGTTTCTATGAAGAGTGGAATTCCCTGTTGATTGCTACCATGAAGTTGCTAGTATCCAAGCCAGAGGGAGAAATGCAAATGGAAGATTACAACATAAAATCTATGGGCCTAGATCTAAGTGAAACTCACCCACATGACAAGTTGGTTCTAGATAAGGCCACCAAGAAAGTGGTCTATACTAATTATGAAAAGCTAGATAAGATATTAAAGAAGCATGAAGCTGAGCTGGTAAATGTAAAGGACACTATGAATAGGCTATAGATAGAAATCAAAGATAGAAAGGTGGAAATGGATCATGTAAGGTAAATACAAGATCAGTAGGGAGAAGCAGCTAAGTTTCTCAAGGAGGCCCAAAATCAATAGGGTCAGCTTTATGCCAAGGCAGAAAAGTTAAGGTTTGAGCTTTCTACTAAATTGCAAACAAATACAAAATGGTGTATCTAGGAAAACATGCAGGAAGAATTGGATAGTGTCCAATCTCAAGCTTCTAACAATCTAAGAAAGGCCCAAGCAGAAATAGAGAGGGAAAGCAAGAAAAGTAGGAGATCAAGTCCATTCTACAGATTCACGACCAAGAGGTCTAAAGGTTGAAGTTTGAACTAAAAAACACCCTCTAGGAGAAGAACTAGATGGAGGAGAGTATGAAGGCAAGGGAATCTTGATTCCATTAGGAGTTGGTTGTTGTGCAAAGATCTGAGATCCTCCTGAATTTGAAAAGACTGATATCCACACATTGGGAAAACATCATAGTTACAATTGTTGCTATAAAGCCAGTCTTGTAGTATCTAAGGGATGCTTAGGAATTAGACAAGAAGGTTGGCCCAATGGCTGACCAAACTCTGCAAATTTATGCTCCTAAGGTTGGAGAATTAGAAAACTTGATTTCTAGCTTATGAAAAAAAATAATTGAAGAAGCTTTAAGAGGCACATAAATTTTGGATTAGATGGTCACCTCAAGGAAAGAAAGTGAATTTTTCAATTGCTATAAGGTCACAACAAAAAGAAAAGAATGCCAAGCAGTGTTGAATAGAAAGGTCAATGAGAGCGAAAAGGATTTCAATGATCTGATTGATTTCAAACTGCCTGCCCCTTTTTCACCAGATGGAGGAATGCTATCGATCAAGTAGATAATAGATGCAATATAACACAAGGTCTAGATTTTTACATAACTCCCAAGCATAAGCCCATCGCCACTGTTGAAAAAATCTAGGAGATTCTTCCCCTTTCTCAAATCTATTACCATATTGGGGTTGTTTCATACAGATGGGGAGGTGTTTCTTTTAAAGAATTTTTTGAGTTGGATCAAGCATATGAGATTCTCCGCACTGTCATCTAGCTCACTAATTTTGATTTGGAAGTACAACACTCCACCTTCCTCAAACTCCAAGAGTTTCCAAAGCTTTAGGTTCACACCTCCACAAGTGAAGGCCCCTGTGAGTTGCTAGAACTGTAAAGAATTTGTTTCTTTTTAATCTTTTTGGTTTTTGACTTTTACCTTTTTCAACTTTGGGAGAATTCCACACTTAATGAAGAGAAGACTACTCCAAAAGGCACACAATGTGCCACGTGATGGCTGCGCAACTTTTGTATATCACTTTCTTTTTGGGCATGAACCACATGCGTATTTTTGGTAGGGATTTTCTTCAAAGCCATTCTCATAAATTTGAGATTGCTTTCCCAATCAACACACCATCTATTTGTTTAGGCACTTTGTATTTTGTGGAATGATCTCTTCAGGAAAATTTTATCAGAATGCAGTGGGTGTCTTGTCTTTAGGGTGGAACTTTCAAGTCAGTTCCATCAATCTATATGAATGATCAAACAGATTTTTGCCAAGCTATGTGAGAATCTGATTTTTCTTATTGCAATCTTTGCTAAATATCCAAGCCATTAATAAAACAGTTGGGACATAATGAGAAAATATTGTTGCAATCTGATAAAGATCTAAGATGAGATCATAGGCTATTAGGTGTAGGCACTTAGTAGTTTCTACTTTTGAAATGTTGGTGGTGGTGTTCTCTTCTTCCAGTTAAAAATAGGGTTTGGTAGCATAAGTAAAAGGAGGTTTTTTAGTTAGAAAAAAGTTACTTCGAAAACCTTTTCGAAGCAGATAGATCTAATAGGGAGTTTTTATGTTTTTAGAAGTAGAAATTTTTACAGCATATTGCTATTCTCTGCCATGTTATATTTTAACTCAAACTATCATTAGATTGGCATTCGACCTTTATTTTTTAGTTCATTTAATATTGAACTTCAATCTATTTAGAAGAAATCTTTGAAACTATGCATGTTAAGGCCTTTGTCAAATTTCTTCTTTATGTTTTCATTCATGATTAAAAACATTGTGTTAAGCTCATTTTAATAGTTCAGGTAACTAATTTGTATGTTGTTAAGCTTCTATATTGAATGATAACTTTCAAAAATTGAATTATGTCTATTGAAATTTTCTATTTTCTATAAAGGTTATAATTTTTTGTATTATGTCATAAAGGAAGAAAGGGCTTCTATAATTTTCTAGACTTTTCTATTAACTTGTAGAGTTTTCTTATGTCTGATCAAACCTTAATGGGTTCTTCCCATGGGGAGATTTGAAAGACTACACTATGCTTTTACTTAGCCTTTGTTGCTTGTTCTCTTCCCAACAATGAAGGGTCTATGGCATTTTGTGTCAGTTATATCATTCATAGGAAATAATTTGAGGTTTTCAATGTTGTAAAAGATTTGGAAAATCACCAATTTCATGTTTTATTCACATTTCCTTCTACCATTTTCTCCCAGCATAAAGAATATTTGGATTTCTATAAAAATCCTAGAGGTTTTTAAGGGATGCACAAATTGGTCCCTCACTTGCTAAATTTCCTATAAGATTGTCAGAGAGGCTCAAGGTTTGTTGATCAACACTTATCCAAGAGGTTTGCACTACACACATTAAGGGTCAAGCCATTATCAAAAAGGTTTCTCTTTATCCTAATCTTATTAACAAGGGCTATTATCATGAAGACTTCATGTTGTTTTTGAACTTCCAAGGAAGGTAACTCCCTTTGGTGAAAAATAATGTCTATATTAACCATATTCATTCCTTGAACTAGGGATTCTAGTTCATTTGGATTTTATTAGGAGGAACCACAACTTGTTGTAAGGATGTTTGAAGAATACTATTGTAGTTAGGTGAGGCTTGAATAAGATTCCATAAGGATATCTTACTAGGAGTATTCTTAAGTTGTTCGACAAGATCATGATCCTTTCCATTATGTGAAGGCAAGCGAGGAGCACTAGGAAAGATAGGTTGAGTTAATGGTAATGAAATGGGAGTGGTTTTTTGTTGTCTATTATTCCTTGTATTCTGTGTGTGAGCAATGGTATTGTAACTCGGTTGTTGTAAAACAATCTTACTATCAAGTTTCCTTGTAAAGCTCAAGATATCTCCTGGAGCTAATGGTTTCTTTTTAGGTAGTTCTAAGACAAGCACAATCTTGTTTGGAACTTGAGGTTGGTGTGAGGGTGAATAAAGGATAAGTTGAGGTTTGATTAAGTTAAAATCTCTTTAAGCCTTAGTGGATGATCCTTGTGAGATGAAATCCTTAAGGACCTCATCTAACATGTCAAGGTCATCACTACTAAAGGGATTGAAGGGTATGCTAACTTGGAAAAAGAGATTTGAAATGGTCAAATGACTATGCTTTTTGTTAAAATTATGTGTTGTGCACCTTGCATAATGATAATAATGTTTAATTTATTATTATGTGTGTGGTGCACCTAGGGGTACCTAGATGGACATGCATCACTAGGAGTTATAATGTTGGGGCCTCTTTATGTTGTATGTAACATTGGGACATAATTGTAGAATGTAATTATTTAATATTGGGGAATAATAAAATATAATAAAGTACCCAATATTAAATGTGGGGTCACATGATATTGTAAGTTCATGGTTTTGGACACATGGTTTATGTAATATCACTTGGTGGTTTTGTGGGAGCTTGTTTCTATAAAAGAAACCAGAAGGGTAGTTGTCTAGGGTTGGAGAGTTTTTTGTAGGTTAGCAGGATGAGCTTGTGCATGTGTGAGGGTTTGAAGCATGACATGGGATGTGTGGATTCATGCTTGGTCACATGGAATGCATGGATAGCTTGTGCTTCAGAAGTGTTCATGGAGTCTTTGAAGATGTATTATAATGGTTTTTCATTATTGAATAATACATGGAGTGTGGTTGTTTTTGGAGGCCAGGTTTTTCGCTCTTGAGGGTTTTCCTGGGGTATAGCTTGTGTCATCTTTCATGGGTATGTTGTCTATTCTCTTGCATGTTGATATTGAGTATTTATTTACATGTTTTTAGATTTGGGTTATGTGGAAATTGTCACTATATGGCTGCAAGTTTTCCTTACAAGTGGTATCAAAACTTTGGCTATGGATTGGATAACCCTAGGTTGCATGAGAAAATGATAGACAATGGAAAGATATGAGGGTTTTATAGGTGTTTTGTTGCAGATTTGAGGGTTTTGGGTTTGTTGGTATGATGGGTTGTTTACAAATTTGGGGTGTGATAAATTTTGGAAAAATAGGGCTTCTTGGTTGTGCATCCAAATGGGGGTTTTGTGGGGGGGAAATTTACAAATGACCTCCTGGGACAAAATGGACCTTATGGTTAGATTCGGGTTGGACGAGAGACGAATTTGATATATAATTTTTCCTATTTTGGTTATTAGAAAAATTACAATCTTTTTTTGTAAAAATCCCTATTTGTAGGCTGTACGGATATCATTCTTCAAAAATTAAAAATTAAAAATTAAAAAAAATCTGAAAAAAAATTATAATCATGTTGGCATTTTTATCCTACAAAAATGAAAAAAAAAATCAGAAATTAAAACCCGATTGAAATGGCTAAAAGAAATATTAAAAATCAAAGATTTTTTTCTATTGGGGTGGTATGAGGTCTACAAACCCCATATCCTCTACTCTACATAGCCCTACCATGTCAGAGTATAGAGCCCGTACCTTTAACTACCAATTTCTAATTCATGTTGGCCCTTTGAAATTAGGTTTTGAATTAAATAAAAGTTGAATGGTGTATAAGTTTTTAAAGAAAATCTTATGTATATAAAGTTGAAACTAAACCTAGTGGTTTAACCACCCCCTTCATAAATATTTTAAAAGGCTCTTGAAATATTAAATATTAAAAGAAAATCCACCACTTTAAAGTTTGAAAATTTAAATAGATTTAATTGCAAGGTGGGGTCCACCAAATTTTCCCTATAGTCAGTTTGGAGTAGTTTTATTCTAAGAGGCATAACTTTCACATAGGATGTCATTTTTTGACTTCTTGGATTCGTTAGAAAGGTGACTCAGAGCTCTACAACTCGGATTATAATTTTTTCCATATTTTGTATTTTTGATAATTTTTAGAGAGGTTATATTGGGTGCATACAAAGTCAAATTTTGGACTTCGAATAGTCGACGGAAAGCTTGTTCAAAGCACTACATAGTGGATCAGGTTTGGAGTTATTTTTCCACACTTTATTTTCTTTTTTTCTCACCTAAGATAATTATTGGTCTTTTTGACTATGGAGATATTATGGGTATGTGCAAGATTATCATGGAAAAAATAGGTCCTTAAGTGGCAAAAAAATTAGAAAAATCAGAGTTAGGCAACTTGACGTAAAAATTTGAATAAGTTATCTATATTATTTCAAAAATATGTAAGAATAGAATTTGTAGAAAGTTGAATATAGTTTATAAACTACTAGTTTTGTTTAAAAAAAAAGAAATCTATTTGGTGAAAAATTGAAATTTCAATGCAATAGTACTTAAATTTCAGGGAAAAAATAAGAAGTATGTGTCTGTCTGACCACCCTAACCACAATAAAATGATAATAGCTTTTTATAGGATTTTAGATATAAGTAGAGGACTCATGTCCCAATGTGATGAATATTTTTTTGTAATTTTTTTCCAACTAAATAATTAATTATGAATTTTTTATTACAAATTTTCAAAAATATAAAAAAATCATATGTCTGACCACCTTAACTTGGTCAAAAATTCATGAAATTATTTTTTTCTTTTTTTAATCCTATAGTGAGCAAAGCACAGAATGTGACACATGTTTTGGATTCAAAAAATGTGATATCGTTTGAAAGCTATAGATGTTTTTCAACTAGTCTATCAATCAGGACTTTAGTCATAATTTGAATAGAAAATAAATAATAATTACTAATTAAAATCAAAGTAAAGTATAATTTATATTGGTGGAAAGCTAAGAATCTCCTTTAAAAACACTTTTTGTTTCATCAATTTTGGGTAAAAAAAAGTTGTCAGCCACATACCCATCATATTACCACTTTTTGGCCCATCATGATCCTATACATACCCTTATGAGCATATGGATAATTGGATTTTGGTGATTTAATGTTGGATTCACTGTATGCTTAGTTGTACATCTCAGATTATTCTCTCATTTGACATGGTTATTAGTATATGGTTGGATTTGTATGTTGCATTTTTGTATCTACAAGTTGTGCAATGTTGTAGGCCGTCTATACTTACATGTTGCATTTATGACTTGGACATGGGTTGTCTCTACCATTGATATTTTAGTGTTGATGCATGTTTAGTTTTGGTGGCTTAGTTTAGTCACTTGGTTTGCTGGTTTTCATGTCATGTTGAGGAGGTGAGAGTATTACTAGGTACAATCATAATATGAGACCTATATTGTTGACTATGATTATGCAGATATGTGGACACGGTTGGGTTGAGTTGGTATATTTGGTGGTGATCATGGTGTCATGGATGTTTCTTGTGCATTAGAGAATTTGGCATGTCATGATAGTTTATGCAACTGAATTGTTGGTGGTGTTTTATTGGATCCTAATTTAGGTTGTGGTGGTGTATCTTCTTGGTTTGGGGAGATTGGTATCACAATGTCATGGATAGCTTGGTTACATGGTTCAGTGGGAGCTTGTGATAGTGATGGATGGGTAGTGATGGATATGATGGTTTTGTAGTGTATCTTCTTACTTTAGAGGATGGTTATCATGTTGTCATTGAGAGCTTAGATTCACAAAATTGGTGTGAGCTTATGATAGCGATGTGGTGTTGTTGTGTGCATCATGATGCCATGGGATTGCTCGGTATCATGGTTCATTGAGAGTGTTTGGAAATGATGTGGATATATTGTTGATTATGGATGGTTGTCTTCAGTAAGGGTTGATTGGTGTCAACAATGAGCTGTTGGATTATGTGTGCTATAGTGAGAGTTCATTGACATCAGGTGCTAGAGATGTTGAGGTATTGTTTATGACTTGTTGGTTTTTTGACAAGTGATCTTTGGTTGTATGATAGTTTGTTATTATTTCATGGTATACTCTTGATTACTGGTTTAGAGTTGTGACATGGTACATGTTATGATGATTTGAGAATGTGATTTTTTTTTAGAAGATGTGAGATCATGGTGTCATGTTTATGTTCCCAATTTTGCAATTGGAGCTATGATTTTGATCTTGGTTAGTTATCTTTGTATTGAGTACTTTGATCATTTTCTTGGATTTTAGCATCGATTGATTGGTTACAGGTGCTCATGGATACTTGGAGACATAAGTGAGGTTGGATTTCTCTTGTGATTAGAGACATTTGCTTGAGATGGTTACTCTTGATGAGATTTTAGCAGGAATTCTGAGGAGCCTACACCTTGGTTGGATGTGAGTTCAACATGTACCTATGAGGAGAGTGTTCTTGGTTGAGTCATGATGACTTGGATATCCTGGAGGAGCATTCTCATTCCCCACTCTTGGTCTACTTGGTGGTTCACTTGAGTACCAATATTACCCATTTTTCTTTTAGGTGCATTATGTTTATGATTTGTCTTCTCATGGATATGGATCTTGATCCATGGGTATTTGGCTCTGGAGGGTTCATTTGAGGAGTGTTAGAATTTTTATCTCCTTGTACATGTTGGGTTTAGGAGATGGTTTATTGGGCTGATTTCCTTGGTTTGGGAATGGTTACATTGAATTTGATTTTCTTGTTTTGAAATGCTTACACCCATGCTTAGTTACATGATACATATGTTATGTTTGATCTTGGTGATTGGATGGTTGGATGTTGTTATGGATTTTGTTATGGGGTGTTATGGAGGAGATCATAATTGAAATAGTTGGCATTTAGAGATGTGTGTAGGAGGACATGCTACAGGTATTTGGTTTGTAGGTTTTACATATCATTGTGGATGTTCCTTGGTACTACATGTTTACATATTCTATGTGATGTTAGTAGACTCAAGGTATTCCTTGATCACTTGTGATGGTTCCTTCTTTCTGGAATGTTAACAAAGTGATACATTGAATGCACTCATTCTAGATTTGCATTCATCTAGACATTGCCTATGCAGTGGAAGCTCTCGGATGTGTATGCCACTCTTTGACAGGTTTGCACATGGAGTTTGTTATTGCGGTTTATGGGTGGATATGTGATGGCATGAATTTACTATGTTATGTATACCTTGGAGGTATGGATAGTTGGACATGTTTCCATTTGATGTGGGTGTCATTTCAGCTATGGTGATTCATTCTGGATAGCTGCTGGTGCATATTCATTACCTTTTGGATTGAGTGTGTGTTTTGAGATATCAGTTTGAGGCAAGTTTCTGCTTCTTTGTGATAGTTAGTGTGACATCTCTTTGGATATGTTCTTATCTTAGTGCATTGGCATGGTGGAGGATGAGAGCATTCGTGGATGAGATGGTGGTCACCTTGGTTATTGTTACATGTATCTTGATGGAGCACATGGAGCACTTGGATTCCAAGATTGTACATGTTGCCTATGGAGTTTTTTATCTTAATGTTTGAGCTTACTTGTTACCCCATTATGTAATGTATACAACAAGTGGGAAAATGATAGAATTAGGTGTTGTAGACCTTGCATAATGCTTATAATGTTTAATTTATTATTATGTGTGTGGTGCACCTAGAGGTACCTAGATGGATGTGAATCAATAGGAGTTATATTGTTAGGGCCTCTTTATGTTGTATGTAACATTGGGAAATAATTGTAAAATGTAATTATTTAATATTGGTGAATAATAAAATATAATAAGTACCCAATATTAAATGTGGGGTCGCATGATATTGTAAGTTCATGGTTCTGGGCACATGGTTTATGTAACACCACTTGGTGGTTTTTTGGAACGGGGATCCTCTCTTTTTGTTGCCTTGCTGGGTAGTTTTGTGTCATTGCATCATTTTATGTGCCCCTGATTTTGGCATCTAAAATGGTCAATGAGACTCACAGTATCATTTCATCTCGACCATGTTTCACCCCACAAAATTTTTGAAGTCCTTCGGGTCCTCCGGGTCTGCCTATAGATTTACTTGGTCGGATTTCCCTACTCGTTCAATTCACTTTTTCCTTCATTTGTGACTTTAGAGATAAGTTTCCTATGAATTTGGGATGTTTTTGTGGTGCCTAAGTGAACTTCCAAGGTTTTTTTAGGTTTTGGGAAGTTGTGAAAATTTCATTTTGGGACCCGGATCCTCTGTTGACATTTTGAACTTCCATCAGCCCTCAGGGACCTAGCTCCTCCATGGCCATTTCTAGGACTCCATCCCTACGTGGTCGTTTTCAATTTCCCTCAGCTCCCGGTGACCCAGCCTCCAAAACTTGGCTCCTTTGTGGCCATTTTCCAGACTTTGTCTCTCCTTGGCCATTTTGACCTTCTACCGGCCCTCGACAACCCAGCCTTCGGAACCCGACTCCTTCATGGCCATTTCTAGGACTCCATCCCTCCTTGGCCATTTTGACCTTCCGCTAGCCCTCGGTGACTTGACTCCTTTGTGGCCATTTCTCAGACTTTGTCCCTCCTTGGCCATTTTGACCTTTTGTCGGCCCCTAGTGACTCAGCCCCCGGTGACCCGTCCTCCTTGACCGGGCTCCTTCATGGCCGTTTCTAGGACTTCATTCATCCTTGGCCATTTTTACCTTCTGTTGGCCCCCAACAACCCGGCCTTCGGAACTTGGCTCCTCCATGGCCATTTCTAGGACTCCATCCCTCCTTGGCCATTTTGACCTTCCACCGGCCCCTGGTGACCTAGCCTCTAGGACATGGCCCCTCTATGGCCATTTCTGGGACTTTGTCCCTCCTTGGGCATTTTGACCTTCTGCCAGCCCTTGGTGACCCAGCCTCTGAGACCTGGCCCCTTTGTGGCCTTTCCCAGGACTCTGTCCCTCCATGGTCATTTTCAACTTCCGTCGGCCCCCGATGACCCAACCTTTGGGGCCCGGCCCCTTCGTGGCTATTTCTAGGACATTCCTTCCCGACCATGGTGTGCACATTTCCATTTCAAAGGGCGATGACCCTTTGTCCTTCCCCTTCCAAGCTTTCGCTTTTTTTTAAATGGGTCAAATCTTGAGGAATTTTTTCTTGGCACTCTTTCTTCCCCTTTTCCCATGTGCTATATTTGAAAAATCTTGTTTTTGTCAAGTTTTGTGAGGTCCAAGAACTTCCCTTCCAATTTGTTGTTCCTCGTTCACTGCTTGCCCCCCTTGGGACCGCATTAATGTTTATGGTCCAAATGAGCTGCAATGACAAATATTATGATCTTTTGATGATGCATGGATGGATCTAACATGGAGTTTGTAGGATTTGACTAAAATTTTCCTTGATTTGTGTATTAAATCACTTACGACACTTCATGTATGCAAGATTCAAAAAGCCTACCCTGAGTCCATTGAGGAGGCCCATTGAGAAAGCTTTAACAAGGAATGCACATAGCTCCTGTCACCATTCATTTCATGTTTTCCTCTCCTCGTATTACCTACCAACAATGTCAACATTAGAAGAATGCCTGTGCCAAGGAAGTCAATGACAAAAATGCAAGGGGGTGGCCTTGAAGAAGGCATGAGGGAGATGTCCTACTTTTCACCAGATGATGATGACCTATCCCCTGAATCAGGGGAAACCAATCCATTGATACCAGTCATCGACAGGCCCATTTGATCCAATGAAGAACACTGAAAACACATCAAGTAAGAAGGTAGCTTTCAAGCAGTCTTGGCTATTGTCAAAAGGGCAATCAACTAAATGAAAAAACTACTACAACCCTTGAGCACTAGGTTACAAAATAGGGAAACGACAAAGATGTATTTTAAATTGTTGAATATTATGGGGTAGGTGAAACCCTAATGTAATCGAATCTAAGCAACATAATGTAATTCAATCTATCCATTCATTCAGGCTTTGGAAAACTATAAATAGGGCTCTTCACCTCATTTGTAAAGAGGTTAGAGAGTTGTTGTAAAAAGAATTTGCAGCAATAGAAGACAACATTGCATGACTTTATGGATGTTCTCTTTAAGTTTTCTCATCTTGCATGCATGGTTCTAACTTCCATAGTAGTTTTAGTTGTAGATTCTTGAATGGAAGTGATAATGGAAATTCTTGTTATGGTATTTTATGAAATTTTAGCCCATACTTTTAGCACTTTTTGATGAAAAACTACTATCTAAAGTTAGCCTGGGCTTCTTGATTTTAATGCTACAACTTAGATCAATTGCATGTGCATAATGTGCATGTGCAATCTAAAAATTTAAAGTCCTTAGAAGATTGCACTGGTTTTGTGTAACTATAGGTTCCTCTTGGCTAAGAAAAACTTAGTTTAGGGAGTTTGTCTACTATAGCAGCCACCATGATCACTGTTCATTTGTAGTTTCAGATCTAGGAACCTTCTCTCTTCCCTGCCCCCTTTTTTACCCTTTTTTAATGAGTAACCTTAGGCAAGGTTCATTGCACATTGTAGAGCTAAATCCAATGATAAAATGGAGTTCAAGACTATTGTTTGAACCTACAACAAATGCACAAGAACTTCCCCACCTTAGGAACTCCATTTCAAGACCCAACTTCCCATGCTTTGTAACTCATCTATAAGTCTTCCTTGTGATTCCAGTAAAATCACATAAAATAGCTGAGATATTCCAAGCACTGACAAGACCTAACATTAGAGACCTTGGGATAGTGTTCTACAATTTGATTGTGGAAGATTGTATTTTAGGAGAGATGATCCATCTATGCATTACGTGTGTTGAGAAGTGCACAAAAAACACATCAACAGAACTGGCGCTAGAGCAGGGCATGACATTTTGAGGCTACAAAGCTAAAAGTTGGAAGTTGAAAAGAGCACTTTCAAAGAAGAAATATGAGATAAAGAGATCTCTTTTAATGTTGAAACATAAAATTAGAAAATTCTAAAGGAAAAAGAAGGTGAGTCAGAATGGAGCAGCACACACAAATCAACATCACTCAGTTGCATGCAAAATTGAACAAGAGATAGAAGAATTCATTGCAGCAATTTGCATTGGCAGATAGATGTTGGATCCATTGCACTCATAGGTAGAACAAGTTGGGAAGAGTCTTGCAAGGAGAAATTCCCTTTTGGGAAATATACCTGCCCTTGGCTCCTGAAGATCTAGAAGAGAATTTGACAACCATGAAAGCTAAGGCATTCAAGGAGCTAGTCCAAGAGTGTTTGGGAAGAAAAGACATACCAAGATTTGAGGAAATATTGATGTCTAGTTGGTCCAGATTTCACAATGCACCCCACTCTGAATTCACTTGCTCATCATGCACGAAAATTATGGCTCAAGCTAAGGGTTGTTCAAACAAGTTGGAGCAGCCAACTGTCAAGGAGGATTAGTCACCCCATGAGTCCAAAGAGTTTTCAACATCTGGAGGAGAACACATTGAAGAGGAACCAAGGGATTCAACAGAGACTAGTGTTGGGACAATGAACATTGAAGCTGAAAATGAAAAGGAAGAAGTTTATTTCCATAGGACAGCTAAGAGCTATGATGAAAATACAGTCAGAAGGGAGTTGGAAAACCTTTCCTCTACTAGCAAAGAGCAGTCCCCTAGTCTAGAGGAAGAGCCATTGGCAATTGATGATGAATCAATGAACTTTGCAGTAACATATGCTAGGATAGCCAATGCAGATGCTGCAAATCAGCAAGAGGAATTGGATAACAACCTTGGAAAGAAAGAAAATGATGATGAAGGAATAAGTGAAATGAGATTAAGAGACCTCTCCTTCATAAGTGATAGTGATCAAGGATCTAAAAATACAGATTTGGAGGTGTGGGAACAACCACTTGCCACAACTATCTACCATCAAACTTCTTTTTCAAGTGATGATGAGGACCCAATAGTAGAAAGATATGACCAGCTCATCTCTAGATTAGCAAAGGATTGGTCAGAGATGAAATACCAAGTGGATTTGGAGGTACTACTACTGCCAAATTGGTGCATACTTCATGATTCATCACACTCTGAGTTTGTATGTGAGCTATGTAAAGAGGCTATTGATCAAGCTACAGGGCAAGTGGAGGAGCCAATTGCCTGACCTCCTCTACTTGTTGCCCATATCAAAGAAGAAGAGAAAAATCCTAAATCAAGTGATGGCTTAGTTGAAGGTAGACCTCAAGAGGATGTTGGGGCCACAATAGAAGGACAAAAACACAATCTCAAGTCTTTGAGTGATGAAGTAGATCAAGCAAAAATTTTGTTCACCAGTCATCAAGAAATTCTTCCTCTTGAAGAGTAGTTGTGCACAATGGACAATAGGATTTTTGGTGAGTCCTTGGAGGGATATTGCATAGTGGATTTTGGTCCCCTTGATGAGGTGCCATCATTTGATGACTTCTTTCCATTAGGGGCTATATTGTGGAGGTACACCAACACTGAAGAAGAATACATTCTAGAAGACAGTAACGATGAAGGCATACCACTTTCCCCTCTCATTGATGAAATACTAGAGCCTCCAAAGTGGGAGAGGTGTTCCTTCTTTGTCTATAACGATGGTTATCAAGAAAAAATGATTGAACGCCATGAGGAAATGCATTCACAACAAAGAGAAGAAGATAAAGGAAGAGGTGCTGAGATGGCTACCAGTGGAGATGAAGCACCTGACCAACTACAAAATGCAACTTGGAGTCCTTCCACCATGATCATTGTTGATCCTCTTTCATATTCAGATGGCTGCAATAGGAAAAATTCATGCATGTCATCATCCCATGACATAGAACATCATGAAAGTAAGGACGACACCTCAGAAAGGAGATGGGACAACATGTTACCCCTTGAATACAACAATCAAGAAGAGGCTTGGGCAATAGAAACCCAAGTAGATGAGGTGTACTTCCTTGAAGAACAGCCAGTGGAGGTTGTGGATCCCACACAAAGATTAGAAGGGTTTTTTTCTACCCTGTTCTACTAGTCTTATGCAAGCTTAATGTCCAAAGTGTTGCACCCTCCACTACACCTGCCTAAGGCTACCAATGCACCTATCAACAATGCAGTGCTTGCTCTTGATTGTAAAAGGCTACCACCTCTGCATGATGAAATCTAGGTTCTATCCTTCCTTTCCCTTGTTAATTTTCATAGCTGCATTTATCATTTTGATAATGGGAGTGAGGGATGGAAAACATGTTTATGGATTAACCATGGGTTCAACAAATCACCTCAATTGCTAATTTTACATGATGATGTGATTAAGTTTGAATGTTGCAATGTTGAACTTCTTTTTCCTAAGTATAAAGATAAATATGCATGGTTAAAAACTGTAACAATTGCCCATTTGTTTGTACATGCACTACAAAATCTAATGAATGCTAATGTCAGCTCACCCTTCCTAAACATAATGCTTTGTAAATATCTTTGTACATAGGCCATTTTGAGTAGTGTAGGTTTCCTATATATACTTTTCTTTCCTACTTTCCTTAGGTTAGTTGGTTTGTTGTTGGTCGCTTTCTTTAGAGTAGTTTCTTCGTTGTTTTCTTTCGATGTCTCGCTTTAGTTAGTGTAGGTGTTTTCTTTCACTTTTTTTCTGTTATACTGTTGCTTTACTCAGGGTCCCTCTACTTTTGGCTTGGCACATCTATGCGCACAATGACCATACTTATCACCTGGGGTTGTTCAATGTATTTCTTCATCAAACTCTAATCAAGTTTTCAGAGTGGATGGTGAAGGTCTTCTGTTAGTGTCAAGTGGTCTAGGTGTTTGATTCAAAGAGGATAAGTTATTGGTTGGTCTGATTGTGATGTATTCTAGAATCTTATATCTCTCACATCTTATGAATCTGATAGTCACTATTGGTCCTTTATGTAGTCTAGTTAAGTGAAAAATCTAAAATTTTGCTTCAATGCCACTGTGATTCTCAATCCTGAGCATGAGATTAACTTGATGGAGATTGGGTTCCTGTAGTGACTGAAGGATGGGAATTAATGCAACTACACACTTGGATTTTCAACATACTAAAGGTTAGGTTGGCTAGTGGTTTTGATCCTTTGGTTGAGCGTCTGATTTTTTTCCCTAACGTGAAGGTTGGAACCTGATATTTTCAGTTTGTGATTCTAGTTTGTCATCAAAATTCTCTTGAGCATTTCCCTAGCGAGTTTCCATTTGTTGTGCATGTTTTGCATACACGCGCCATTTGTAATGAGGACCTTCTCTTCATGTTGCCTTGTCGGGTCGTTTTGAGTCATTGACTCATTTTGCATGCCCCTGATTTTGGCATCTAAAATGGTCAGTGAGCCTCATAGTATCATTTCAAGTTAACCATGTTTCACCTCACAAAATTTTCTAAGTCCTTCGAATCCTCTAGATCTTCCCTACTGGATTTCCTTGGTTAGATTTCCTTACTCACTCGATTCACTTTTTCCTTCATTTTTGACTTTGGGGATAAGTTTCCTATGGATTTGGGATTTTTTTTGGTGCCTAAGTGAACTGCCAAGGTTTCATTAGGTTTTGGGAAGTTGCAAAATTTTCATTTTGGGACCTGGCTCCTTCCTGGCCATTTTCGGGACTATGCCCCTCTATGGTCATTTTGAACTTCTTCTGGCCCCCGATGACCCAGCCTCCAAGACCCAACTCCTCCATGTCTGTTTTGATCTTTTGCTGGCCCATTGTGACCCAGCGTCCAGGACCTGGCTCCTCCGTGGTCATTTTTGGGACTTCATCCCTCCTTGGCCATTTTGACATTCTGCCAGCCCCCAGCGACCTGGCCTCAAGGACCCGGCTCCTCTGTGGCCATTTCTAGGACTTCGTCCCTCCTTGGCCATTTTCCCCTTCTACTGACCCCTGGCGCCCCAACCTCTAGGACTCAGCTCCTCCATGGTTGTTTCCAAGACTTTGTCCCTCCTTGGCCATTTTGACCTTCCACCGACCCCCAGCGACCCAGCCTCTGGGTCCCGGCTCCTATGTGGCCATTTCTAGGACTCCATCCCTCCTTGGCCATTTTGACCTTTTGTCGGCCCCTTGTGACCCGACCTCCGGGACCTGGCTCCTCCATGGCCATTTTTGAGACTTTGTCCTACCTTGGCCATTTTTGAGACTTTGTCCTACCTTGGCCATTTTGACCTTTCTTCGGCCCTCGTTGACCCAACCTCCAGGACCTGACTCCTTCGTGGTTGTTTCCATGGCCATTTTGACCTTTCACCAGCCCCCAGTGACCCAACCTCTGGGACTCGGCCCCTTCATGGTGGTTTCTAGGACTCCATCCCTCCTTGGTCCTTTTGACCTTCCCCTGACAACCCAGCCTCTAAAACTTGGCCCCTCTATGGTCGTTTTGAACTTTCATCAGCCCTGTCGTTCCCATGACATTCCTTTCGAGTCGTCGTGTGCTCATTGCCATTTCAAAGGAAGGTGACCCTCTAGCCTTCCCTTTCCAAGCTTCTATTTTTTAAAAAATGGGTCAAATTTTGAGGAAGTTTTTCTTGGCATTCTTTCTTCCCCTTTTCCTATGCACTATAATTGAAAATTCTTGGTTTTTCCAAGTTTTGTGAGGTCTGGGAACTTCTCTTTCTGTTTGCTTTCCCCCATTCACTACCTTCCCCCCTTGGGACCGCATTAATGTTTATGGTCCAAATGAGCTCCAATGACAAATATTATGATCTTTCAATGATGCATGGATGGATCTAACAGGGAGTTTGTAGGATTTGACTAACGTTTTCCTTGATTTGTGTATGGAAGCACTTACGACACTTCATCGATGTAGGATTCAAGAAGCCTATCGTGGGTCCATCGGGGAGACCCATTGAGAAAGTTGAACAAGGAATGCTCATAGCTCCTATCACCATTCATTTCATGTTCACCTCTCCCCCTAGCACCTACCAATAGGGTTGATGTTATTAGAAGGCTTATGCGAAGGAATTCTATGACAAAAATGCAAGGGGGTGGCCTTGAAGAAGGCATGAGGGAGCTATCCTACTTTTCACCTGATTATGAAGACTTGTCCCTCAAATCAGGGGCAACCAATCCATTGATGTCAGTCATCGATGAGCTTGTTTGATCCAATGAAGAACACTGCAAACACATCAAGTAAGAATTTAGCTTTCAGACAGTTTTAGCTATAGTGAAAAGGGTAATCAGCTAAAAGACAAAACTGCTACAACACCTAAAGACTAGGTGATAAAACAGGGAAAAGGAAAAGATGTATTTTAAATTGTTGAATATTGTGGGGTAGGTGAAACCCTAATGTAATTTAATCTAAGCCACACAATGTAATTCATTCCTAGCCATCCATTCGGGCTTTGGAAAACTATAAACAGGGCTCTTCCTCTCATTTGTAAAGAGGTTGGAGAGTTGTTGTAAAAAGCATTTATGGTAATAGAAAACAACATTGCATGATTTTATAGATGTTCTCTTTGAGTTTTCTCATCTTGCATGCATGGTTCTACCTTCCATAGTAGTTTTAGTTGTAGATTTTTGAATGGAAGTGATAATGAAAATTGCTATTATGGTATTTGATGAACTTTTAGCCCATACTTTTAGCACTTGTTGATGTCAAACTATTGTGTAAAGTTAGCTTGGGCTTCTTGATTTCAATTTTGTAACTTAGATCAATTGCATGTGCATGATGTGCATGTGCAATCTAAAAATTTGTAGTCCTTAGAAGATTGCAATGGTTTTGTGTAACTGTAGGTTCCTCTTGGCCAAGCAAAACCTAGTTTAGGGAGTTTGTCTACTGTAGCAGCCACCATGATCACTGTTCCTTCATAGTTTCAAATCCAGGAACCTTCTCTCTTCCTTGCCCCCCTCTTTACTTTTTTTAAATGAGTAACCTTAGGCAAGGTTCATTGCACATTGTAGAGCTAAATCCAATGATAAAATGGAGTTCAAGACTATTTTTTGAACCTATAACAAATGCACAACTTGCCCATCTTAGGAACTCCATTTCAAGACCCAACTTCCCATGGTTTACAACTCATTCGTAAGTCTGCCTTATGATTCCAGCAAAATCACATAAAACAACTAATATATTCCAGGCACTGTCAAGACCTGTCATTAGAGACCTTGGGATAGTATTCTGCAATTTGATTGTGGAAGATTGTCTTTCAAGTGAGGTGATGCATCTACGCATTACCTATGTTTAGAAGTGCATAGAAAAAACATCAACATGAGCTTGTTTCTATAAAAGCAACCACAAGGGTAGTTGTCTAGGGTTGGAGAGTTTGCTATAGGTTAGTAGGTTGAGCTTTTGCATGTGTGAGGGTTTGAATCATGGAATGGGAAGTGTGGATTCATGATGGAATGCATGGATAGCTTGTGCTTCAGAAGTGTTCATGGAGTCTCTGAAGATGTATTGTAATGGGTTTTCATTGCTGAATAATACATGGAGTGTGGATGTTTTTGGAGGCTATTTTTTTCTCTCTTGAGGGTTTTCCCAGGGTATATCTTGTGTCATCTTTCATGGGTATGTTTTCTATTCTCTTGCATGTTGATATTGAGTATTTATTTATATGTTTTCATATTTGGGTTATGTGGAAATTGTCATTATATGGCTGCAAGTTTTTCTTACAAATTTCTCCAAGGGTTTCATCTATTTGTTTCTTTTGATGCTTTTTTTTTGTTTATGTTTTCTAATGATTACAAAATTTAAACTAATCTATCTAATCTATGAAATGATGCTAAAAAAAAGAGGAAAAAATATAGAAATATAACACTTTTTTCAACTAAAATATGCAAGAATTTGCTCTCCAAAAATGGTTGCAAAATCTAATTAAATAAGCAATAACTTGAATGCACAAAAAAATGTTTGAGGAGCTCTATTATTGGGTCTAAAAATGGTAAAAAAAGAAAAGAAAAAGGAAGACTAAAAAGCACCCAAATTTTTTTCTAAAAGGTCTATATAGAGACTCATTCACCCTTGGGCGAATGGGTTTTTTTAGGGTTTTTTAAAAATTGAATTTTTAGAATATGAGTTTATCTTATTGGATTATTGGTTCTATTCTATAATAGGGGTTTCTATAACATATTTTTCAAAAATAGGGTATCTTAAATTCAACTTTAACTAAGGTAAAATGATGAACTAAATGATGAGCCAAGTTTTTGGTCTAGTTTTGGGTAGAATCTATAGTCTATTTGCTCATAGATGTCATGGAATTTAATGCTTAAGTGTTGGTATTGGCTTAATGTTTCCCTCAAACCATTGACATTTGACATTACCCTATCTTTGTATGCATGTTTTATAGTGAATAAAATAAATTTCTGAGTTTGAGCATCTGAGTTCTTGTTAGTTTAGAGGATACTTATCCAAGGGGGCCCACTTGGTGAGTAATCCATCTTCTTAGTTTAGCATTAGTTTAGTATTACTTGTTGTTTGATACTTAGAAATATAGCATTGACTATTCTTGCAGCCACTAGAAGTTCATTTTGTGTTTGTTCTTACAACCAAATAGACAGAGTAGTTTCATGTTTGTCACCTAGATCTTTATTCATGCACACATTTCAACATAAGTATAGTTGTTGGTTGATATTCAACATTTGCTTTATTTCCTTTCGAACAGTTTACTTTTAGCATTGTGTTTCTTAGCTGTAGAATGCAATGACTACTTGAGCCCCTAGTGCACATACAATGTTGACCCATTTCCAGTTTGCGTCCCTGGATTGACAAGTTAAATGCACCTTCATGATGATTGAATGTCTATTTAGGTTAGATGTCCAGTCTCTAAATCATGGTTGTAAAGGATTAGTTATGAAATCATTGTAGGAGGCCAACACTAAGTGACTATTTTTAGTATGTAATTTGAATCTAAATCTAAACTTAGATGATTGAATGATGATCTTAATAAAATTTCAATGCAAAATGAATGCAAACCTAATCCATTTTTTCATATTTTTTGTGAATTTAAGTGATCTAAACATGCAAAAGTAAACCTTAAATGCAATGGTCACTAATGCAAGATTAAAAAACCCTAAATGAAATGCAACTAATTCAACCTAACACAAACCTAGTGCAAAACTCAAACCTAGGATTAAAGGACTCCAATTTTTTACAATTTTGTTGTACTATGGTAGGTTCACCAAAACAAAACATAGAAAAAGGGGTAGGGTTAGGATTTCTCAAAGTGGAAATGTGTATCCAAAAGAGGAAAATAGATGCTACCTCTCTCTAATTTCATGAAAAATGAGATCTCCACAAAGAATTGACTGACAACCCTTAGGTGAATCAACTATTTGTGAGAATCTTTAGATTTTGTTTTTCTATTAGGATGGGGGTCAAGGTCAAACAACACTTTTGGGAGAAAACCTAAAAAATAGTAAATCAACTCCAAAATCCAATATATCACTTGGATTTACTAGATTAAGCATAAAACTAAGAGAAACAACAAATTTTCAAGAAAATTTAAGACATAAATGTTGTGGACTTGTCATAAAATGGTGTTTTTGTAAGCTTGATTAGGTCTCATTTTCCTAGGGGTGAATGGGTTGAAGTCCCTATTATGGAAATTTTTGAATCTAATCTCTGAGCTTGAAACCTTCACTTCTTCCTTGTAAATCTGAACCTTCACTCTTGGATCAGATCTTGTGATGAATCTACAAAACAAGATTGTTGTTTGTTTGTGGAATGGGGTTTGACTTGGTCAAACCCAAGTTTGGTAGTTAAACCTTGATGTAAAAGAATAGATCTAAAACATAAAATGTGTGTGCAAGCCCTAATCCTAAGTGTTTCTAAGATCAATAAATCTTAAAATGAAAAGAAACCTTATTCAAGTGTGTTAGAATAGGATCCCTAAATGAATATGAACAATGATGACCTACTTTGGGAGATCTCAAACCACCATAATAATTCAAAAAATTGAATATACCTTCCTTTAGGTAGAAATTAGAATGATAATGGAAAATGGAACCACTTAGGAAACAAGTCATTAGTCTTGGTTCAATGTCTTGGTGCATCTCCCAAAAACTAGAATCCATCGTGATCCTCCACAGGCATCTATCATCACTCTTTGACAATGCTTAATCTTGTTGACAAAACAAGCTTGAAGACCTACAAAAAAAAATAGACTATTGTTCTAAGACTTCACTTTTGAATGTTTGATTAACTTCTCCTTTCTTTTGAATATGAATACTTGTGATCTCATGTGAATTTCTTTTCCTTGCCAGTGTAAAATGAATATAAAACTTAGTTTTATATGCTTCCGTTCTAATTTTCCAATTATTAAATCCTGAAAGCCAACACTTAGAATTTGAATTTAGGACCTTAAAATGATGCCAAAAACATGTCTTAAGTTGAATTTTATGCATCTAAAGATGACCCATTCACCCATGGGAAAAAGGTTCCTGACCTAAAACTTTAGGACCTAAAAAATGTCTAGGCATTAGTTTAATTAATAACATTTATTCAATATGGGTTATAATATTGAGAAATAAATAAAATAGGAATTAGGATGTATAATAATGGGTATTAGGGGCCCATTAATGAGGTTTTAAAATGCATAAATGTAAGGTCACTAAAATAGGTCCAAATTAAGTGTGAAATTATACTTTCTCTTAGAAAGGAGTACAATTTTCTACATGAAAAGAACATTTGTTGTGATCCTTGATTTGGTACCAATTGATGTTGGGATGTGGGTTGAAGATTTCCTTGATTTTGTAACAATGGATTGTAGGATATTGTTTGATGTTGTGATGTGTATTGAATACCTTTGTTTTGAGATCCTAAATAGAGCAATACTTGAGGACCTTGTGGTTGTTGAGGTATATTTTGAGAGTTCCTTGAGGTGGTTTAGCACTGTGATACATGTTGTGACCCTTGAGGTGGTTGGATTTGAATTTGAGGACCTTGTGGTTGTTAAGGTATGTTTTGGACACTTTGTGATTGTTGGTTTTTACTTTGAAGACCTTTTGAAGCTTGATACCCTTATGGTTGTTGTGATATGAGTTGTGAACCTTAGGATTGTGGACCTTGTATACTAGGAATAGCATGGAATATGGGTGGAACATTGGTATTATCATTTGGTATACCCACATTTGTATAATTTCCTAGACTTTGGTGCTTTCCATGTTGACCCATAATATTAGATGAATCCACCCTAGTGATTATGGATTAGCTTGGTACATGTAATGAAGATGTTTGTGGAATAGATTGAATGATGTTATTTACCAAGGGTGAATTTTGAGAACATTGACCCATGTTTTGACAAGGTTAACCTAGGGATGCAACATTTGACAAGGGTTGTTCCCTAAGTGTGTCTAGATCAAAAGTAGAGGGAAGTTTGTTCCTTGTTGTGCAAGTGTGAGCATATATTGAGTAGGATTTTATCTTAACATTGTGTTTATGAGTTGATGAACCCTAGGTTCTTGTTGCATTTTAAGTAACTCTCTGATGGTAACTTCATGGGGTTTTCCCACAATATCATCTATTTAAAAACTTTTTTCATATGATGAGTGAAATGGTGTCAGGTTTTTTGGTGGAGTGGAAAATCCTCTCAGATTAAAATCAAGTATCCCAAAGGTAGGTTCACTAGAAATTTTTATGATGGGTATGTTTGAACCACTAGGGTTTAACTCCATATTTTTCTTATGTTGTGCCCTTGTTATAACCATAAAACATGTATAAAACTTAGGAGTTGTGTGTTGTGAATCAAATTGTTTGAATTCTTTAGTTGATTAAAATCTATTTAACAAAGACCCCCTAATAGGTTTTGGAACAATGATGTATGATGTTGTGAAGAGATGAATGACATGAAACTTTAAATTTTTTACCATAACCTAGACTCAAGTTTGATTGATGTGTTTTTATCATGATGTTTATGAACTTATAAACCTTGAGAGTAGACTTGTGACTTCAAGATAAAATTGTCCAAAAAATATGTGCACTAATTCAACTAAATGTCTAGAAACATATTGTTTCTAAACATAGAGTTAAAGTAGTTGATGTTTGAAAACTTAGTCTAAGGAGTTTTCTGCCAAATTTTTCAAGTTGTTATGTGCAGTTAGATGTTGTAATGTTGATGTTGATCCATTTTAAAAACTTAAGATATATATTTGATAAGGCTAAGTGATTTTGATAAAAAAAAATCTCTTTTATGATGTGTTAATGGTTGACACTTAAGAATTGATTTGATAAAAATAATGAGCATAAAATTTATTGTTGTATGTTTTGAATCAAGTAACACAAGTGAATTTTGATTATGGGTCAAGAATGAATAAATAATTCATTTACACAATTTAAAAACTTTCCTACCACCCACCATACAATGTAATATGATAATATTTTCCAACATTCCCCCCATTAATGCATTGTTCCTATAAATGTATCCCATAAACTATTTAATTCACTTTATTAAGGGACCCCCATTAAGGCTTATATACCAAAACTTGTTGATTACAATATATATATATACATCTTTGTGAAGATCAACCTTGAAAAAATAAATCCTGAATCAGGTGAAGCTCCATCAAGCTATCTCATGACCCTTGGAAAGGTGTATCCCCAAGTTAAATTCATGAGTTCTTCCTCCGATGAACTCCTAAATCACAAATTCCTAAATTATTTGACAACAATCCATATTGAGCTCTCCAAACACATGGCTCTATCAAGTTTTCTGATGACCCTCAAAAGGGTATAATTCTTGATCATAGCCTTGAGTGCTCACAAGAAAACCATCCATACTGAGCTCTACACCAAAAAAATTACCTATGTCCAAAAATCAAACTTCATAATATATGTATTCTTTAAATCTTCCAACAACAACAAGGAAAAGACAAAAACTTAAAGACAAAAATGCTTCTCATGCAAAGCATCATCTCAAAGTAAGAAGCTATGAGATGAGAGAAATTCCTCCATCCTTCAGTGCCACTGGCCTCCAATAGATCCTATTAGTTCTTGTTCTCCAAAAAATAGCACCGAAAGAAGTATTGTAACCTTTGATGGAGGAGTAATAGATATAATAGACTCTTGGACAATCACTCCATTGATAAACTCATGCTTCAAAGCTTCCACTAGAGACATGTAATTATCACCATTAATATCCTTACCTACCATAGGTATACACTCTCCAAAATCCAAGTCAAGACAAATAATATGTATGGCCATGATAAAAAAAAACTAACTAACTAATGTGAATGTCTAAATTACAAATCACCAGTCACTCACAATCTCCATAACATGACATTAACCAAGATTAACAGAATGAAAAACAATCATATTCAACCATTTGCATACATAAAATTACTCAACATGAGATGATGCAACTAAAATCTATGATCTCATATTCTCAATGACTCTACTAATAACTATGAATGAACTTCTATAGCATTTCAAATTTTTCTAGATAGACAAATATATCACTCTTCGATCTACACACAACAAGTGCCTTCAATTTCTTTCAAACACCCAATTCAAATCTTAACTTTCTCCATGCATCTTAGGAGGTGAGTGAACAAGAAAATGCAAACACTAAAGTACAATGGCTTGCCCTTAACAAACTTTAGCAACCTCCAAAATAGAATTGTTTTGTTACTCCAAAGACCTCCTTTCCTCTCTAGTTTGAATGCCTTAAACAATAGATTTTAGGCTTAGAAGTTAAACAAAACAAAACTTTGGTTTCCTTTTCACATTCAATGGCAATGCTACACGAAAATGAAAAAGGATCAATGCTTCATCAATCTCATCTTTCTTCTTTATTGCATAAGTATTTAAAGATCCATAGGAAAAATTGATGAACTCATCTACAAGATATTCAACAATTGTTTTAATATTTTGGAATGCACTTTTCTGAAAACTAATAGTAATAAGATAGACTACTTGATTACCTTTTTCAATGATTGATAGATTGCATAAATATTCCACAATGAAAGCTACAATTGAAGAACCTGATCTTTTTTGCAATGATGGAACACTACCACCTTGTCTCGTGATCAAAATATTAAGTATCTCTCCATACCTTAATCCTTGATTGTTTGGCCAACATAATTTTCAATTCCTTTGTATGGCTCAGAGAGTCGATCAAACTTCAACAATTCCTCCTAATTCTGCATTAGCAATTTGACACCTTCTATGAGAGCAACCATAATTTTGGAAACATTAACAAAAACATATTCTATCAAAGAATGAATTATGAAACCTTTCACACCTTTCTCAAAAAAACTTATGTGGGCTTGATCTCTATCTCGCATTGAACAAAAGTATTAATTTTCCAAAATTTTGTACTCATATCCCGTATGCTTTCATATATAAAGGCATGGCAGTGAAGCCAAAACCATGTCATTTACTGTGAAATGTTCTTTCACCATATGTGAAGAATTTATAACCAAAACTTAGTGATAACCAAGTTGGAGCTATAATCGGCCCATAGCTCTTTGTTGCTTCTCTATAGATTCTCCTTCACACATCCTTTCCTAGCACTTGCAAGCATCACACCTAGGATTTTTCATGAAACAAAGGATCTTCAAATGTCCAACAATGCTCGGTATTTTAAAAACATAAAATATAGTCCATACATAGCTCTAATATCATATGTGGGTCAAGAATGCATAAAACATTGATTGATCATTCGTTTCAGTATGTAGGATACAAATAAGATGTAGATGCATAACTACCTAAATATAACTGGCTGAATAGTTGATGACAATTGGTATAACTAGTTACATAGTTAGAAACCTACCTACCACCTACCATAGAATGTTTTGGAACCAGAATACAACTAGTTTTATTTAAAAATTATTTATTGTTTGATCAAATTATGTAAAAGCACTGAACTATCAAGCAAAAGAACTAATTTTTTCTACAAAAGTGTCAGTATTTTGTAGAAGTGTTGATGTTCAAACAAAAGTGTCAGATTGCTAAAAAAAAAAGTGTCATTGTTCAAAAAATTTTTATGGAAAATGCATTGATATGTGCAAAAACGTTGATGTTCAAATAGAAGCATCATTTTAATCAAAATGGAAGCACCAATTTATGCAAAAGCATCACACTGTCAAGAAAATATGTTAGTATGCTCAGGGGATCTTTAAAAGGTCTATTTTACCTAATTTTTTTGAATTTGCAAGTTGACAGACACATAATACAACATGTAAACTAACTTAGTGAGGTGATTAGATGATTGTGTGAGTTCTCTTTCCACAAGAATTCAATAAAATAGTATCATTGGTTTAGTAAAAATAAGACATGTCAGTCAAGTACAACCTAGCTAGTAGTAATAAAGGAACATCTCCTCATAATAGGCTTACCACTCAAAGGTTAATCCATATCCAAAGAGTGGGTGAATAGGGTATGTCAAGGTCATGTACCACCTTGACATCCCTAGCCTTGAAAGAGTGTGAACTCTAGAAAGAAATCTTAAAACTCAACCAGGGATCGCATATGTTAAGTAACTTCTCAAGACGATGCTATCTCGATGCACTACTATGACTCAACACAATGGCCAACTAGTCTTAAGCTTCTAAATACAATGCCTCATAGTGACTTGGTGAATAGCCATGGTATAATGTCAAATGTGAGACACTAAAGCCTCTAGTCAACCCTAATGTGGTCTATACACCCACATTTGAATTGACACACGTGGTATACATGAAAGGATAGTGCTACTAACTTTTTCCTTTGCAATTTTTTTATGGACTACCTGAACATGTGTTGGAGGTTGTCCAATGAAATCATTGAAATGTTAACTAAGAATTCATTAAAAGCACAAAATATCATGAAATTGATGAAGGGGTACTCTCAGCTCTGATACCACTTGATGAAGGGTTCTCCTCTTATAGGCCAAAACTCACACACAGCACACAAGTTTGCACAACAAAATGCAAGAGCAACCAAATATTTTCTTTTATTACTGAAATGACATTACAATCTTAGTACATGGGCTATCTCATTACATCATTTGTAAATCTACAAATCTGATCCAAAATCTACTCTAGGCTCTCATGGCCTTACATTCAAGTCTCTTAGCCCTAGCTTCTCTCCTCCTTCCTCATCAACTCTCTTCTTCCTAACTAGCCCCCCCATCTTCTTGTCTTGATGGTTTATATCCTTTTCTCCAACAAGAAATTTTCTTTCATTATAACCACATCAACTATCTATGGTTTCTTGTAATTTGATCTTCATTTTATTCTTTCACTCATTTTTCCCTAGTACCGCTACTTCCTCCAATCAACAACTAGAATGGTTTCCTTGTTGTATTTTTAGTCTTCTCAAACATGCCATTGTTCACCATCTTTGCACCTCACCATTAGATACACACTATGTTATTGGGCTGAGGCAATTCCATGTCACACTAATATTCACCCTCTCACTGATCACCATCCTCATCAACATTAACAATTCCCAACAAAGACGTGAATTGACCTGTCATCCAATTGCATATTGCCATCTTTCCATCCATGTCACCACCACTTCATCGCTAATTATTCACTGCAATACCACCAACACCGCTCTATCCCAATCCTTCCAAACTACCATTGTGGGGCTCACGAGTTACCGACATACTACCAGCCTCCTACATGAACTATTGCGGGCTTGCAATTTTCATCCCCCATACCACAGCCTCCTTGAAAGTTTTTTGTAGGATTTTGGGTTGTCATTTTATTGACTATCAAATGAAATCCTCATGATCTCATGCTGAAACATGTTCTTCTACCTGAAATCGAAATATCGAAGGGACACATATTCTCCTTAGGCCAAAGTATCGCCACTACCCCAATACACCTTATTGCTCTATCAAAGGGAATTCAAATGCCGTCTAGTCGACAAGTGAACCTCCTTCCAAAGTGACTTCCTTGTGCCTATTTACTACTATTTGTTAAGGTTTAGACAAATTGAAGCAATAGACATTAACAATTATATGCGGATTTAATAACCCAGAAATAACAATGAAGAATGACACAAAAGATATCAACACAAAAATTTAACGTGGTTCACCCAATATGGGTTACATCCACATAAACTCGACCACCCAATGAGTTTATTATCCAGTGCAAAGTAGATTAAAATCTTGTGAATTAGACACACAGCAACTTACATCCCAACCACTTATAACAAGCTTTTTGGAAGCTTCTAAATTTTTCATTTGATGTGTCAATAGGAAAACCTTGATGTGTTAACGAGGAAATTGCGTTTTGTGGGATACACCCCAAAACCCTTGTTGTTGAGGGTTACCACCCCCAAACCCTTGCTCCAAGCCTAGCCTATCCTTAATCCCCAATGAGGATACATTACGAGTGTACAATATTTGCATGATCAGTTGCCACATATCAATGATATCCCACTTGGAGACTAATCAGGCTCCACACCAAACAATCTACCACTTGAAGATTGGTCCTGGATGACACCACTACGCTTGGAGCTCCCAGTGGATCATATGCCTAACTGGTTTCTTATATCCACCATTATTAGTCATGAAGGCAAATGGAAACTAATAAGGAAATCCAGTTGATCCCATGTAACTACCTTTGTGAACATATTTGTAGGATTCTCAGTTGTGTGAATTTTCTCCAGCTTTAACTATCCATCCTCCAAAACTAACTAGATGAAATGGTATCTGAGCTATATATGCTTAGTTTTTGAATGCAGAGCTGAATTCTTAACAAGATGAATGACACTCTAGCTATCAATGTACAAAGGGATATCTTCTTGTCATTGTCCCAATTCCTCTAGAAAATGTTGTAACCAAATCATCTCCTTACTAGCTTCTATAGCAACATACTCAGCTTCTGTGGTTGAAAGTGCAACAACCTTTTTTAGCCTTGAAATTCAACTTATTGCAGTACCTCCTATAGTAAAAACATACATTGTAGTACTCCTCTTGCTATCAATATCACTTGCCAGATTAGAGTCAACATATCTTTTTAAAGCAGAATTTGTTCCTCCAAAACATAGTTTCTTTGAAGTAGTACCTCTCAAATATTGGAGAATCTAGTTTACCGCATTCCAATGTTCCATTCCCGAATTGTTCATAGACCTACTCACAACTCCCACTACATGTGCAATATCTGGCCTTGTGCATACCATTGCATACATCAACCTACTAACTGCTAATGTATATGGTATGTTAGACATTTTGTCTTCCTCCTCTTGTGTCTTTGGACACATCTCCTTTGTCAATTTAAAATGACTAGGGAAAGGTGTACTAACTGATTTTTCATTCTACATGTTAAACCTTTTCAACACCTTCTCTACATACTCACTTGGAGACAAAAATAATTTTCTATTTGGCCTATCCTGTCTGACCCTCATACCAAGGATTTTTTTTGTAGTACACAAATCCTTCATAGAAAATGAATTTGATAATTTTTGCTTAATTTCATTAATATGTTTCATGTTAGACTTGACAACAAGCATGTCATCAACATAAATCAACAAGATAATATAGCTGCCATTATCCAATTTCTTAAAATAAACACAATAATTAGAATGAAATCTTTTGTAACCTTGTTCATCCATAAAACTATGAAACTTCAAATATCATTGTCAAGGTGCTTGCTTCAAGCCATACAAACTCTTGTTTAGCCCACATAGTAATTTCCTCCTTACCCTTGACTTTATATCCCTATTGTTGCTACATGTATATTTCCTCTTCTAAATCCCCGTGGAGAAATGTTATTTTCACATCTAGCTATTCAAGATGGAAGTCTTTTGCAGCCACAAGACTTAAAATACTTCTAATAGAATTCATCTTTACAACCAAAGAAAACATTTCATCAAAACCTATACCTTTTTTCTATGCAAAACCTTTTACCTTGAGTCTGGCCTTATATTTTCTCTTGCCTCCATCTTCTTCCTTCAACCTCTAAACCCATTTATTTGGCAATGCTCTTTTACTTGTAGGCAATTAGACTAAGTCCCAAGTCTGATTTTGTAGCAAGGAATCCATTTCCTCTTTTATTCCTAGCTCCCACTACTTTTTGGTATCTACTTGCATTGCTTCTTCATAACCTTCAGGTTCACCAAAATTAGTTAATAATATAGAATATAATGATGGAGAAAATATTTTTGAAGGTCTAGTTATAATTGTAGAATGTCTAACACTTGCAGGAGTCTATGGGATAACTCATTGTTGTTGAGCATCAAGTACCACTAGCATTTTATTTTTTTGAATCTCATCCAACACCACATATTCCTTTTTGGCATGTTTATGCTTCTTTTCCTACAACCCATCCTTATACGCGAGCTTCTCATTGGATATAACATCTCTACAACTAATGATTTTATGATTTTCATAATCCCATAATTGATAACCAAATTCATCTACTCCATATCCTATGAAGGTACATTTATTAGACTTAGCCTCAAGCTTGGTTCTAATTTCAATATCAACATGGACAAAAGCTTCACAACCAAAGTTTTTCAAAAATGAATAGTTTACCTTTTTATCCATCCATGCCTCCTCTGGAATGCCACCCCATCCAAAGTATTTGAAGGTCCTCTATTTATTAAATAAATAGTGGTATGTACAACATCTGCCCGAAACTATAAGGGTAGTCCAACATAATATATCATGCTCCTTGCATGCTCCATAATGATCCTATTCATCCTCTCAGACACACCATTTTCTTGTGGGGTTCTAGGAACTGTTTTCTACCTATGGATTCCATTGTATGAATAATAATTTTCAAATTCTTTGTTGCAATACTCACCTCCATTATCAAATCTGAGACACTTCAACTTTTCTCCTATCTCATTCTCAACCAAACCTTTTCACTTATAAGTTTCAAATACTTTTGATTTTTGTTTTAGATAATACACCTATGTTTTCCTAGTTGCATCATCAATAAAAGTAACATAATAACAAGAGCCACCAAGAGAAGATACCTAAGCAAGTCCCCATACATCTAAATGCACAAGCTCTTATTTCTCACTCTTCTTCTCTTTCCAAAATTTGAGAAATCAGAATCTTTTTGTTTTCCATAAACACAATTATTGCCTAACTCCAAGTCAATCTGCATTAGACCTACTAGCAACTTTTTGGAGTGAAGGATCTTCATCCCTTTCTCACTCTTGTGCCCAAGTCTATGGGGCCATAGTTTTGTTTATGTTCCTAAAGCAAGTGCTCTAAATATCTTAGTAGATTCTATAGTAGCTAAGGTAGAATAAGTATTACCAATACAAAAAATACAATGTGCCTACCTTTTCACCTTTGGCTACTACTAATGCACCTTTAGTGACCTTCTAGAATTTTTCTGTAAAGGTAACTATGCAGCCATCACTACCTAGTTGTCTTGCAGAGATTAATTTTCTTCTAAAATTTAGAACATGCCTTACCTCCTGTAGCAACCATTCATTTCCATTTTGCAACTTAATTTTTATTTTTCCTTTTCCAACAATCTGATAGGGTTCATCTTCACCCAAATATACCTATCCATTTAAATCACCTTGAACAAAATCTACAAACTATTTCCTATGGGGTGTGGCATGAAATGAAGCCCCTAAATCTATTACCCAAGAATCATTAACGTTTTCTAAAGATAGAATTAAAGCATCCAACAATTTATTAATTGCAACATTAGCTTCCTTACTGTCAGCATGTTGTCTATCTCCTTGTTTTCATTTTTGGGACCAACAATCCCTCTTCAAGTGACTTGGCTTTCCATAGTGCCAGCAATCCATTCTTCCTCTGGATTTAGATCTACCTTTCTTCAACTTCCCTTGTAACTTCTGATGATTTGTTGGGCTTTTTCCTCTCCCCTTTGTTCTTCCTCTGTTTTCTATAGTCAAAGCATTACCCAATGTTGAAGTCTCATCGATGCTTTTCTATCACATTTCCTTGCTAAGGATAATACCAACAACATCATCAAATTTAAATGTATTTGAACCAAAGATAGAGTTACCTACAACCATTAGCAAGCTATTCTATCTTTCTCAAAAAGAACATAAAAACAAGAGCCCTCACCTCTCATCAAAATTTACTTTTACAAAATTTAATTGATTAGTAATTGTATTAAACTCATTTAAACGATCTATCACAGATCCACCTTCAATCATGTTTTTAGATTAAACAAACGCTTCATGAGAAATACCTTATTTGGGGCTGAGGCCTTTTCATATAATTTATCCAAATGTTCCATCAAATACACTATTGTCTTTTCTTTTGTTATATTGAATTCCATAGATTGTGTTAGGCACAAACGAATGGTTCCCAATTCCTTTCTATTCAAAATCTCTCATTCTTCATCAAACATAATAGCATCTTTCTTTTCTTTTCCTTGCAATGGTCATCATAGATCCTTTGGTAAAAAATAATCTTCCATCTACATCTTCCATAATTGATAATTCTGGTCGTTGATCTTTTCAACCTTGAATTTTCATTATTCCATTGTTCCCACTCAAATCTAGACGTTTTTTTGCTAATCAACTGAAATACATATGGCTCTAATACCAGTTATTAGGGTTCAAGAAAATTGAAGCAATAAACATTAAAAATTATATGCAGATTCAATAACCCATAAATAAAAATGAAGAATGACACAAAAGAGATCAACATAGAAATTTAATGTGGTTCACCCAATATAAGCTACATCCATAGAAACTCAACCACCCAATGATTTTATTATCCAATGTAAAGCATATTACAATCTCATGAATCACACACACTGCAACTTACATCCCAACTGCTTAAAACAAGCTTTTTGGGAGCTTCCAGAATTATGGTTTTACAAGGTCTTTTTCATTTGACGTGTCAATAGGAAAATCTTGATGTGTTAATGGCGATTTTTTTGGGGGGTTGCACCGTCAAATCCCTGTGAGGATATGTTACGAGTGTACAATATTTGCATGATTAGTCACCACATATCAACACTATTTCCCTACCATCAACATATCGATGGGACATGAAACAAGCTTCCTCTAAGTTCACCTTGTCACACTAATAAACCAATTCATAGAACATTGAATGATGAAGTTGGATCCTCCTTTACAATAATTTCTCTTAAGCCCAAAATCTTGTAGACCACCATAGCTAGCAAATGAAAATTGATTCAACCCTTATTGGAAATAAATAAATGATTAATTAGTGATGCAATTAAATAAATATTAGTTAGTCAAGGAAGAATAAAATGGGAAAGTGAATTAATTAATAGAAGAAATATGACTTTAGACCATAATTAAATAAGTAAATTATTTAATTAGGTAGGGAAGAAGGGGATTTGATATGGAAAATGGTGTTTGTAGGCCTAGGATATTTTTTTAGTGTCTTTATTTTCCCCCTATTTGATACAATCTTGTGCCATGATGAATATGAGATGGACCTTTGCCCCCTTAGAAAATTTTGCAAATTTTGAAAAATGTTCAAAAAATTTGGAAAAGTTATTTTAATAAACAAAAGACATTTACACTAAAAAGACTTTAGTTTCAAGACCTTTAGGATATCCACATTAGGGTTTGGGACTCAAAATTGGATGGGTCTAGAAGAAACCCTACCCTATGGGGGTATAAATAGGATTTTGGGTATAAAATTGGTCATTTGTGTCTTTTTACTAGAGTGAATAGTGAGTTCTAAGAGTAACTTTGTTACATAGATGTTAAGATATGGCTTGCACCGCACTCCTCACATGACAAATTCATAGTTTGTACCTACAAACAACTAGAGGGCTCCAAGGATGCAATGTAATGTGGAAAAGTAGATGCAATGCATGTTGTGTGTTGCATTTGTTATCACATTCATTGCAAATGGGGAAGTTCGCCGAATATACTCAATGCAATGCATTTGCTAGTTAGGGTTTGTCAAATGTATTGTGATGTAACTGATAAGTGCAACACATGTGATTCATGTAACAAAAATGTGGTTTGGAATGATTCAAGTGACATTGTGAGTCACATGTGAGTGATTCTATGATGCATGTGTATTGATGTGACACAATTGCTAGTTTGTATACTATAAGTGATTTGTGTGATGCATGTATTAGATCATACAATGCAATGGAATTTGTAAGTCACATATGTAAATTCATGGCACAATTTCCTAGTGATTTGCATTTGATAGGACATTTGAGGCAATTGAATAGTGAGTCACATTTGTTAAACAATGCAACATATTTTCTTCATTAGGTTTTTTCCCTAGTTTTGGAAAAAAATTCTTCTACGATTGAGGTCAAATAGGGTTGGCTAGAGTTTTCAAATAATGCAATGTACTTTATTGTGATCATAGGTGAGATACAACCCCATTTATGCTCGAGAGAGTTGGTCTTCTAATTTCAAACAATGAGATCAACTTCTTGACGATGAGAGAGATCAATTGCATGCCATTAGCTGATACTATACTACTTTCATGCCCATGATTAGGGCTAACAGGGGATCACTGACTGTGCTAGCTAAGAGGTGGCACTTAGAGGCCCCACATTGGAATTGGAGGATGTATGGTGGATTATGCAAGTTCTAATTCATGGGGAGCATTTTTTGAATGATCTCAAGTATGGGTTTGGTGCCATCCATAGGTTGTTTGATTATGAGGAAATTGTGAACTAGAAATAGAGGAATATGAGATCCGATGGAATGTGATATCTCATAGATATGAGAGAATCATCATGGTTTTATGCATTATGATTGGGGGGATCATCATTCCTGATCGACAAGAACATAGATTACCTATTGGATGGGGAGATATGTTGATTGGAATGATGACTCATGGGATGTTGTATGTGTGGGGGGCATGCCTTCTAGCCATGTTATACTTTTAGTTGCATAATTTTTCCTATAGAGGGGAAAAATCCATCAATTGTGAGACGATATTGTTTATGATCTAGGCTTGGGAGCACATTCTTATGTTTTGACCTCCTTTTGGGAGATATCTAGGATCAAGGATGCAATATGTTCTTGTATGGAGGAGTAGTCACACAGACTAGGGTTGGTGATGTAGGGAATTGGCATCATGCCATTGATTTTCTTACTTCATTTGTTTTGACTGTATTAGGATTGTTAGCCATGGAAGGATGACAAAGACAATTTTCCCTATTTTTAGTGGGAGTGTTATCTAATTGGGAGGACCATGCAATCATTACACATTATCAAGAGGTACCTTCTAGAGTGGGTGCTCAAAAAATTTAGGGAGTGACAAGGGCTTCGCATTGGTACAATTGAGTTTGCTAGGTCCTTGCGAAAGATCACTTAGTGTAGACAAATGATCAACATAGTGATCAAAGAGAAAGATATTGACACTTTATAGCCTATTTAATGGGGTGTTGGTTCAAAGGTTATTGATGTGGGGGTGATGCTCGAGTAGAATATGTGGTGGGTCATGCACAAGCCTGATCCATTGACTTATCAAGATCAGTCTTCCCTAGTGGAGTGGAGGGGTAGAGGTTTATGTGATAGATTCAAGGATAGCGAATAGGGGAGGGGAGGAGATTGAGGTAGAGGAGGCAAGGGTGATGATGGTGGAGATCGTTGTAGGGGAGACAAGGGAGGAAGGGTCAGGAAGAGGAGGGATAGAGGATAAAGAGTAGTTAGAAAGCTCTCACCTATCAAGGAGGAGGCCAAGTAGGAGGGTTTGTGGATAGAGGAAAAGTAGGAGGGACCCAAACTCGAGGGAGAGTAGGAGGTAGGCATGTAGGAGGTCAAGTAGATCAAGGAGGAGGAGATGGGAGAGGAGGAGAGAGTAGTTTAGGAGGGGATTGTGATGGGAGAGGATCTAAGTGAGGGCTATCAAGATGTGCATATTTTGGAGGCTATGGAGGAGGTAGAGGGAGACATGTTGGTGGATCAACATATCATAGATTTGTAGGCATGACTCCAGGCTATGGATGCATTGATCTAGAGATTACAGATTGAGGTGGATAGGCTCACCATTGAGAGAGACATGTCCATCATTAGGAGAAAAAGGGTCAAACAACAATATCTAGATTTTATTTTGACTATCAATAGACCTATGGCCTAGCTAGGCCATTAGTTCTTCTAGGTAGGATAGGATGATTGATACTACAATGATTTATATGAGTGTTATGTGCCATCGACATAGAGGGAATTGAGCTACACACAAACCCAAAGCCATAGTAGGTCACACTCTCACCAAACTTAGAGTGGTGGAGGATACTCTCAGCCTAGGCCCTCTCCATATGGCCAACCATCAAGATAAGGAAATAGGGTTTCAGGATCATAGCCATAGTAGGAGACCTTCCTCTTTAGGACCATCTACATTAGGAGATATAAACAACTTAGGATAGCCTTATTTTATACATGTAGTGGATAGTGATATTTTTTATTTTGAGCCTATGAGCTCCATTTTGAGATACATCATGATATTTTACTATGACACCATTTTTGATATATATATGCAAGATGCATGATTTTGGCTGTGATTTACATGATTTATGTTCCTATGTTATATGCATGTCTATGTGATCGATTGTGATGCTTATGATGTGATGCATTTATATGATTATGAGATGATTTGTATGTCATGATACGTTATGGATTTATATTACATGGTTTATTCTTATATATGTGGTTTTCTATGTTATGATGTATGGATGCATGCACTTAATTTACCTTTATTGTATTTTTTACGATGTTATAGATTCATTATAATTATGATGTGATGAAATAAGAATAATGGACTTGTATTTATGTAAATGAAACAATATTTATGATCTCTTTCTTATGGTATGTGAGGATTATGTAGAAGGGTATGTGCATGATCATCATGGAAAAAACAAGCCCTTAAGTGGCAATGAAAATTTAGAAAAATTAGAGTTAGGCAACTTGACATAAAATTTTGAATAAGTTATCTATATTATTTCAAAAATATGTAAGAATAGAATTTGTGGCAAATTGAATGTAGTTTCTAAACTACTAAGTTTTTTTTTTTTTAAATCTATTTGGGGAAAACTTGAAATTTCAATGCAGTAGTACTTAAAATTCAGGGAAAAAAAAAGAAGTAGATGTTTGTCTGACCACGCTATCCATAATAAAATGATAATATTTTTTTATAATATTCTAGATATAAGTAGATGACTCATGTCTAGATGTGATGCATTATTTTTTGTAATTTTTTTTCAAGTAAATAATTAAATATGATTTTTTTTTACAAATTTTAAAAAATATAAAAACTCGTATGTCTGATCAGTTTAACTTGGCCAAAACTTCATGAAATTCATTTTTTTAATCCTTTATTATGTGAAGCATATAATGTGATGCATGGTTTGGATTCAAAAAATATGATACTATTTGAAAGCTATAGATGTCCAATCAGCCTATCAATAAGGACTTTAGTCATAATTCTAATAGAAAATGAATAATAATTATTTATTAGATTCAAAGTAAAGTATAATTTATATTGGTGGAAAGTTGAGAAATTCCTTTACAAACCCTTTTCATTTCATCAATTTTGGGTAAAAAAAAGTCATTAGCCACATGGGCGAAGTCTGGAAAAGCAAGGTAAGCTATTAAACATGTTTTTTGTGTTGAATTCTTAGGATTGGCAAGTTTAAACCAAAATTACAAAGAAAGCTCAAGGCTAATTCCTAGTTATTAAATTTTTTGTTATACATATCAGATATATTGGATATCTGATTTGAATATGATAGCCAATTTGAATTTGATATCCGATATGTTTTAGATATGGGTTTAACAAATGTACTTATACAATTTATAATATATGATTTAAAAAATGCAATAATGTTTGTAATTTAATATATAATATACAATATAGTTTATACTATAATATATAATATACAATTTATGATAATCTCTTACCAAATTATGTATTTAATATATAATATATTACATTATTATGTATAAATATTTAAATATTATCTATTTCCCTCTCTCCCACTCTCTCTCTCCCAAGTCCCTCCCACTCCCTCCCTCTCTCCCACTAACTCCCTCTATCTCTCCCTCTATCTAACCCTTTCTCTCTCTCCCACTCCCTCCCTCCCTCTCTTTCACTAACTCCTCTATCTCTCCTTACCTTTAACCTTAAAACCTCTTACCTCTACTCTCTCTCTCTCCAAGTTTCTCCTTAACTCCTCTGGCCTCCTTTCTATCTCTTCTACTCACTCCTATATATCTCCCTCCAATTTTAACTTAAACCCCAAACTTAAAGCCTCTACCTCTGTGCGCTTAACTATATATACCGGTGCCTCCACCCCTCTCTCTCTCCCAGCCTCCTACCACCTCTCCCTCCCTCAGGTCTCTCTTTTAGAGTCACTCCCTCTATCTCTTTCCCCTCTACCCTTAACCCTTAAACCCTCTAGATCCTCTACTCTTAAACCTCTCTCTCTCTCTCCCCCTCTACCCTCTCTCCCTCTCTCCCTCTCTTAGGTCTTTATCTCTCACTTACTTCGTTTGCATCTCTCCCTCTACCCTTAACCCTAAACCCTAAATCCTTAACCCTTAACCTTTAAACCCTTAAACATTCTACCCTCTATCTCTATCCCATTATCTCTATCTCTCAAGTATCTCCATTCTAACCCCTCTCCCTCTCTTAGGTATCTCTCTCAAAGTCACTCCCTCTATCTCTTTCCCTTCTACCCTTAACCCTTAAACCCTCTACCCTCTCTCAAGTCTTTGTCTCTCTCATAAACTCCCTATATATCTTTCCCTCCATGCTTAACCCTAAACCTTAAACCCTTAACCCTTAAAATCTCTACCTTGTACCAATAACCCTATTTTCCCTCTATCTCTCTCCCACTCCCTCCCTCTCTCTCAAGTCTCTCCCTCCTACCTCTCTTTCCTTTCTCATGTCTCTATCTTAGGGTCACTCCATTTATGTCTTTCCCCTCTACTCTTAACCATTAAACCCTTTACCCTCTACCCTCTACCCTTAACCCTCTATCGTCTCTCTCTCACTCCTACCCTAAACCCTAAGCCCTCTACCCTCTACCCTTTACCCCCCCTCCTCTCTCCCTCTCTCCCTCCCTCCCTCCTACCCCCTCTCCCTCTCTTAGGTCTCTCTCTCTCTCTCTCACTCCCTCTATCTCTCACCCTATACCCTTAACCATAAACCCTTATAACCCTCTACCCTCTACCATCAATCCTATACCCTCTATCTCTCTCAAACTACCTCTCTCTCTCTCACTCACTTTGGATGTAACTGTCTCTCTCACTCACTCCCTCTACCCTTAACCCTAAACCCTTAACCCTTCAACCCTAAACCCTTATAACCCTCTACCCTAAACCATATACCCTAAACCCTTAACCCTATACCCTCTACCATTAACCCTCCCTTCCTTATCTCTCTCCCACTCCCTCTCCCTCTCTTTCACTAACTCCCTCTATCTCTCAAGTCTCTCTCAAGTCTATATCTCTCTCACTCACTACCTCTATCTCTCTCCCCTATACCCTTAACCCTTGACAACTTTTACTCTTATAACCCTAAACCCTTAAACCCTCTACCCTCTACCATTAACACTCCCTTATCTCTCTCCTACTCCCTCTCTCCCTCTCTTTCACTAATTCCCTCTATCTCTCTCCCCTCTACCCTTAAAACCTCTACCCTTTACTCTCTCTCTCTCTCTCAAGTCTCTCCCTCCTACCCCTTCTCCCTCTCTTAGGTCTCTCTCTCTCTCCCACTCACTCCCTATATATATCTCTTCCTCTCGTGTCCTCCTCTGGCAGCTCACCTCTACCTCTCTCCTTTCCTCTCCCCTCCCTCTCCCTCTCTCGCCCTCTCCTCCATTCGCCTCCTATTTCTCTCCCATTCCTCTCCGCCTCCCTTCCTCTACTCTCACACTCTCTCTCTATCTCTCCCTTTCCATATCTCTCTCTATCTCTCTCTTTCCCTCTGTCTCTCCCTTCCCCCTCCTAATTCTCTCCCCATCTCTATCTTTGTCTCCCTACCCATCTCTCTAGCTCTCCCTTTCCCTCTCTCTCCCTTCCCCCTCCTAATTCTCTCCCCCTCTCTGTCTCTATCTCTATCGCTTTCCCCCTTTCTATCTCTCTGTCTCTTCATTTCCCTCTCTCCCTTCCGCCTCCTAATTTTATCCCCACTCTCTCTCTCCCTTCCCACCCTCTCTCTCCATTTTCTTCTCTCCACCTCTTTATCTCTCCCTTTCCATCTACCCTCTACTCTCTCTGTATCCCACCCTCCACCTTCTGCCCAAATCAAATATTCGATTTGTAGCACTAAAATCATGTTGTTACAAAACATTTTATTTTATTTTTCAAATTAGATATAATATTTTATCTAATATAGATTTGTGGGCCATATAAAAACTCCATGTGGGTCGTTTTGTGCATCCCAACAGACCCTACATTCTTTTTGTAGGATTTGTAGGCAACAAACATACAGTTTCATATAGGAAGAGACAAAGATCAACTTTTTGGAGCATCTTCTACTCAAAATTTTCATAAGAAATGACTTTTTAGCATCTTTTATGAGGTATAATGGGGAGCAACAGTCGTTGGAAGCAAAAATGCAAGAGAAATCTTACAAAAGAACAAATTGAAGCATATATACAAAGAGATAGAGAAGGTCATTGGAAGAGAAGACAAGGTATGTTAAATATTGCTGAATTTGAGCCCTATGGTCTTTCAAGTGAAGAGGAAATTAAATATGTTCAAGGTGAAAACGTTGAAAATGATATTGAAATTGGGAATGAAAATGTTCAAATTGATATTGAAAATGTTCGAGGTGAAAATGTTTGAATTAAAGACGTTGAACATGATATTCAAATTGGGAATGAAAATATTGAAATTGATAATGAAAATGTTCAAGGTGAAAATTTTGGAATTGAAGATGTTGAACATGATATTGAAGAAAGGAATATTCTAAATTTAAGACCTTCAAGAACCCCTAAATGGTTTTTTTTAAATTTATGGGAACTTTATAAACAATTTTAAAGGCAAGAGGTCAACACAAACTATTTGGTTGTGGGCTACAAGAATTTTCAACCAATATTTTAGTGATAAGACATTGACTGGGCAATGCCAATTTTTTGTAGAATTTCTATAGATGCAAAAGACGAGACATTTGCTAGCTAAATCGAAGATTTGTGTGAACACGAAGACTGAAAAAAAATCTATTATTGTCAAAATTATTTTTGATGCTCTCAAGTCTATTGGAAAAAATAACAAGGAAAAATATAAGAGAGTTTCTTAGAGAGTCACTACAACCACCTTAGTAATCCATCAATTGAAAAATGCTCAATTTATGAGACAAACTTGTACTGATTTTGACATAAATCATAAAACTTTTGATAGAGCACTTGCAAGAAGAGAAAGAATAGACGATCCTCTTCAAAATGATACATGGGCTTTTCCTGGGGGGCTTCCACATGTTGATAAGAAGCTAACCGATAATGTAAAGTAGGTAATTCAAAAATTTTGGCATGATAACTCTAGAGTATCACCCAATGCAAAGGATGTTTTTAAGTTAAGAATTGGAAATCAAGACTATAAACTGCATGCTAAACATTTCTTGGAATGAAGCCAACCAATGTTGTTGAAGAAATTTATTCAAAACATATCCAAATATGGAAATATTACAAAAGAATTTTGAAGGTTTCAAGCTATTTTATTGTGCACCTCTTAAGATTCATAATACTTATTGATACAAAGACCATGTGGAGTTTTCAATGTACCATGAACTATTATGCTATATCCATTCTACTTTGCATACTAATGAAATGTTGCAGGAGTGTGGTGCAATGCATCTTTCAAAATCATCAAGGGAGTTGCTAGATATATTTTTATGTTCTAGAGATGATGGTTTCTTTTTCTATAGAAATGATTGTCTAAATGTGAAGTGCTCACAATGTGGTTGCTTGTCAAAGTTTGTTCAATGTTTTCATGAGGGTTCCAAACATGAATTTGAAAAATAAGATTTTTGAGAAAAAAATATATGAGATAGTCAAATATAATTTGCAAAGTTGAGATGAAGGTTCTATATGCGAGTTGGTTACAAAAGAATGCAGTGTTGCTAATTTTATTTCAGATTTTAAGGACAATATTGTCTACAAGTATGCAAGGCATAGTCATAGGTCTCAGTGGTTGGATCAACAATTCGGGATGTTTAAGGACTCTTTTCCAATTGACACTATTATTTTAGTGGTTAATTTTGTAGAAAACTACACATTGCAACCACAAAACAAGGTACAATCTAAATATTACAATTCCATTTAGATTTCTATTTTTGTCCACAGCATTTATACATGCACCTAATAGTACAGGGGAGGATTGAAAGATAATTAGAGAGTATCATTTTTATATGAGTTCAATGATAGATCTCATTCATCCAAGTATGTTCAACATTGTTTGGAGAATTTTTTTGAGTTCCTGTAGGAGCATGATATAGCACTGGACTGACATCTCATTTGGTTAGATAACTACACTAGTCAATTCAAGAATGCTCATATTTTTTATTGGTTGAGTAGAATGCATGTAGAGAGAGGTGTACGTCATATTTGGATTTTTTTTAAGTTGGTCATGGGAAAGGGGAGCATGATGGAATAGGTGCATGTGTAAAGATAACTCTAGTTAAAGAGCAATTGAAGATTTCAGGAGCAAAATTTAGTGATGGACATTCTATTGTTGATTGGTGTAGTTCAACATTGTCATAAGAAGGGACACTTGATTCAACAGTGCATAGATTATTTTGGTTGGTTGAGGAGGGTATAGTGGGGGGAAGATTGGATTTTCATATGATCAAAAATTCTTCAAAGATGCATTCATTTCAAAGTTCAGATGTAAGCACATAGACCATTTAGACATGAGAGTTGGCTTGTTTTTTTCAGAGTTGTATTCAGTGCGAGTGGGATCAATGCAAGTCAAGTGAGTGGGTGGATACATGGGTTCCACAATATCTAACTCCTTTATCTCAAACTATATCCATGACAAATGACACAATTGAAAGTTCAATTGATTACAATAGACTTTTAGATCTACTAGAACTAGGACATGTTTTTGCAGTTGTTGCACCGGAGGGGAATGAAGAGAGATTAGACTTGTGGTTGGCTTGATTTGTGCGGATACAACATAAGCTAACACAAATGATGGAAGATGATGATGGGTTCATGTATCCTAAAGGTTCAATTGTGGTTTTAGTAACTTGGTTGCAAACATACATGATTAGAAAGAATGGCATATCTGCATTTGAAGACTATGAGAAACAAAAAACCATTCTCATGTATTTGCACCTTGTTATAGCAACAAATGTTATGTTTTTGAAACATCATGCCAAACCAAAGACAAAACAACTATGGACACTTAGTAATGTTGATCATGAAGAAATATTGGATACTCTTAAGCAAAGAGATGACCTTTCAAGCACACTTGAATATCATATTCAAGAATGGAAGGTACAATGCTTAGGTTCATTATACTTAAGTTCATTAGTGTTCTTTATTTAATACTGATATTTTGCATACTATTGCAATATAGGTGTCTTTAATAGTGATATTTGGTATGTTTTTTTATGATATTTTTGGCACGATTGATCATGTACCCACTACAACAATAGTTAGCTTTGATCTTTTCGAAGAGGTATGTGACAAATTTTAATAATATAGATTGGTTATTCAAAACATCTTTTATAGTTTGCATTACCATTTCATCATCAATTAGGTCATTTAGAATAATATAAATTGGTTATTGTAAGCATCTTTTATAGTTTGCATTACTAATTCATCATCATTCAGGTTGTTTATATTAATATAGATTTGTTAATCTAAGCATCTTTTCTATTGTGAAAATATAGATTTATCATTTGATAACTTTTGCGATATTTTTGGCACGATTGATCATGGACCTATTGCAACAATAGGAAGATCTAATCCTTTCAAAGAGGTATGCCACAAATTATAATAATATATATTGCTTATTCAAAAAATATTTTATTGTTTACATTACTATCTCATCATAAATTAGGTCATTTAGAATAATATAGATTGGTTATTCTAAGCATCTTTTATAGTTTGCATTACCAACTTATCATCATTCAGGGTGTTTAGATTATTATAGATCTATTAGTCTAAGCATATTTTCTACTGTGACAATGTAGATTATCATTTGACAACTATTTTGATATTTTTGACATGATTGATCATGGAACTGTTGCAACAATAGTCAACTTTGATCCTTTTAGAGAGGTATGTGACAGATTACAATAATATAGATTGGTTATTCTAAGCATCTTTTATAGTTTGTATTACCAATTCATCATCATTTAGGTTGTTTAGATTAATATAGATTTTTTAGTCTAAACATCTTTTCTATTGTGACAATATAGATTTCTCATTTGACAAATTTTGCGATATTTTTGGCATGATTGATCATGGACCTACTGTAACAATAGGCAGCTCTAATCCATTCGGAGAGGTATACGATAAATTACAATAATATAGATTGGTTATTCTAAGAGTCTTTTATTCTAAGCATCTTTTCTATTGTATGTAGATTAACTACTACCTTGATGGTTTGTACAGGTGCTTGTCACTCCAGAAAATCAACATACTATTGTGGAAGACTATGCCCTGAATGCATCCAATAGGAAAATTTTGTAAATTTTGAATTTTCAAATGTGAAACAATGTAAAAAGGTCATAACTATGTATGGGAATAATCTATATCTAGTGTTTTTTTGAAATATGGGTCAAATGTCTGGCACTGTATAAAGGGTATGTTTAAAATGTAAAGGGGTCTGTATTTTGGAAACTCATAGGTTGAAATAGTCATATAGGTGTATGCTTTGTTACTATTATTGGGACAATTCTGTAAGAGATTTGTGTACTTAATCGAGTTATAACTGGAGGTTTTCTTCCTGGTTCTTGTCAGTATGCTTGTTTGAACTAGGTTTTGTAGTATCTCCTATTTATATATAATAAATTATAGTGGCTTGCCACTTTTTCCCAAAAAAAATGTAAAAAGGTTATGTGAAGGTCATTTCCAATGTAATTGAGTCTTTGATATAGCAAAATGGAAACAAGGTATTTGGGTGTGCATGATGTTCAAGTTGATTGGGTAAGAGTTTTATGATGCAAGATCTATATGGCTTTAAACAACACAATTACAATTAAAAATGAATCAAACTCCAATTTGATCCTCAAACCCAAATTTGGGTGCAAATTCACTAAAATAGGCATGTTTTACAAAGAGACGTATATTTAAACACTTCCCAAACATGAAATTTTGATGGGGAAACATTAAAAATCCTACCAAACTACCAAAACCACAATTTTTTTTGGTGAGATGCTTTCTAAAGCTCTATTTCAACAAACCCTCATTTTTAGCAACTTTCATGAGGTTTTTAAGGAAATCAATATTTACAACTTTGTCACACCCTTTAAACTCATCAAACACGTCTATTAGGACCTACGCAAGATTGATCCAACCTTAAATCTTGCTGCCCATGTTTCATTGACATTAGCATGTAACCACCATTTTTCACCTAATTTCACTCATTTTTGCCATGCATGGCAACTCACCAACTCAACTACAAACCTTTCCAACTCTTTAAACCTACATAGTCACCTTATAAAATCCTACTAACATCTACCATGGCCATAACACCAAGCTACAAACTGTACAATAGATGGTATGACCTTTCACACTTTGGATTCTTAAGGGAAATCACCGGTCCAATCTAGCTCAGAGTGATTTAGCATATTTGGGTGCAAAAGAAGACCATACCTAGCATAAATTTACCCATATAGACATTTTGGAATAGTCTATTTGGTCGTATGGGTTATAGAATGAAAGTTGCACCACTTTGCAACTTTACACTATTTACATTTGATAACTTTTACCTCAACTAAAAACTCATCACCATGAGAAAATGCCTTTGAGATAGTAAAAACTGAGAGAGGTTACTATAGATGGTCCCAACATGATCACATAGTCTCATATGGAGAGTCTGTAAATGACAAGGTTTATGAGAAATAGCCCTTCAAAGATTGTTGTCTTTTAGCACTTTGGACTCTTAAATAAATTAATTGGTCCAATATAGCTCAAAGTAATTTGGAATATTTGGGTACAAAAAAGGACCATCCCTAGCATAAACGTACCAATCTAGAAATGTTGGAATAGTCTATTTGGTTGTACGAGTTGCAGAATAAAATTTGTACCACTTTGCAACTTTACATTGCTTGCATCTGGCAACTTTTCCCTTAACTAAAAACTCATCACTACAGGAAAACAACTATGAGAGAAAAAATGAGAGAATTTATTGTATATGATCTCAACACAATCCCATAGCCTTAGACAAAGAGTTTTAAGCATCACAGTTTATGAGAAATAGCCTTTCAAAGATTACTAACTTTTAGCACTTTGGACTCTTAAGGGAAATCGCTAGTCCAATGTAGCTCAGAGTAATTCAGAATATTGGGGTGAAAAAGAGGACAATACCTAACATAAACATACTCATCTATATGTTTTGAAACAATCTATTTGGTTGTACAAGTTGTAGAATGAAAGTTGCACCACTTTGCAACTTTATATTGCTTACATCTGACAACTTTACTCTCAACTGAAAACTCATCACCAAAGAAAAAAACCTTTGAGATAGAAAAAACTAAGAGAGGTTATTGTAGATGGTCCCAACACAATCTCATAGCCTCAGACCAAGAGTCTGCAAGCATCACGTTTTTTTAGAAATAACACTTCAAAGATTGCTGCCTTTTAGCACTTTGAACTCTTAAAAGAAATCGTTAGTTCAATGTAGCTTGAAGTGATTCGATGTATTTGGGTGTAAAATATGACCATCCCCAGCTTAAAAATACCCATCCATATGTGGTGGAATAGTCCATTTGGTCATAAAAGTTGCAGAATGAAAGTTGCACTACTTTGCAACTTTACACTGCTTGCATCTAACAACTTTTTTCCTCAACTGAAAACTTGTCACCATGGGAAAATACCTCAAAGATAGAAAAAATAAAGAGAGTTTATTGTAGAGTGTCCCACCATGATCTCGTAGCCTAAAAAAAAGTTTTTTTAGGCATTATGGTTTCTAAGTAATAGTCTGTGAAGGATTGTTGCACTTCTGCAATTTGAACTTTTAAGGGATTTCATCGACTGAACATAGCTCTGGCTGCTTCAGCCTGTTTGGGTGTGAAAGGGGACCATACATAACCTAAACATACCTATCTAGATGTGAAGGAACAATATATTTTGTCATACAAGTTGTAGAACAAGATTTATTTATGCCCTTACAAGTAGTTTTAGCCTCCAATTGAACTCCAATATTGATTTTTGTGTGAAAAAAAGCCATGAGACCATAGCTTGTTGCTTTATTTTTAATGGAAACTAGTGGGAAGTAGAGTTATATTCTTTAAAAACTTGGTTTGAAGTAATTCCGTTCATTTTTGTGCATTTAAGATTCATTTTACTAGAGGTCAGTCTGTGAGCCCTATTCCAAGGGTTTGAATGCATTTAAAATGGACTTTTAAGCCTTCCACCAATTGCATGATGCTATAACTTGGTGGATAGGATTAATTAGGATAGATAAACATTTTTTCATTGTTTCTTGTGTAGGGGAGGTCAAAATTATGGTTTTTGGTGATGCCCTAGATGGTATTTGGGGTGTTTTTGCATGAAAAAGTGAGGTTAGAGAGGGTAAAAGTGGGAATTGTTTAATGGAAAATACTTTTCTTATTCTTTTAAGCTTGTGCAGGGTAATTCAAAGGTGTTGGAGTTTGTGGTAAATTTTGGGGAAGTCTGTAAGTAGGTTTTTCAATAAAACCTTTCCAAATTTGAGGAAATTGAGGGTTTTGTGGAATAGGGTCTTAGAGGGAAAGTTCCTGAGGATAAATGGGAAAATTTGAAGTTTTTTCATCTTTTGAGTGTCTCCCCAACAAGTTTTAGGGTCTGTGAAATGTTCTAAGGGTGGTTGCTTTGGAAATTTGGCCTATTTGGCTAGGTTGAGCAATGTAGTTTGCATGATTTATGAAAGTTGTTCCAAAGGAGTCCTATGTGAGTTGGAATTATACTGACGGGGACTAAAATGGGTGTCTAGAATGATGATTATTTGTAGGAGTTATTAAAGATATCTAAGAGTTAAGTTCAGAAAGGTGTTTAGGAATCCCTTATATTGTGAAAGTGAGTGGTTTGCCTTCCTTGGTTGCATCAACTAACCATCAACTAGTCCTCTATTTCCAAGGTGCTCCTACACCATTTTCCAAGCATCCATATAGCTTGTTTTAAAGCACCTATTTTAGGCTCTTAGCCATAGCAGCAAGGTAGTGAACAGTTTGATAAAATTCATTGGTAGATGTAAAAAATATGTGGTAGCATATACAAGGCAGTGAACTATTTGAAAAAATGCCTCTAAAAAAGGTAGTCTCATGGTGATGGAATTCCATGACAATCTATAGAAATTTTCTTTTCATGGAATTCCATAACCATGAGACCACATTTCTTTGAGGCATTTTCTGTAAAATGTTTATTTCCTTGTCTATATTATTTCTTACTATTATGCTTTGTTAGATTCTTTCCAAGAATCCATAGCTTGTTCAAAAGAACTTATTTTAGGCTTTTAGCCATAACAACAAGGCAATTAAATGTTTGATAGAATGCTTTAATAGAATTGTATGAAAAATTTTGTAACATAGACAAGGCAGTGAACTTTTTGAAAAAATTCCTTAGTGAAATGAGGTCTCATGATGATGGAATGCCATGAAAATAAATAAGGCAGCCAATTGTTTAAAAAAGTACCTCAAAGAAATGAGGTCTCATGGTGATGAAATTCCATGAGAATCAAAATTGTTTTTGATTGTCATGGAATTTCATCACCATGAGACCTCATTTCTTTGAGGAATTATTTCAAATAATTCGTTGCCTTGTCTATGCTATTGCTTACTATGATACTTTAATAGAATTTTTCCAAGCATCCATAACTTGTTTCAAAGCACTTTTTTTAAGATTTTAGCCATAGTAACAAACCAGTAAACTATTTGATAAAAAACTTTGGTAGACATGCATGAAAAATGTGGTAGCATAGACAAGGCAATGGACTATTTGAAAAAAATCCTCAAAGAAATGTAGTCTCATATAATTCCATGATAAGAAAATGCAATTAACAACTGCTCCTATTTTTTGATAAAAGGGTAAAATGGGTTTTACAAGGACCTGAAACCACAACGTTTACAAAAAAGAAGAGAGGACACAAAAGTCCCACCAAAAAGACAAGTTGTCTGAGAAAAGATCAGCAACAACCACATGAAACAGTCCATAAAGGACAAACCAAAAATAATAGCATAGAAAACACAAAAACCCCAGCCATTAGCTTAGAGTCTTGAGGACAGACTCTGTTTCTACCTCCAAATTTTGCATATCATTGAGTCCCTTTTTAAAAATTTGAATCATCTTTGAAGTAGGGGGGACCTTGCACTTCAAATTGGCTCTGGTTCTTTTGGAGATGCACGCATCCATTTCCTGGCTTTTGTCCTTAGTTTCCTCCAGATCCACCACCAAAGACCCCTGCTGGGCTTTATCTAACTTTTTTGTCATTGCATTAATGATAATGGCATTGTGTCTTGCCATTCGGTTGTTTTGCTCAGCAACTGTTTTAATGGTATTCCTTATATTCTCAACCTTGAAGTCAATATTTCTATTGTTGTGACCTTAAACCCCACTATCCACATCTTTCTTCTCAATCTCTGCAATCTTAGCACCCAACTCTTCAATCTTGCTTTGAAGGGCCCAATTTTTTATTTTCAACTCATTAATTTTGATGAAAGTCCATTCCAAGAATTTGAAGTGGGACTTAGAGTTGGTTTTGGCAAGGTTCAGAACATCCAGAGAGGGCTCCTTACCAAAATTAGGGAAAGTTTTCTTAGGGTTAGGAATAATAGGGGAGTCATCTTTAGCAAGTTTATCTGGCAGAGGTTCAGGGAAAAACTTAGTTTTGTTGGCATCAAACTCCTCCGATTCAGAGAAGTCTTCGAAGTAGAAAACAAGGCATTTGGCTTGGGGTTTCTTATTAAAAGAGATGTTCTTAAGGGATGGGATATCTGTCTTAAGCTCAGTACGAGCTTTACCAGAAAAGAGAGTAGGGTTTTTGTTCCTAGAAGGGCCAACATGTGAGCTAAGGACATTTCTAGCTAGACTAGAGTTAGGCAAATACTCTAAGCCACTGGGATCAATGTCGTCACTCTCAGAATCAGGGATAGTTTCCAAAATAGTAGGGGCAGGAAAATTTTGGATATGTTCAACAATCAACCTAACTAACCCAGTGTGCAGGATGGGGAATCTTTTAGGGTTTTTCTTATTATCCTCCAAGCTTTTCTTCAAGGAACAAAAAAATAATAGGGGAGAGAGACCCTAACCTTGTGGCAGAAGTGGTTGGGAAGAGAAAAATGGTAGCCATAAACTCTGATGAAACGCCCATCCACCATAATGTACTCCATGATGACCTGCAGAACCTTTCTCCAAATGGTCTTTAGGGTATCTACATCGAAGTAGTTCTTAGCAATTTTAACAAGACTTAGCCTTTCTTTGTCCATTTTAGGAAATCTGATCACAACTTCATCAGAAAAATCCTTGTCCCTGAAGAACTTCTTCCCTTCAGTAGATATGCCCATAACATCAGCGATTAAGCTTTCATTGAGCTCCTAGTTATTGGTTATTCAATGTGAAGTAATGGGATAACTGCTTAGGTTGACTTTGTAAAAACTATATTAGAATTGATTTTTTTTCATCTATCAACATCTAGTTGTTAGTTATGCAATGTGAATTAATGCTTTGAGTTTGAAGGATGTGCAATGTAATGTAATTAGTGATATGAATATAAACTATATAATTTAAAATTGAATAATTAACATCAAAATCAATATAAATTGAATTTTAATTAAACTCTAAAATTGAAATCTTGATTACCTGAAATATATGTCTCTTCAAAGGGTCATAAATCCTAGAATATGCCCCTCTCAAAGAACCAACCAAACCAACTTTTGAAATGTCAATCTATATATGTGAACAAAATCATAAAATTGATCCAAGTTAGCATATGATTGTCAGTAATAGGAACATATTTACCAAACAAAAAATAAAATAAACACATACCTCTTTAGGATGATCTTTTTGCTTATCTCCTTTAGGTGTTTCGATGCCTCCTTGAGGTGTTTCAACACCTACTCATTGAGGTGTTCCAATACCTACTCCTTTAGGTGTTGTGACACTTGCCAACAATGATGTATAGCTCATAACTGCCTATACATAAAAATGACAAGTACATATGAAACTACCAATGTATGTCAATGTATGTATAATCAATATAATATATTAAAAATATTAATTCAATTGAATTTGAGTTCAATTATCTTCCCCTTATCTAACATTGTGCCTCCATAGTCTAGACAAGGCTATACCTCACTCACACTAGGTATTGCCTATAAGAGGAAAATATTATATAAACATATAAGTTATTATATAATTTAATTAATGAAAATTCAAATGACAAGCAAGTATATAATAAAATATTGTAAATGAGTGAGTGTGAAAATATATATTGTGTGCATGTCAAGGCTAAATGAAATGGCCCTAAGGGTGCTATCAGTCACTTGTGTGAGATCCTCCTCAGACATCAACTATTAAATAGACCATGTAAATAAATACTAGTACTTGATACTATCTTATTAATATTCATTTAAAAACAAATGCAAGTTATGAATTTACAATTTAAATCTTACCTATGTCACTATTCCAATGTCCCCCTCTCTAGCAAGAGAGGACTCTGTAGGGTGCGCTCCACTCCCTTGTACATGATATCGAGTGAAGCCACACTAGTGGTTTACAATTTGATCTAGAAGGAAAACAAAGAAAAAAATGACTCCATGGAAAAAAGATTGGTTTTAGGGGTTTTAAGGAACCTACAAGTTCAACCGAACCCAAAAGGGGTTCGCCCGAATTAGGGTTCGAGCAAACCAATTAATTACTAGGCCCACATTTTCCACCCAAAAAAAGAAAAGGAAATGCACATTGAAGGGTGGTTCATTTGAACCAGGGTTCGATCAAACCCCTAGGGATTCGTATGAAGCCCCCTTATTCCTCATTCTCCCCTTGAAACACAAAAAAACCTAAATTTTTACGCTTCAAATCTTGGGTTGAGGATGAAAATGGAGAAGTCTTCACAAAACCAACTAGAATCAAGTAGTCCTTGGAATGAGCTATCCAGTGCATATAATTTTAATATGTTTTAGTTTTATTATATATTTATTTTTTTAGTTTCATTAAACATAGGTTTTTCTTAAAAAATGAAGGTCTCTATTCTACAAATGTGGAAAAATAGCAGATTATAAAAAAAACTAAAAAATATGAGTGCACTAGATATTGAAGTCCTTGATCCAAAAAACCAAATTTAATTTTGATATATACAGAAAAATTTACGCGTTATATAGTCGCACTATGTTTCAATTGCAATTGGTTTGACTTCAAAACTTGATTAAAGAAAAGATATTCAATAAAAATCTATCCAACCAACTAGAAGCACTAGATATCAGAGTTAAAAATCTAAATGCAAAAGAATTATAATTTTATCTAGCTTCATGGAAAAAAATTTATGCGTTATACTGTGTGGATATGTGTAGGATCATCATGGAAAAAATAGGCCCTTAAGTGGCAAAAAAATCAAAGTTAGGCAACTTGATGTAAAAATTTGAATAAGTTATCTCTATTATTTAAAAAATATGTGAGAATAGAATCTGTAGAAAATTGAATGTAGTTTCTAAACTACTAGGTTTGTTTAAAAAAAAAAATCTATTTGGTGAAAATTTGGAATTTCAATGCAGTGGTACTTAAATTTCAGGGAAAAAATAAGAAGTAGGTGCCTGTCTAACCACCCTAACCACAATAAAATGATAATATTTTTTTATAAGATTTTAGATATAAGTAGAGGATTCATGCCCCGATGTGATGCATATTTTTTTGTACGTTTTTTCCAAGTAAATAATTAATTATGAATTTTTTATTACAACTTTTTAAAAATATAAAAACTCATATGTCTAACCACCTTAACTTGGTGAAAGCTTCATGAAATTTAATTTTTCTTTTTTTAATCCTATATTATGCGAAGCATAGATGTGATGCATGTTTTGGATTCAAAAAATGTGATCATTTGAAAGTTATATATGTTTTTCAATCAGCCAATCAATCGAGGACTTTAATCATAATTTGAATAGAAAATGAATAATAATTATTTATTAAATTCAAAGTAAAGCATAATTTATATCGATGAAAATCTAAAATATCCTTTAAAAACCCTTTTTCATTTCATCAATTTTTGGGTAAAAAATAGTCGTCAGGCACATACCTATCATATTGCCACTTTTTGGCCCATCATGATCCTGCACATACCCATGTGTGTCACTTTTTAAAAATGTTGTTTTATGAAAAAACCTATTTTCATGGGAGATGGAAAAATAAGTGCAAAATGATTCCAAAATTTTAAAAATATATTTTTAGAATCTACAAACAAAATGTGACGAGACACTAGTTTGCATCATCTTCAAATTCCTCATGATTTAGCAGCTATAGGTGCCCTAATGTGAAGATTTAGTTAAAAATAATAATTTTAGTGTCTAGTTTGGCCAAAAATTGTAAACCACTATTGTGGGATCACCCTCCTATAATTTCCACATCATGGAGGTCATAATTAGAAGTTTCCAAGGGATGCTCAATGGGCTATACAAGAGGACCCAAACACATCTGGTGCACATAGTGCAAGTATGTGGCACACAAACATGTGGACCTGAGGAGGAGGATGCAACAACACTCAATCCATCGCCAACATCACCAAAATGTGGCTGAGCTACTATAGAAGTATGCAAAACCAAAAGACCACTGAAAGAGTGAATAGCCTGAATAGTCTATGTGGCTACATCCTCAATAATATCTAGATGATGTACTAGAGGTGGTGGAGGAAGGGAGGAGGGGGAACATATGGGTGTTGGACTACTCTAATTGCCCCTGGTCTATCCTGGGGCATACCTCCATTGGCACCCTGGAAGGTTTTAATGTCAAAGTAATTGACATGATGCCCTAACACAAACTCAGTGTATAATTTTTTAATAAAGTAAAATGGTATATCACTATTCTTGTTGGGTGGTTTATCAAAAACCATACACCAAGGATCCCAAAAGTTATCTACAATGTCCTTATTTGTGCACCATTTTATAGAAAGTTTTGGTTTATTAACATTAACTGGAAAACCAGTGCAGGGTTAATGAATAAAGAGGCTAGTTGGGCTTTTGTTATTTGGAGATCTTTCACATCATCGTAAGAAAATCCATAGGAGTAATATTCCCTCATGGTTTCTTGCCACAAAAGAAAAGCATTATGTTGGGTGGAGAGGGTTTCTATATTTTTAATTATTTCTTGCAATCTATTTGTCATATGGGATAATCAAGGGATTGTCTTATAAACATCACAAATTCCCCTCAATTGCTCCAATTTTTCACCAATTAAGTCTTCAATTGATGGTCACAGATGTGGTGGAGCGTTTGGCATTTGTGAATTTTCATTCTCAGCCATAATACCTGATTAAAGTTAAAAACTAATTAATCTAATTGAAATTACACAATATAAATGAAATTATTGTGAAAAGACCTACTTTTAAATTCCAAAAAAAAACCCTACTTCTTAACAAAAATCCATAACAAACTCTAGTTTTTAATAAAAATTCATAAACAATACTAGTTTTTAATAAAAAACCCCACCTTTTAATAAAAATCCATAAAAAACTACATAAAATTATACAAAACTAATAGAAAAATAGATTAAAACAAAAATAAAACCAAAAACTTACCCTGGAAATCAGATATCTGATCTACAAACATCACTCTCAATGCCTATACTCAACTTTAAAATGCTTCAAATGATTTTAAAAGCAAGCTTCATTATCTATTTATACCTAATTCAAATTGGATATCCGATTTGGACCAGATATCTGATATCTGATTCTTGCCTTGGGCATTGCTTTGGAGCAATGTGCTGACATCCAAGCCAGAAAAAAGTCAACTCAGGATTTTCATGTTTTTTGGTTGATGCAAAACACAACTTTTTTCACATCACCACTTGTTGGTCCATCATGATCTTGCACATACCCAGGATGTATGCAATGATATTTATGCTAACAATTTATAGATGCAAGATGGTATCATATGGTTATGACATGTGATGCTTATATGGATGATTCCTTATGACGTAATACTATATATATTTTTGTATTTAGTGATGCAATATGGATGACCTAATATGCTTATGATGATGCCTATGATGATCTAACATGAAAATGTATGAAGGATATTCTTATGTATCACAAGATGCCATCACGATGGGAATAGAAGAAATGTGAATATGGAGGAAATAAATGTTAGCACAAATTTAGTCAAAATGAAGAAGAGTTGACATTTTTCTTGATAGATGTTAGGCTTGCATGTTTATTATCATTGGGAATTAAATTATGGAAAATGGACAATAAACACCATGGTATGGAATAGACCAAGGTGTGCAACATTATCCCTTTGCAAAAATAGATAATTGGCAAACAAGGAGTGCCATGACGCATATTGGGAGAAAAGTTTCCCCAATCTTTTTATCAAGACAAAATACAAACCAAAATCAAAGAAAAATAAGTTCACGAGAAAACATTTCTCCTATAAATCCTTCTTGGGAAATCCTCGAGGTGGCTAGTAATATGACATATGATAAATCAATAAAAAGATAAGACAAACTGGACCAACAAATCGAACAACCATTTAGATTATTTTCTAGTGATTGTTTACTAACAAGATTGATAGAATTGATTGATTGATTGGTTTACAATGCCTAATTTTATGAACAAAAGCTTTCCTTATAAGACATCATGTCTAGTTTCGGTCATATAGTCACTGGTATAAGAAAAATGATAAAGTTGATAAATAATGATGTTCAGTTTGAGGAAGGACATATGCTGTATAAGACAAATGATAGGACTAGGTATGGTTTCAAGAAATGAGGCAAGTCATATAAGACGTCGAGTCTAGTTTTGACAAGGCCACCTCTTGTATAAGAGCATTGATTGACTAGTAGGTGTTGATTTGATGATTAGGCAATTGATCAGTTTTGATAAAGAGTAGCTGGGTAGCTAGTTGGGTATCAACATGTCAGGTTTAGGAAAGGATGATTTATTATTATATGGACTATGACAGTACTAAAAAACCCTAAGGGTCTAACCTAATGCCTCAGGGGGTCATCAGTGATGGCCTTTCCTATGTAACATGTGTAGAGACATCATAGCTTGACTAACCTTGACCATGGATAATTTATTATGGATTGAATCACGATTGACTTGACTCAACAAACCCTAAAGGTTTGACCTAGTTCCTTGAGGTCTTATTAGTGATGACCTTTCCTACATAACATGTGTAGAGACATCATAGTTCAACAAACTTAGACTAATAGGACTTGACATTACTTTTGGGATTTTTGAAGGTTATTTGGATGATTATGGATTTTTGACATGTTTCTATTTTTTTTGTATTTTTGACATGTTTTATGTTTTTGGATTTTTGGATATATTTCAATGTTTTTAGCTTTTAAAAAATATTATTTAGATTTTTTTGGATTTTTGCGATGATGAACTCCAATACCAAGTCTATGATCTGATGAAGATGTAAGTCAAGTACTTTCCCCTAGTTAGGTATAGGATTGATTGTTAGGAGTTGGATAAGGATGGGTTTGGTAGGTGATAGACAGATAATGTCAACCGTGTGTAGGCCATGAGAAGGAAAATAAATCATTATTATGAATGATGTGAGGAAGCATTGAGATAACCATATTATGGGTGAAGGTGAAAAATTAGATGGAATGATGTTAGATGATGGAGAAAAGACTAACTACATATGGCACATTTTTTCCATGTTTTCACCATGGTACTTATCCAAAGTGCCACCAAAGTGGTTTTCATTATTGGAAAAATTATTTCTCTTTACAATGTATGAACGCAACAAATTAGGTTCAAAATTTTTAGGTTTCTCTCTTTTTTCTTGACTCTTAGGGTTCTCCATTAAAACCAAATCACCAATGTCAAAATCTCTGACTAGAACCTTCTTATTATAGCTACAACAAAGATGATTCTGGTAAGCATGCAGGTGTACCAATGAATTTTATCTTCTCTCATCTAACAAATCTAGCTCATGTAATCTAGATACATGATACTCTTCATCATCAATAAGTCCTTGCATGGATACCCTTAGGGAAGGTAAATCAACCTTGATAGGAAGGAAGGCTTTAGAGACAAATACTAGGGAATATGGTGTGGATCATGTGGGAGTGCATATGCTAATTCAGTAGGCCGACAAGGTAGGATTTAGTTGGAGGTGTTAGTTACAACCAACATCATTGATGGTCTTATTCAAGATATTAATGATGGTATTATTTGATGCCTCGGCTTGGAAATTACCTTTGGATAGTATGGATTGGAGAAGTGGTGTTGGATGTAGAATTTTTCATATAATTGGTGGAAATCCTGGTTCTTGAAGGGATGACCATTATCAGTAACAATGGATTGTAAAACACCATATTGACATAAGATATAATCGAGAATGAATTTAGATATATAATTGCTACTAGTATATGTCATTGGGATAGCCTCAATCCATTTCATGAAATACTTAGTTGCTGTGATAATGAATTTATGGTCGTTGGATGAGGTCAAATGAATCTTACCTATGAGTTAAAGTCCCCATTGAGAGAAAGACCATGGTGACATGATTTCCTAGAGTTCTTGGACTAGTGCATTTATGAGATCTCCATGTATATGGAATTATCAACACTTCTTAACAAATTGGTGTGCATCATGTTTAGTAGCAGGCCGAAAATATCTAGCATGCATGATATTCTTAGATAAAGTAGGACCACTCAAGTGGGATCCAAAAATAACATCATTTACTTTGTTTAAAGTTTTTTGTGCTTCATTAGGATCAAGACATATAAGGAGGGTATTTTTCAGGATTTGACAGTAGATGGTGTCACCAGTGATGACATACCTAGATGTATTATAGATAAATGTTTTGTGTTGATTAGTGGAAAATTCAGGATGGATAACTTGGTCATGTAGGTAATCATAGAAATATTTCTACCAAGGGGAATTGGGACCAACAATTTCTCACACCATCTTAGATTCATGGATATTGAAAGGAAGTGATAAACAAAAATTATATAAAGAAATAATACTATGGTATATTGTTTGTGATATCCATGAGAGATCCTATTTTGGCCATTGCATTAGGTACCTTATTTTGAATTCTTGAGACCTACCAAAAGATGATGCCATCAAATTACTACTAAAACTTTTCAACCATTCATTTGTAGTGAGTATTCTTTTCATCTTTTGTGTTATAATCATCATTGACTTTTCAAATAACAAACTGAGAGTCTCCATATACTTGAAGGCTCTTTATTTTCCATTTAATGGTCATACGAAGTCCTATGTGTAGTTCACCATACTCTACTACATGTTATTGGTGCAAGAAAAGGCTATTCTGAATGACTTTGGTATAGTGTCTCCTTACCATGTAACAAACAATATCCCTTCTCCTAAACCATGATTCATGTGAGATACATCAAAATAAATCTTGCATATAACTAAATTATCTAGTGTGAATATGGACTCCTCAGGGAAGTTAGATACCAACATATGATCTGTTATTTTGGGTACATCTACAAGTTGGTCGGCTATGAATTATCTTTTTATTTCCTTACACTCAACATATTAAATATTAGGGTATGTGTAGGATCATGATGGGCCAAAAAGTGGTGATATGATGGGTATGTGTAGGGAATGTGGCTGCCAACTTTTTTTATACCCAAAACTAATGAAATAAAAAGGGTTTTCAAAGGAGATTCTTAGCTTTCCACCAATATAAATTATGGTTTACTTTGAATTTAATAAATAATTATTATTCATTTTCTATTTGAATTATGACTAAAGTCCTAATTGATAGGCTAATAGAAAAACATCTATAGCTTTCAAACAGTATCACATTTTTTTAATCTGAATCATGCATCACATTCTATGCTTCGCATACTATAGGATTTTAAAAAAAATGAATTTCATGAAGTTTTGACCAAGTTAAGGTGGTCAAACATATGAGTTTTTATATTTTTTAAAGGTTGTAATAAGAAATTCATAATTAATTTTTTATTGGAATTTTTTTTTTTTAAATGCATGACATCGAGACATGAGTCCTCTACTTATATATAAAATCTTATAAAAAAATATTATCATTTTATTGTTGTTAGGGTGGTCAAATAGACACCTACTTATTTTTTCGCTAAAACTTCAGTACTACCACATTGGAATTTCAAATTTTCACCAAATAGATTTTTTTTTTAAATAAACCTAGTAATCTAGAAACTACATTCAATTTGTTACAGATTCTATTCTTACATATTTTTGAAATAATCAGATAACTTATTCAAATTTTTATACGTTCAAGTTGCCTAACTTTGATTTTTCTAAAATTCTCACCACTTAAGGGCTTGTTTTACATGATGATCTTGCACATACCCATCATATTCACTTAATATCATGATCCATTTGACTAATTGACCCATTAAGTCTTCTTTTCTAAGGAGATACTTCAAGGGATCAATCTTTTCCATCAACTTTGTTTGGTTATTTAACATGTAATGCTTGATATTTTGATTGGAAAAAATCAATGCAAGGCATGCACATTCAATGGGAGGAATTAGAATAGGTGGTGCTAATAGATAGTCCTTTTTTCTAAGTTGAAATGATTCTTGACATTGGTTAGTCCACATGAAGGGTACTCCCTTTCATAGCGAATGTTGGAATGGTTGAAACTTATCTAACAGTTGAGCAATGAACCTCCTAATAAATTGTAATCTTCCCTATAGTATTTGTAACTGACTTATGCTTGTTGGAGGTGGCATGTCCATGATATCCTTCACTTTTAGAAGATCTACTTCAATTCCTCTTTAGGAGATAATGTATCCTAGGAGGTTCCTTGTTGTTACCCTCAAAATACACCTTTTTGGGTTCAATTTCAATTTGTATTATTCTAGCCTCTTGAAAATATTATCTAGTACTCACATATGGTCACCCCTGGACAATTATTTTTCTAGAAATTCATCCGCATAAACCTCCATAAGCATGTTCATAAGGTCATTAAAGATGGTAGTCATAGCTTGCTAATATGTTGCTCCAACATTTTTCAATCCAAATCGCATAAAATTCAAACAGTATGTTCCCCATGGACAAGTAAAAGTTGTCTTGTATTGATCCTTGGGAGTGATCCTAATCTGATTATATCTTGAGAAACCATCAATGAGTGATAGAATTTCATACCATTGTCAAATCCAGTATGATGTTGATGTTAGGAAATGGGAGGTCATCCTTAGTGCATGCATTATTTAAATCTCTGAAATCAATAAAAATTTTGATTGCACCTATTAATTTTTTCATGGGTACTAGACTAGAAATCCATTTCGCATGGTCAATGGGTTGAATGGAACCAACATCTAATAGCTTCTTTAGTTCTAATTTTACCAATAGTACAATATGGGGATGCATTTTATTTATATTTTGTTTGATTGGTTTGGCATCAAGAAACAATGGTAAGTGATTTAACACCAACTTGGGAGCCAATCCAAGCATGTCAGTGTAAGACCAAGTGAAGTTAATTTGTCTCTTTGTAAAAGGCACAAAATTCTAGTTTCTTTGCCTTTGTCAAAGATGTGAAACAAATGATTCTAGGATTTTCATTAGTACCAATTTTTACTTCCATGCACTTCTCTACTAGAAATGGTGATTTCTCTTGGCTTATAGGGAGTAGTTCCAACCCTCCATCCCTGGGTACCACTGAGTGGTTTTCACCCTCAGATACATCCTTTCTTTTTACTTTTTCTAGGTCTAGAGGTACCTTTCAATTCTCACCTAAAGAAATTTCATTTTTTGATTTATGATTTTCATTTTTGCAATTAGAGGGTGGGATAGACTCCCCAAAGTAGGCCACATTGTCAAGATCTATAGTAAAACATTGTTTATGATAACCATTAGGTGTACCTTCATGAAGTCCCATAAACTCAGTTATTACTTCATCACTTTCAAATATGTCCAAGTTGGGTGGTCCTTGTTGGTTCTAATATATCAAATTTGGGTATACTAAAGGTTTTCCATCATTGGTATCATTAAGGTTGAATGAATATGCCAATATGGTGAAAAGAAAACTGTCATGTTGGAATCTGAAAAGGAATAAATCCAAGATTTTCCTTTGGTTGATGGATTGGTTAGGTCAAGCTCTTGGAAGGTCTCAGTTAAGTCAGTCACTAGATGTGTAAGAGTTCCATTCCCATTCATTAAACTTAATTTTAATATGATAGTGCTTAGATGTCTCAATATTTTTTGAAGAACAATCATCCTCACTCAAAAGCACCTTAGTATTAGGAGTAATCACTTTTGGTGGTTCATACCCTAACCCTCTATTCCTTGGTAGCTTGGAATGAATTAAAGGTTTTTTCATTCCATTCTTTCATAAACCAAGTCCACTATGTCCATCATAGCCCTTTCATCTCATGATCTTGAATCCTTTACCATATTGCTCTATTGGGATATGTTTAGGTTCAATATCTTCTTCTTCTTTGTATATCCATGTGGAAATATCTTCTTCATGAAAATATTTTTTTCTCAATTCTCCCCATCTTGTGAAAGTTGTGGTGGGGGATGGCCAGTTAATGACTTTAGGATCTTTTTTTAGAAGGCTTACTGGAGGATTTTAGAGATGTTGGTAGTTTTTTGATACAATAAGAAGTTTTCATGTGGTATTCTCCATACCCCTTGTCTTGGATGTGGATCTTGGATTCAGGTGATGGGATGGTGGACATGGATGCCTTAGTCAAAGTGGAAGGATTGATGTAATGGGATGAAGAGGATGATTAAATTTATCGATTCATGGGAACTTGTTGTTTGGATGTTCTTCTTAAGCTGCTACAATACTAAAAGAGATCAGGATCACTAGCATAAGGGACATGGGTTGTAGGGGGAATCTCCCCTATAGGGGTTCAAGGATCATGCACCCTGATGGGGGTTCAAGGGTAGCACATGTGAAAGTCATATTTTATTATTGTAAGTATATATCATTCATCATTAGGTCTTAGATGTTACATTTGATGTTTTGTTGGCTTGAATTTCCCTAGAAGGAAACCTGTACCATAGAAAAAAGTATTTCTTGCCTTATTTTGGAATAATTGATGATAAATTGGACTTAATGTGGCCTTGATTTAGTGTTGCAAGCTGTATTTCACATCCACACTATGTCTTGGACCCTTTCAAATGTGTTTAACGATGTCTTATAAAGGTATTGTAAAATACTTTCACGCATTTCTCAACTTAATAAACCCATTCTCCCTTTATTCAAAATTAAATAAAATGTATTTAATTGCGTTCTCACATCAATCTAAAAGGCTTATAAACTAAACCTATCTTTAATCTAGTGTTGTAATGTTTCTTGCACATTCACATTGGATGTTGTGCCTTTCTAGGCTAAGTGGACCTCATTTTAGTGTTGTAAAGTGTATTTAATTACACTTTCACATTTAATTATGTGTCCTAAGCCCTAATTGACCTTCACACCATCATCAATAGGCCCCTATTACACCATCTTGTGCATCCTAAGGCATAATTTGATCAAATACCTAATGCAATCAACATAAGAACTAAAATTCCTCATTCCCCAACAAGCTAGCTAGAAAATGGACCCATTTGGGACTAATTTTCCATTTGTGGAGAATGAGTCCCTACTAGGTGGGATTGATTTTCCCAAGGTGGTGAATGAGTCCCATTTGGGCCATTTTTTCACTTTTGAGCAGTAAATTTTGGAATTTAAGTTTTATTTTTCTTCATTTTAGCCTTGGGGAACCATTTTATGAGTGAATAAGGTGAATTTCCTATAAAATCAAGTCTCTAAACCCTAATTTACATCTCTTAACTCATTCACACATCTCTTATCATTCATTCATTGTCTATCTTCTCCTTCAAATCAAGCAAGTTATGGTTGTTACATTCTTAGTCATCAAGATGTCTTCCAAGGACATTCAAGGGAAGATTTCTCATGTTTTACTACAGGGTGATCCCACAATAGTGGTTTACAATTTTTGGCCAAATTGGACACTGAAATTATTATTTTTAACTAAATCTTCACATTCAGGCGCGTATAGTGACTAAAGGATGAAGAATTTAAAGATGCTATAAACTAGAGTCTCGTCACATTTTGTCTATAGATTCTAAAAAAGAAATCAAAATTTTTGGAATCAAATTGCACTTCTTTTTCCATCTCCCACAAAAACTGATTTTTTTTTAAAAACAACATTTTTAAAAAGTGATGCACACTGTATAATGCATAACATTTTTTCCATGAAGGATAAAATTCTATTTCTTTTCAATTTAGATTCATAACTCTGATATCTAGTGCTTCCACTTGGTTAGATAGTTTTTATTGAATATTTTTCTTTAATCAAGTTTGAAGTCAAACCAATTACAATTCAAACATAGCATGATAATGCATAACTTTTTTTGTATATATCGAAATTCTTTTTTTTTTTTGGATCAAGGACTTCAATATCTTGTGTACTCATTTTTTTTTATTTTTTTTTGATAATCTACAATTTTTCCACATGTGCAAAACAAAGACCTTCATTTTCGATGAAAAACCTATGTTTAATAATAATACATAATAAAACCAAATCATATTAAAATGATATTCATTGGATAGCTCGTTCTGAGGACTACCTAATTCTAGTTGGGTTTGTGAATATTCATCCATTTTCATCCTCAACCCGAGCTTTGAAGTGACAAAATTCAGGGTTTTTTTCTGTCTCAGGGGGAGATGAGGAATAAGGGGGGTTCAAGCGAACCAATAAGCGTTCGCTCGAACCAGGGTTCATTCGAACCCCCCTTTTATAATGGGTTTTGTTGTCTTTTTCGGTGGGAAAGCATTAAATGGGTTAGCCTAAACCCAGGTTCTAGCAAACCCCTAATGGGTTCGGTCGAACCAATAGGTTCGTATGAACCCCTAAAATCAAGTTTTTTGCATTGCATTCATTTTTTGTGAGTTTTCCTTCCTCACTTCAATTGTAAACCACTATTTTTCCTTCACCCTACATAACTTCAAGATCAAACACCATGACAAGGTATTAATTCCATTGTTTCATTCTTTATTACATTCTTTGATCATTTTGGTTTAAACCCTACAAAGGGGTTTGACCAAGGCAAACCCCCATGCCCTAAAATCCAATTTCTTTCCTTCTCTTCTTGTGTGTTTGTAGATTTAGGCATCTTGGAGGCTTGGAAGTCATTGAAGATAAATTTTAAAAGTTCTTCAAGTCATCTATTCATTGGATAAGGAAAAATATTAACAAAAAGTCACTTTTAGGCCTAAATTTGATAGTTTGAAAACCAGACACTTGGAGAAGTAGAAAGTGTAGACCAAATGTTCTTGTTGCACCTTTTGAATATTTGAAAACTTAGAAGTGAAATCATTCACCATTAGTGGTGAATGAGTCACACTACTAGGCATGATTGTGGTCTCCTCCAGTTTTAGATACTCATTTTTCTGAAACAAGCTCCAGAATGGTTTTATAGATCTAGGACTAATTTTCCTAGAATGGTGAATGAGTACCACCAAGCCTAAAAATTAGGATAAAAATCATTCTATAAGTCATTTCTAGTCTCCATCAATATATTAGGTGCATACTTTTAGTTTCATCCATTTATGTTGCAATTTGCATTCATATCTAGGTGTCTTCGCATATCAAAACGTGTTTTCAAACACTCTACATTTCCTTAGTTTTGATTCATTAATCAATATATTTTATCAATTTTTTTCATTTGGGATATTCCATTTAGAAATATTTCCATCATACTTTCATTAGTTTGAGTGAAACACCATTGTTTTTTAGTCTATTTCTCTCCTTTTAGGTGAAAAACCCTAAGAGAGCAAGAGATGTACATAGACCTAAAATCTATGGATTATTTTCGTGAATTAAAACTTTGAATACTTTCTTGTCTGATTTGGAGTCCATCATAAATCTAGCTTGCATTTCCCTTGCATTAGGGTTTGCATGGATTAATTTGCATGCTAGTTGTCAAATTTTGCACTCATGAAAAGTGCATTTAGGTTGCATTTTTGGCATCTAAATTCATTTAAATTTTTTGAAATTTTGCATTTTCATCTTAGTTCTACACCTTATAGCCCAAAAAACATCAAAATTCATCAAAAACATTTGAAAATTCTTAAAAAATCCCTCACTGGGACACATTCACCACCTTGGGAAAATCAATCCCTTTTTCACCCCTGAAACTGCCCTTTATTGGATTGAAAACCCTATTTTTAAGCTTTTGTTTGGTGCCATTACCAATCTATATTAGTTGGCTGAGTTTTTGTAATGTGCATTTCATTAAATCTAGTCTAAATTATCTCATTTCATGCATGGTTTAAATTTCAATTTTGCATTCTCACATTGTTACAAAGCATAATCAGTTCATGGTTATCCTTAAAATTTAAAAAATTGCATTCCTCTTTTGCATGTTTGCTTTCATTTAAAGAATCAACATTACATCATGTTTTCATTACAAATTTTGATATTTATCATCTTTCATATTCTATTTTTAGATCTTATTGCATGTTGTAAGAGAATTTTGTTACATGCATATGCATATGACATCTTTTCCCTTCTCTTTTTTTTCATCATCGATCCCTCTCCTAGTTTAACTTATGTGGATGAGGTTAGTCTAGTGAAGGAAACCTTTTATAATAATAGCGATCACATTTGTTCTTCAACTATCATCTCTCACACTTGTGACGTCGATATGATAGTGCTAGAAGAACCAATTGATGACAATTTTGAAAATCCAAGTTGTTTCTCTCCTCTTACCTCTCCTATTAGACATAACATTACTAAAGGAGAGGACACCACACTAAGTAATCATGATGATCACACAACACACCAAGATAATGAGATCGTATAAACATTTTTGAACATCACCTTACCTCATCTCCATAACCATGCACGTTGTTCTTCTCCTAATATCCCTCCTTTACACCACGAGGATAGGTTGGTATTAGAAGATACCCCTATTAAGAGTCATGAGACTCTTGACCCTCCCTTCCTTAATAATCCTACCATTTGAAACAATCTATTTCGTCCTTCTCTTGATACCTCTCCCACTTGTGATGAAGCTACTTTAAAAATTTCAATGTTGGATGAACATATCACAAGCTCTCTTGGTAGGGTAGATAATATGAAACAAGAAAATTAGACCTTAGAAACAACTGCCAATAAAATAGAGTCTTCTTCTAATCTCTGTACTCTCAATAATCAAAAAAATTCCACCATTCATAACTCTCTTACGTATGATTAAGTCCTTTTAGAAGAAGCAATCTATGAATGTCAAAAACATTTGATTTGTAGTTCTTCTACAAACTCTCCTTCTAGTGAGAATATCATGGTGCTAGAAAATGACAACACTAATAATGTGTCTTCCTTCAATAAATAGGTGATTCTCAATTTCCCTTTATTAGAGATACATCAACCGAAGACCACTGAGGTTATGAGTGCACAAGTGTCCATTAGATCCCCCTCGATCAATGGACCTCATAGATACCCCGTGGGACATCCTAACAACTCTCTAATTCTCTACCCACCTTCATACAAACAACAAACTCTAAATAAACTTGAACTTGTCCTTTACCCTTCTAATAATAATGTTTCACAACAACTGAGTCATAATACCATTGCTCATATGTATAACACTTGAAACAATCTATAACCACCACAACCAACCCTGACACCCTTGTCGTTGCCTAATCCTATCCTATCTAATCCTTTATTTCCAGGTTGAAAGGAGTATGATCTTGTTGAGAAACTTAACAATACTCCTTCTAAGATATCATTGTGGGACCTTATTCAAGCCTCCCCTCACTATCACAACATGACCCAAACAACCTTACAACAAGTTCTTGTCTCTTCTAATGTGCAACCAAATGACATAGCAGACATCATTCAAAGAATAAACAATGACATTATTTTCCACCAAAGTGAGCACCCCTCTTTGGACGTGCAAAAAAAAATAATCCTTTCATGATCATAGTGCAATACAAATGAAAAGGGATAAAGAGAACTCTTGTAGATACTGGTTTTTCCCTTAATGTGTGTAGTGTAAGCCTTTTGGATAGGCTTGGCATTGATCAATCAACCATTCGACTTGATTCTTTATCTATTAAGGGAATTGACAATGTCAAAAAAGAAACCACTTGGGGTCATCATTATACCTTTTATAGTTGGAGTAGCCTCTTTGAATACACAAATCCATGTTATGCCTTATGAGATTTCATGTAATCTTATCATAGGCAAACTGTGGATTCATGCAATGAAAGGTGTGCCTTCCACTCTTCATAAAAAAATGAAATACATTTACAACAACAAAATATACACACTTGACACTAATCCCAAGCCTTTTAATGTCTTATAGCTTGAGAAAAACAAAGAAAATACCTTGAACATATCAACATAAACTACACCAGTGGAACCCATACAATAGAACAACAAAGAACAACATATTGAACAAGTCACAAATCTATTAGAAGATGATTGGGGTTCCTTGAATTTCAAATGATGAATTCATGGATGAGTACAAGATCATATAGAAAGATTCAAATAGGGGAAATGAAAAAATTAGATGACCCTTCGAAAGCATCCACCTCAACCACTTTATACAATGAAATAGACTACACAACCACCTTTGACGATGCTTATCGCCAACCACCAACTCATCAAAAAGAAATGAAAAATTTTACGGAAAAGGGTATGAGCTTATGAAACAACTTGGCTATAGTGGAAAAGGATGTGGTGCTCATGAACAAGGTATTAGCCACCTTATAGACCCTATCACACAACAAATCACTCATGGTCTTGGTTATTTCCCTTTGATAGAAATTACCAAGCCTTCAATCAATGCCAACACTTTCACATCACATTCTTCTAATTCAACCTTAATAGTAAAACATCTTAAACTGATAGACACTAGTGGCCTTGGATGTTCTCCTTTGCAAGCAATAAAAAAAATAATGAATTCTTCACTTAATTTCAATGTCATCTCACAAGACACTAATAATTTTACTTCATTAGATTTTACACCTTCCTATAAAGGAGAGAAAAAAATCTCGCAATCTAAAGAGTCTTGCGAAGATATGCCAACTCATACTAAGCAAGATGTTTCTTTCAAGAACCATAGGATCACATTTTACCATTGATCAAAAGGTCATCTTGTTTAGACTCCTCCAAGATCACTTGATAACCTTTTTTCCAATAAATCAAAAGAAATTTTATTAGGAGACTTCATTCTATCCATATCATAGAGTTCATGGTCATTCCACTAATGAATGTAAGTCTTTGAGTCATAAAACCCAATATTTTTAGGAGTTTGGTATTCTTCCTTCAGTGGGCATAGCTAATTCCTCTAATTCATACCAATTTCCACTTTCACCTAAATTTCATCAATCATTTTGGCTCACCTTTGTTCTTCTATCAATGGGGGAAAGGCGTTTATTAGCCTTGTCCTCATATTTCACTTGGCGTTGACTCTTTTGGCTAGTCATTAACTTTTCATAAACATATAAGAGTAAGCTTGGGATGTGGAAGACATGCTTTAAGTTTCCTCACATGTGACATACTACCTTTTTCATGACGTAGCCTATCAGAAACATATGACTTAGCATAGGGATTTTTTAGTAAGCTCTCATGTCTTCTTCCTCTTCTTCTACTTTAAAGCAATTTCTCATAGTACTGGTGTTTGCAACCAATTTAAAGTGGGGGAATACATCACCACTCACATTTCATTACGCAATTTATTTCTTCTTGCGATGTGTCCTTTTCTTGGTCAAGTCATTGGGCTTGATTCCCTCCAAGAGTGTGATACTTATTTTGACACATCCTCTCTTGGAAACATTAAGCATGATGTTCCCTAAGATGAGACGTTGCATGAATTAAGAAAAAACCTTTTGAACATTCCTTGCACTATTTTGCATTAACAATGTCTATGAGTGTCAAGAATACAAAGTCTTACTTACTTCATAGAGCTCAAAAATAATTTTCTTTTGTGGTGCCCATTAAAGTTATCAGAAGGTATAACTTTGATATGGTTAAGCAGGAAGCCCATTCTGAGGCATCAATTTCCCCATAACCACCTATGTATTTGTGAGTACATACCACCCGAGTGTATGTTTCTCACCTTTTGGGCCTTCTCACCTAGTAGACAACCAGCAGTTTCATTGCCCCAAAGTGACTATGCATTTTCTTTTTCAGAAAAACAACCTAGATCTGATCCATAACTAGCTAGAAACAATAAACAAGTGATTTTTCTTTGATTTCATTCAAGCTAGTCTTTTAGGTTCTTCCATCAGCATTTTGTAGTGCTTTTCTATTGAAACACGCTATTACATTTCATCATCTGGGTTTAAGATTACATACATGTTCCAAGGTTCGTTACCTTTTCCACATAGGGTTTTTAAGCATAAAGAGGAATATGTCATTAACCCTTTCCCACACAGAGTTCTTTATCACTTAAGAAGACCAATCATTTACACTTTAACAATCAAAATTCTTACGATGTAAGAGGAACATTCATCCACACTTTCTCATAGTTTTTTACCACTTAATAGGAACAAGCAGCAATGAATAGAGTTACGTCTAACCTCAATCTTTCATTAATTCAAAAGTACTTCGTAATATGATAAAGACTCATAGATTGTTTTAGTATGATGAAGGATATTGAAACCATTTTACTTATATCAATGGCCCCAACTTTCTTAAGTGATGTACTAACATTTAGATATATTTGTAGTGCTAACTTGATTTCTTACATTGTGCAAGCTTTACAATAATGGAGAACTCTAATTCAAATGTTTCCCAGGCTCAAATTAAATCATTGTCTAGTGTTGCTTCTGAGATAACAGATCCTACTACTGAGGTGAGTCTTAGGGGTAGAAAAAGAAAAAATTTGGAGAATCCTTGTGAATTGGATGATATTGGACATGCAACAGAGATGTAACTAAACCAATCTAAGGAGAGCGAGGGTTGATCAAGACATAGTTGCAGGAAGTGGTGGTAATAATGGCATGGAAAACACTAACCCTAACCCAAACACATCTAACAAAAAGGCTAACATAGACGATCATGGTAGGAGAGTTAGGGCTAGAAAAAGTGGTTGATTCATTGGATTTGTTGATGCCTATGGTCATTGGCAAGCCAATATATGGTATTCTATTAATTTTCTTCATTTATTCTTTTGTTTTATTCTATCTTCTAATTAAAATATAATGCATTGAACATTATATCTTTCTTCAACAAAAATTTCTGTGAAGATTTTTATAACAATCCTTTAGGTCATATTGTATAGCTCATATTTAGGATGATTCCATTTTTCTATGGGTTAATTTTTATGACTAAAAGGTTAATTGGAAACTTTTTGAGTGATGTTAAAAGATGTTTTGAGTTCAATAATAATGAATTCCTAAAATATCTAACAAACAATATATTTCACTACAAATAACACTTGTAATATTTGTTATTGATGATGACAAAAGAGAAGAATTTAGATAAAAGTTCTTGGGCAGAAGTAGTATGGACAATTTTTAATTTTTAAATTTATTTCAATGTAGACGATTTTTTTTAAAAAAAGTGAATAATAGAAATAGTTTCGTTATTTTGAGTGTAATATATTATTAAATTTTTAAATTATTTAAAATTTAAAAGAATTAATCTAATCTATGGATCATGTTATTTGTAATCTATTGTTAAATCAAGATTAAGTAATATGTTAATAAAATAAATTTTAAGAAAATTTTAATCATAAAGTCTTTCAAGAAATAAATTATAGAGATTTAAATTTTTAAATAATCCTTTTTATAAATTATATTTTAAAATTTAATTATATATTAAAAATCATATTTTATTGTATTAAAATATATTGTAAAAATAAATATACCGTATTTTTAAAAAAATAATATAAATATCCATTTCATCAATTTTTTTTGTATAATTATTAATAAATTCACATTTATTTTAATGTTAGGTGGACATTTCATTGGTAAGGTTGCAACAGTTTACAATTAATATTGCTTACATATAGTTTATTGTATATCCTCAAACAAAGCTATGCTAGTCACAGGTGATCGAGATAGGAGGTTAAATTATCTTGATACAAACTATTACATGAATTTAATAAAGTAGGTTGGTTACAACAATTTTGAAACAATATATAAATATGCCAATTCTTTACATTCTTGATCTAATTCATTTTCACTAGTTTTGTAGTGGAGAAAGGCATTTAATGTTGATGTGAACAAATTCGTAGATGAGCTCATTGAACAATCAAGCATATTTTCATAAGGTTGTACTAAAGGGTTAAATAATGAAGTTGGGCATGAAGTTTTAAAATTGATCTCATTTTGTATGTAGGTGCTTGAATACAAGAGGTTTACTTAAATATGCGGGCTTTGAACTGCATGCTTAAAAATGCATTTTCTTAATAATTATGTTTGCTTGTAAGTGCTTGTAACTATAAAGATATGTTTTCAATATACATTCATTTGCATAGTCTAGTGGTTGTTTCACATACACTTCTTCTTCTAAAACCCATTCAAAACATTTGATTTGACATGCATCTAATAATTTTTTGAATTATTTATGTTGCTATGGCTAAGACCATTCTAACTACATCAAGCTTTTTAGTTGGTACAAATGTCTTATCATAATCAATTCCATGTCATTGGGTAAAACATTTTTCTACTAACCTTATTTGTATTTCTCAACAGATCACCTAAATTATATTGAACTTAGTCTTATAAACCCGTTTGAATGTTAAGCAATATTTACCTTCAAATAGATCTACTAACTCTCATGATTCATTCCCTTTGATGCAATGTATCTCTTCATCCAAAACCTTATCTAATTTTCTTCATTGATTGATTTTCTCAAAATATATAGGATTATGTCACAGCCTAGCTAATAAAGCCTAATAGAAGTCAAGGAGAGTAAAGGCAAGAGTATGGGCGCCATGACAAAGAAAGAGGAGAGATAGTGCATTTAATAAGGTATGGAACCATTGTCAGTTCTCCTCCAATGTCATGTGAAGGGAGGGGCATCCATTCTTTTGCATGAGAAGACAACTTGATAAGGGGAATGATATGGCGCACCTGACAGCTCATTGAAATGAAATGAAATGAAATGAAAAATTTTAATGACATCCATGAGGCCAAAGAAGCCTATGGGACCCAAAAGTAGCATAAGAGCCTCCCATGAAAAGGCCCTAAACAATTGCCAACTCCATTCGAGATCAACCCTTCTACAGTGAATTTTGATGATGAAGTTTGAAGTTTTGTCTAACCTTGATTCTTCAAACAAGGTATTTAAATTATTGACCTGCACGATGTCCCCATAACTAGGCCGGATGTCTTTATACGCTGAGAACTTCATGGTGAAATGTCATTCCATCTCCACCATACCCATGTTACAAAATCAACATTTTCTATTTTCCCAATCCTTTTTAGGAACCACCCACCTTTCCATTTTACACCTAAGATGGTGTGAAATAGTACGCAATTGACCTATCAACATTTTTTCTTTCAATTTGATATTCACTCCTTTATAGGCCTTTTCTTCATGGTCCCTCGTGGGATTGAATTCTTTGATATATAATAATCCCTTTTACGCCCTATTTTTTTCATCCATATAGCATATTTAAATTTGTCTCTCACATATTTTTTTATTTCTTCATTTTTGTTTCGGCACTCATGCATCTCAACATCCCACTTTTTCATTCATTTGATATTTTGTTTCATCCAGGTGTTATTTCCTCTATTTAGCTCTTCTTTCACAGTTAACTTAGGCCAATGATGACTCTCCATATTTTGAACCTTCTTTAGGTAGCTTAATAACTACATCATCGACGAGGCCTCCAAGGGAAAAGTATCGGTCTCAACCAATAAAATCTCATAAGGCACTGTAGTCTTAAGCTTAAGGTTGCTTATAATTAGATGTTTTTGTATTCTTTCCACATTTGTTTCCATTTCTGATATGACATATTACTGCCCCAAATTTCACACCCATATAGAATCATCAGAGTGACAAGAAGCCCAAAAAGTGTTCTTTTAGTTTTCCAATCCCATAATTCAACATTTCTACTTCTATTTTGCAAAGAGTATAGTGCTTTAAAGCCTCCCTGAATTCTTTTTGCTCTACATGTTTCCCAGCTGAGTTTGTTGTTGAAATCAAGCCCAAGGTACTTGTACTCGTCCACTATTTCAAATAGCCTACTTTCAAAGAGAAATTCATTTTTATTTTTTTTCTTCATAGTGAGAAGATCATTATTTTGGTTTTGATAGTGTTCACTTTCATCCCGACTTCTTCACAAAATGTTTCAAGAGCCTTCAAATACTTTCTCAAATCAAGCGTAGTTTTAGCAATTAATATGAGATCATTAGCATATAATAGCAATTTTATTACAAAGTTGGCCAAATGAATGCCTTTCCCACCAACCTTGTCTAACCATTCTTCCAACTTATCGATGTAAAGCCTAAATAACATTGTGGAAAGAAGTCAACCTTATTTGACACCAACATCGCTACCAAAGGATTCTGACATACCACATTAGTTCTGATTTCAGCTCTAACCTACTCATAGAGGCTATGAATAGCTACCCTAAGTTCATGTGGAACTCCCAAATCCTCCATTCTCTTCCATAACTTACCCCGTGGAATCGTGTCAAATTATTTTTTTAAATCAACAAAGCAGCAGTAAGCTTCATCGCCTTGAACATCCCAAATTTTCTCAATCAAGAATCTAAGGGTAACTCCATGGTCAATAGTGGAATGTTTGGGCCTAAAACCAGCTTGTCCCTCAACCCTTTTTTCCTCTTGTTCATCCCAACTGCTAATCTTGAGCTCAATCATTCTTCCAAAAAATTTTCCTATAAGAGGATTAATCATAATAGTGTGGTAGTTTGATGGGTTATTTATGTCACCACTTTTGTGCAAGGGAATAACAACACTAGTGGTCCATCCTTCTGGGAAGCCTTCTTGAATAACCCTATTGAAAATACCCTTGATACAAGCTGCAAGGACCTTGATACCCCACTTTAAATGCTCTGCTTGCAGCCCATCAAAATCTTGCGCTTTCCCTCCTGCCAACCTTCTTATGCCTTGACTAATATCTTCTATAGTGAATAGTTTGATGGTCGCATTGGTTATTGGAGGTCTATGTTTATCCTACTCACACTCATAAATAATTTTTGCATAGTCTAGCCATTGCGGGCTTGTAATATTATTTTCTATTTGTTTTCTTTTTTTCTATAGCTCCTTCCAAAATTTTTTGGGGTTGTTCTTTCCAAGGGTGATCAACTCCAATATTCTTGTACTTATTTTTCTTTTTTACTTCATATCACCCTTTCATACTCTTTCTTCTTTTCTATTGTCATTCCCTCCTTGCAGAGCTTCCTTTTTGTTAACTTTCACTCTTCATCAAACCACAAGTTTGGTGGGAAAGTATTTGTATTTCCTCTCTTAGGTATACTCCTCTTACACTCATCCAAAGCTTTGAGTACTAGAGGAATCAATGTGTTCTTGTTAATTGAGTGCCGCTTTATGTAATCTAAATTTTTTCCAAATTCTTCAAAGAGAATTTTGAGGGCATCCTTGAATATTTTTTGACTTTCTTGAGTCATGAGAATCCTTCCCTATGGGGGTGCTTTATTCTTGCTAATAAGGTCTTGTTCTCCTTGCTTCTTGATTATGTGGATGTCAAGTTTTACATATATTGGATTGTGATCTGATTTTAACTCTATTGGATATTTACCAATCACTAGCTCCATTATCATTGTTGTATAGTTATGAGATAGAATGACATAATCCACCACACTTTATCCATTTGAGGTCTTACAAGTTATGTTGCATGAACTCGGCCATGATCTCATACCATTACATATTACCAAGTTGAATAAACTACATACTCCCAATAATTCTACCCCAAAATGAGTGACATTTCATTTATTATATTAACAAGTTCATTCCCAAAGTTGATGATTCTCTTCTTCCAGCCATAGCAGATCATCTTTCTCTTTATCTTTGCTTTTCAAGTTAAGAGCATGAGTGTTAGCCATCCTAGCATTAAAATCACCTATTAATATAACTTTTTCCATAGTGTTAAATAGAAAAATTTCTTTTCTGAGAGAGGCAAAGGGATCTTCACGGTCTAGACTCATTTTATTATAAGATTTGGAGCCTTTTGGGGAAAAGTAGCAAGCAACCAATCTAATTGTAGTGTGATTTTCTTTTATTTTTAACCATATGTATTATTTTTTTGGAGATCTTCTTTCTCCACTTTTATATTTTTGTCCCATAATTCTTTGATTAGGACTACAACTCCACCATGACCTTTTCCATTTTCCATTCTCTCATTCCAAGTTGAGATCTTTTTATATCCTTAAAAATATAGAATTTTACACCCTTCATGCTCATGAGTCTCAGTAAGGATAATAATGTCTTTTCTGGCTACTATGGGCCCTAAACCAAGTCCTCTTCTCCAAGGATAACCTCTACAGTTTCAACTTACTATAGATAAATATTCTTGGGGTAGCCCGAGTTCCTATTTTTGATGTGTAACTCTGTCACTAACTTGGGTCTTACCATTTTGCAACCAAGCCTATTTACCTTCACTTCTTGTTTTTTTTACCTTTTCCCACTCTTTTTGTCTTTCTTCATGATGTGTTATGGTTAGGTCCTTTATTGATTGCATGATGACCATCTCTAAGGATAGTTGCTTTATTGATTGCTACACTTTAAAAATACTATATTCATCACCTCCAATAAATTTTGGAACTCCTCTTCTTATAATTCTAATGCTATGCATTCTTCACATCGACTATCTTTCATTGGGTCTTTGCACACTGTAGAGGAATGTGGTGGCTTAAGAAATGCTAATCTTAACATTGAGAAAATATATTTTTGTAATTGTGATTACCACATCCAATATATAGCAATTTGATAAAAGTCAACACACTGAAGATAATTCAAAGCCTCATCCCTTTATACATCCTAAAAAATTGTAAGGTAATTGGTGGCTACCTTTGATAATTGTCATTTCAACAATTTATATATGTATTTGTCTTATCTGAAGGTTTTGATAGGAATTAAATAGGTTGGTAGTACTATTCATGTTTTCTATAAAACAAGCAAGGCTTATAAAATAGGTATTGAAAAATATTAAGTGATATTTCTATTGGAGGAGAAGTATGTTGGCACAAGATAGGAAAAACAATGCTTTTAATTGAAAATGAGAAACAAAAACGATGCAAGAAGATCATGGTTTTGTATAATTCTGCAAAGGGTTCAAAAGTCAAGAAAACTAATTGGGTGATGTATTAGTACCATCCTGGTACTAAGGAGGGTGAAAGGAAGGGTGAATTTGTTGTATCAAAAGTATTCAATCACCAACAGACTAAGCAATGTGAAAAAAGTGATCCACAGGTACATCAAGAGGATGTTGCAACTTTGATCAGCAAGGGGGCTCTGATTACAATCAATGCATGCACTTTTCCCATTCAATCATGTTCAGGAAACACACATGCTTGCCTTGACATAGTCAAAGAAGAGTAAACACCTTGTGCAGTTTCACCTTAGGTAAAATTCTGTTAAGAAACAATAAACAAGTGATTTTACTATGATTTCGTTCAAGCTAGTCTTTTAGGTTCTTCCATCAAAATTCTGTATAAGATCGTCTAGTTTAATTAATAATAATTCCTTGTGTTTATTTAACCATTCTAGTGATGGAAACATATGTTAGTTACGTCCCAATAGAAAGCCTAATCATAAGACTCAAATTGAATAGAATCCTGTCAAACTTTATGTGCCAACATGCGATGCTTAAGATTCCAACCATATCATTGTAGAATAGATAATGTTGATCATGAGTATCGTAGGTATAGTTGTTATCATAAGGAAATATGCCCGCTAATACTTACGTGCATAAATTATTGTATGCTAGATTCAGGGGACATGACAATATCTTCCTCAAAAATATCACACAAATGTGCCTAGATGGTGGTGGTAGAGGAGGTTTTAAATGACTTGTCAAGTGCACCATATCATTCCCCTTATCAAGTTTTCTTCTCATGAAAAAGAATGGATGCCCCTCCCTTCACATGACATTGGAGGAGAAATGATAAGGGTTCCATACCTTATTAAATGCACAATCTCTCCTCTTTCTTTGTCATGGCACCCATACTCTTGCCTTTACTCTCCTTGACTTCTGTTAGGCTTAATTATCTGGGATGTGACATAATCCTCTATATATTTTGAGGAAATCAATCATGGAAGAAAATTAGATAAGGTTTTGGATGAAGAGATGGATTGCATCAAAAGGAATGAAACATGAGAGATAGTAGATCTATTTGAAGGTAAATATTGCTTAAGATTCAAATGAGTCTATAAGATTAAGTTCAATATAATTTAGGTGAAAGGAATGAAACATGAGAGATAGTATATCTATTTGAAGGTAAATATTGCTTAAGATTCAAATGGGTTTATAAGACTAAGTTCGATATAATTTAGGTGATCTGTTGAGAAATACAAATAAGGTTAGTAGAAAAATGTTTTACCCAATGACATGGAATTGACTATGATAAGACATTTGCACCAATTAAAAAGCTTGATGTAGTTAGAATGGTCTTAGCCATAGAAACATAAATAATTTAAAATTTTATTAGATGCATGTCAAATCAATAGTTTTGAATGTGTTTTAAAAGAAGAAGTGTATGTGAAACAATGACTAGGCTATGCAAATGAATGTATATTGTAAACATATCTTTGTAGTTACAAGCAATTACAAGCCCACATAATTATTAAGAAAATGCATTTTTAAGCAAGTTGTTCCAAGCCCAAATATATAAGAAAACCTTATGTATTCAATCACCTACATACAAAGTGAGATCAATTCTAGATGTTCATACCCAACTTCATTATTTAACCCTTTAGTACAACCTTATGAGAATATGCTTGATTGTTCAATGAGCTTGTCTACAAATTTGTTCGCATCAACATTAAATGCCTTTCTCCACTACAAAACTAGTGAAAATGAATAATATCAAGAATGTAAACAACTAGCATACTTATATATTGTTTCAAAATTGTTGTACTCAACCTGTTTTATTAAATTCATGTCATAGTCTGTATCAAGATAATTCAATCTCCTATCTCAGTCATCTATGACTAGCATAGCTTTGTCTGAAGATATACAATAAACTATATGTAACCAACATTAATTGTAAAATGTTGCAACCTTAGCAATAAAATGTCTACCTAACATTAAAATAAATGTGAATTTATTACTAATTATACAATATTTTTTTGATGAAATGGATATTTATACTATTGTTTTTAAAAATATGGTATATATATATTTTTTGGTTAATAAGAGGCCAAGGCCAAAATATTTATAAATCAAGATTAATACATTAGGAAACATATAATAAGCATTTTATATGTATCTTTCAAATGTTGCACTTAAACATAGTTTATGAACATTCTAACCATAAATCCCTAAAACTAACTTCAAAATAAAGATATAAAAAAGATCAAAAAGGAACAACAACAAAATAAACCCTCCACCATTTACTTCTTCCTGCTGCCTAGCAGACTTCGAACAACGAGCATCTCAAAGGGATATAAGAATAACTGCAATTTCCATCATTTTCTAACCACCAATTTTCTTCGAAGCCATCGACTGCTAACTCAAATAACTCATCAGCCTCCTTGTTTTCCTCCCTATAGGTATGGTTGATGGTGTAGCACTCAAAATAAGCTAAGATTGTCAATATTCTATCCAAAAGAGCTTGTAATCTCTAGTTTGGAGTTGTTGGTGCTCTTACTGCATTGACCATTATGGCTAAGTCTCCTTCAATCTCAAGTTTCATAACTTTCCTCTTTTACATTCAATTAGGCCGAGATATATTTATTTTTACAGTATATTTTAATATAATAAAATATGATTTTTAATATCTAATAAAATTTTAAAATATAATTTATAAAAAGAAATATTTATAAATTTAAATCTCTATAATTTATTTGTTGAAAGACTTTATGATTAAAATTTTCTTAAAATTTATTTTATTAACATATTACTTAATCTTGATTTAACAATAGATCACAAATAACATGATCCAAAGATTAGATTAAATCTTTTAAATTTTAAATATTTAAAACATTCAATAGTATATTGCACTCAAATAATGAATTTTTTTCTATTATTCACTTTTTTATAAAAAATATTCTACATTCAAAGAATTGTTTATTAAAAAAGCTTGTACATACTACTTTTTCCCAACAACTTTTATCTAAATTCTTCTCTTTCATCATCATAAAAAAAAAATATTATAATTGTTCTTTGTGGTGAAATATATTGTTTGTTAGACATTTCAAGAATTCATTATTATTGAAGTCAAACCATCTTTTAACATCACCCAAAAAGTTTTGAATTAACCTTTGAGCCATAAAAAAATAACCTACAGAAAAATTCAATCATCCTAAATATGAGCTAGACAATACGACTTGAAAGATTGATATAAAATTCTTGACGGACATGTTTCTTGAATAAAGATATAGTGTTCAATACATTATATTTTAATTAGAAGCTACCATCAAACAAAAGAATAAATGAAAAAAATTAATAGAATACCATATATTAGCTTGCCAACAGCCACAGGTATCAACAAATCCAATGAATAAGCCACTTTTTCTACCCCAACTCTCCTATCATGATCGTCTATGTTAGCCTTTTCATTAAATGTGTTTGGGTTAGGGTTGGTGTTTTCCATGCCATTAATACCACAACTTCCTGCAACTATCTCTTGATCAACCCTTGCTCTATTGGGAGAGATTAGCATCTCTCCTGGATGTCCAATATCATTCAATTCACAAGGATTCTCTTGTTTTTTCCATTTTCTACCCCTAAGACTCACCTCAGTATTAGGATCTATTATCTTAGAAGCTAGACAGGGATTTAATTTGACCCTCGGACATTTGCGTTAATATTTTCCATTATTGTAAAGCCTACACAATGTAAGAAAGCATGCAAGCACAACAAATATATCTAAAAGTTAGTATATCACTTATGAAAGTTGGGGCCATTGATATATAGTGACTAAAAGAGGTTTCAATATCCTTCATCATACTAAAACAATCTATGAGAATTTATCACTGACAAAGTACTACTGAAGTAGTGAAAGATTGAGGTCAAACATAACTCTATTATTTGCTACTTGTTCCTATTAAGTGGTAAAAAAACTATGCGAAAGGGTGGATGAATGTTCCTCTTACATTGTAAGAACTCTAAGTGGTAAAGTATAAATGATTGGTCTTCTTAAGAGATAAATAACTCTATGTGGCAAAGGGTGAATTATATATTCCTCTTTGCACTTAAAAACCCTATGTAGAAAAAGGTAACAAACCTTGGAACATATATGTACTCTTAAACCTAGATGATGAAATGTAATTTGTTTCAATACAAAAACACTAACAAATGCTACTAGAAGAACCTAAAAGACCAACTTGAAAGAAATCAAAGCAAAATCACTTGTTTATTGTTTCTTAATAGAAGTTTTACCTGAGGTGAAACTACTTGAGAGGTTCGTTCTTCTTTTACTACATCAAGGCAAGCATGTGTGTTTCCTGAATGTGATTGAATGGGAGGAGTGGCATGCATTAGGTGTAATTAGAGACCCCTTGCTAATCGAAGTCGCAACATCCTCTTGATGTACATGTGGATTAATTTTTTTAGATGGCTTATTTGGTTGTTGATAGTATACTTATGATACAATAAATTCACCCTCCCTTTCACCCTCCTAATTACCAAGATGGTATTGATGCATCACCCAATTAGTTTACCCAACTTTTGAACACTTTGTAGAAGTATACAAAACCATGATCTTCTTGCATCCATTTTGTTTCCCATTTTCAATTACAGGCTTTGTTCTGCATGTCTTGTGCCAACGTACTTCTCCTCCAATGGAAACATCACTTAAGATTTTTTGACACTTCTGATGTCCTATTGAATAAGTCTTGCTTGTTTTATGGAAAACATGAATAATACTACCATCTTGTTTAATTCCTATAAAAAACCTTTAGATAAGTGAAATACATATATAAATCAGAGAAACGATAGTGATCAAAGGTAGCCACCAATTACTTGAAATTTTTTTAGGATGTGTATCGAAAATTCCACTCTCATCTTTCAGTGTCAAAATAAATTCATCTATAAAGGGATGAGGCTTTGCATTACCAATTCCAACATTTCTTGCTAAATGTCTCAAAAGTTCTTGATTTGAAGGGTCAAATTTCACACCTACAGGTAGCCTAAGCCAGTCTTGCAAGACTTACAAACAATAAATTATCTTATCTACACCATTTAGCTCTCAAATACAAAGCATTGTGACTGTTTTTCTACAGATTGGATTCTAAAGAATCCCAATTTCTGACAACAGATGCTTACATTATCAATAATATTGCTTTAGCTTGTGTCAAATATACATGAAAGTTAATATTCTTTTTCATTTCTAACCTAGATGTTTTTGGTTCCTCAACCATTAAAAGAATTCTTAGCTACCTTTCAATGAAACAAAATGTTATAAGCCCTAGTAGATTCTACTCAACTTTTAAAATGGAATTCGAGATAAGCAAAATTCAAGAAACAAAATTCTTATTAAGAAGATTGAATGGCCATAAAATTTAACAAAAGGTAGCCATCCTATCACCTAATTGAAAATGGGGGTATTCATTTCTTATCAATATAGTAGTAAAATTTGATGACAAATTGTAGAGTCAAATAGAATAAGCTCAATTATGACAAGTATTGGAAATCTTCCATAAAAAAAGCCTCCTTCCCAAGTTGGAATTCCATAAGAAATAATAAAACCTTAAAATTGAGCAAAAATATTGTATCTAGATTTTTGGGTATTGAGAATTTGAACAAAATACACCATCCAATCTGCCCTAACAAACGAACCATAAGAATGCTTGGAAATAGAACCAACCAGTTTCTCAATTTCCTTAAGCAACCAAAATTTCAAACCTTCCACAGCTGTCAGTGCTTTGAAGACAGATGCAAATCTTCTAATAGGCTAGTTACTATCCTATGTGGCCTTAGCATAAAAGGTATTGACTAAGGAAATGCATAGAAGTATAAAAGGAAAAGGTCCATTAAGTATTGCCATGTAATTTAGTGGAAATGGCCAGTCTTAAAAATGTGAAGAATAGATTATGCCACTAGAACTTACATAAGGTTACTGCTTAGGGAAGAATTTTTTGTGTCAATTTTTTGCAAAAGTGAAAACTCATGCATATTATCCCTAAATTTTTCTCAACAGGTATGATTTGGACAACTACCGAGAATTGGCCTTAAAAATTCTTAGTAGCATCTACTTGCAAAATTGAAGTGCCTTTTATGGAACCAAAAGGTAATGGCCATCTTTTGCTACTTGATGAAGGGGCTATGGCACCTTTCAAGGTACTTAGTCAAAGGAAAGCTTTGGTTAATAGATGTATTGCAGTGGTCTATTCGATTGAAGGTAGGAACTTAGTATACCCATTGTAAATGCCCACCTTTTGATCCAATATCTTTTGGCATCAAGTTTCTTTTTCCTTCCCAATTTTGAAGGCATTGGATCTCATTGTTAGAGTTATATATTCTAATTATCCAAAGAAAGCAATAGATTTAATATTCTTTATGGATAAGGCTTATCTCCACTCAAATGTTGCAAACTACTGAGTAGTGTGGAATGTGGACTTTGGAGAAACAAAAATATTCAATCACATAGAATTGCAATTAGCAAGTATACTAAGGCCATACATGATTATTGTTGATTTTATAGTTGCAGTTGGGGCAAGTAAGGCTGGCATGACTCCTTCAATTATGGCCTCTTGCATTTTTAACTTTTGTCACAATTGGTCGCGCCCACAAAAGGATATGAAAATAATGGCAAAACCTATCCTAGGAATTGGACATTCTAACAGGTGACTATTATCCCTCCATAGATGTTCATTTACTTGTCAAACAAGGGAACACATACTTTGAATGGAACAACACAATATATGCACTAAGAACTAGTTTCAGTCACAACTTAATGGAAATAAATACTTGGAAAGAGATTCTCCCTATGCTACAGGAAGGTAATACAAAGTTCTCTTAACTTAACCATAATTTAACCAAAGCAGAAATTATATCAGCTATGAGTGAAAGAGAAACTATGAACTGGCCTTATGTTGCAGGAATAGACACAGGGATGGATTCTCGATGCTGTAGGAACAAGATAAGACTGAGTTTGCATAGAAACTTCAAAGATAAAATCTAATTAATGAACAACAGAAAAGGAACAACTAACTAACTAACTATAGATACTTACTAAGTGGGCCCCCTTAGCAAGCATCAACTAATTACACAAGTGCTGAACTCAAAACTTTGTCAATATTTATTTATAAACTCAGAATGGTATACATTGCTCTGTTCATATGAAAACTAATAACAAACTTTGTCTCTTGTCGTACAGATTCTTGTTTTATTTATCACACTAACTCTTACATGATGTATTTCTATCTCCCTATCACTATGCTTCTATCTCACTTCTATCTATCCATTGCTCACTCACGCAGGAGGAGAACTTATTTTAAATTAGGAAAACTACTACTAACTAACCCTATCAGAGAAAGACATGGATTTGAAATGTATCCTAGAATCGAGGAATAGACTTCATAAATGAGTTTATCCATTCAACCTAAGCCAGAGAGAATATAGCACTCCACTCTTCCAGATTGACTGACATTTAAAATCCTTCCCAATGGTTTCAGTCAAAGATTCTTCACCAGAGCTTCCTCGAAGTCATGCAAGAAATAGGCTTTACTACAAGGCCAAGATCAACTGCGCTTGACTTGATCATACTTTCTTCAACAACCTGTGAAACACAATGTAACAGATGCAAAAGAAAAGGCGCATTGCACAAACACAATATTCATTCATTAATCACATATTTAATTCTATTTCATCATTCAAAAAATATATGCGTTATACTAGTCATTTAGGGAGTCAAATGGGGTAATAAATGTAGACATGTCATCATGATAAGCTGCAAGAATCATGAAAGAATATTGCTACAGGATATCCCAATAAAAGGTTTCTTAAAGAGTTTAAACAACCATAAACAATAGAAATGAGGGTAGTAAAAGTACACCAAGATATCCAAATCATGAGCAAATTTTGGGCTCATCATTTTTCCCCTTACTTAACCCAATGCTAGTCCTCCAGCATTACACTTCCTAGTGGTCTCTCTGAAATTAGTGGTTGCAACATGACTCTGAAATGGAGTTCCAAATTTGTAACAAAAGCCTCTGAAACTCTACCACCTTTCATACCTTTGAGCTTTTGTATCTTCATTAAGATTTGTAGCCTGGTAAGGATAAAGGGGCCACATTAGCACAGGAGGTCTAAATGTCAATGGCATCCATAATTCAAACCTCTTTTGAAGTCCCAATTGTATGTATTTGCTTGATCATTTGAGAGCTGATGCAAAATTCAGAGGACTATGAGGCTCGGACCTTCTTAGCCCAACAGTTAATCTTTCCCACCTTTTCTCAATTCTGGTGTATGACAGCCTCCAAAACAAGTATGGTTGTTCCTAAAATTCATCATATACCTATTTCCTGAGATCAAATATTTTCATCCTGGCTGTATTATTATGAAAGCCATATGCCAGAGTAAACCAGGTTTTTAGCATTGCATGGGGGTCTGAATTTTCAGGGTGCAATGGAACAGGCTTATTCCTTTCGGCTTCCTCATATGTTTCCCATTGCCTACCATAATTTGCTTCATTTGCTGCCCATGACATAAGTGATCTCAAATGGATATTGACAATATACAGCAAGGGATTCCACTCTGTTTCGAATGGAATTATAAAGCCATGTAGATAGAATTCACACAAAGAATTTCTTAGCCAAATAGGGGATGCCTGGTATGCGTCGTAGAATTCTCTAGTAGTGTGAATAATAGGATCTTGATTTTTGGAGATTTTCATTAGTTGGAACCACAAGAATTGTTCCTTAAGGCATAGAGCATAAACTCTTGGTGGTGGTCTACATTCCATAATCTGACCAGTTACTTTCAGCATTTCATCCATTTTCTCCTTTAACTCCGGGATTTCCTGTTTCTGCCCTTCAATTTCTTTTTTTTAGTTTCTTCTTTTCTTTCTCCCATAGACTTTGTTGCATTTCAGTCTGGGCTAGATGGCAGAAAGTTAGGGTTTACAATGTAACTAGTTTCCATGTAGCTTTGACATATTCCAAAAACTCAATTAAAAATGTCTTTTTATAGACAACAATGGCTTGACAGGTTGCAGGGGGAAATGTAGCTTCATTGGATACTTCCAATTGTTTAGTCAGTTCCTGCTATTGTTGCAGGATGAATTCATGTTTCTGCAGTGGAGGAGACTATGCTTCCTCTGAAATTTGCATAGTAGCAACAGCCAAGTCATCAAGACTTGGTACCCCTCTTTCATTATGCTCAATTTCCTTTGTCTCAATTTGTTCCTCTTCAGGAACAAATGAACTCTGCAACACTCTCAAACACATTCTAAGAAACATCAAATTCAGACTCTATAGATTCTTTTGAAATTATAATAACCTCAAGTTGAGGTGAAGCAGGGGAGCTTTTACATTGTTTCCTTGTGGAAACCCTTCTTGGCACTAGTGCAGCTGCAAGAGGTGTTCTTATAGCCTTCCTCTTTCTGGACTGTCTAGAGAGTTCTGCCTTGTCAGAGGATGATGGTGAACTGCTGATAGCAACAGGTGTTGCTGTAGGAGAGATGGTTGTAGGGGAAGATGTTGTAGGAGAAGGGCATTGCCTTTTCTGAGAACAAGGGTCAGACTTTAGGGTTTGTTCTGCCCTAGATGACTCTCCTACCTTTGTTTTTCCCTTCTCTCTCTCCTAGTGGCAGACATAGTTTGTACCCGGGCAGAGGATTCTGGTGTGTGAGCTGTAGGACCAGGTGTTGTAGGAGTAGATGACCCTTTCCCTGTTCTTCTACTAGTAGATGCAATTTCTTCTTTCTTTTTCTCAGGCTGTGGGGTAAGTACCCTAGGGGGTTTTGGAATTTGCAAGCTCTTTTGGGCAACAAATTGTTGCCAAGAAAGAGGTGAGACATCTTTCAAAGAGCATTCAATCAATAATTTGATAAGGCCATGGTGAGCAATAGAATTATCTTTCCCCTGTTGGGTTCCATGTGCACTTTGTTCCAGAAAATTTAACAAGAAGTTCAGAACATTTCCAACTAACCCATGCCTCATATGACTTAACAATTTAAAATGGTAAGAATGCAGGTAAGAGAAACAGCCTTCATATGTTAAATACTTGATTATATAAGCACTATATTTTGGATATGGAGGAGGTAATGATACTCACTTGCATCCTTACTTGGAGACTTCCAAAGGTCCATCAGTGGGTATTGTAAATTTTTCCCTTGCAGAGACAACATCCGAAGAAAAATTTTCTCCAACGGCTGGAAGCCCGATTACCTCCATAATTATTTCTTCAGTTACAACAACTATTAGACCCCATACAGTAGCCTCCCCTTCAGAAAAGGTTCTCAAAAATTTTCCTGCAGCCTCCTCATTGAAAGCATTTAAACTCAAGAAGTAATTTAACCATCCACAGAGGCTGAATGCCTGAACTGTTTGAGGATTTTACAATAATAACGCATGAGCTATAGGCTCATGTCACACCAGTTGACTACCCGTGTTCATAGTTTTTCCTTAGCTGAACTCAACTCTTTGCTGAAAATCTAAAAATTTCCCTTTCTAATTCCCTTTCTATTCTGGTTCTTTTCTGTCGTGCCGTCACTTTTCTCTCTTTTTCCAAAAATAAACTTTTTGAATAAGAAGTGTAGTTTTAATTGTAATTTACAATGAAAAACATGCAATGAAAAAGACATGTGAATCATATTTGGAAAGTACCATAAAAATAATAAAGAAAGGTTATCTGAGCAGTTGTGGCAGCGGCGAAAAGATAGGTTTTAAAAAGTGGATTATCCCTCCCCCTACTTAGAGTATGACATATGTCTTCACATGTACTAAAGAATAGGCGGAGATCGGGTAATAATGACTGATACAGACATAGTAGTAAATGAACAAAATGAAATAAATTGAATATGTGATAACAAAAGATATGGCATACCTTTCAATAAATGCTTGTACGTGTTGAGAAAGATGACAACTTCGGCATGAGATGATAGTTGGGAATGATATCATAATTAGGGGTGGTGTGGATGAATGAGGTGGATGGGTGACATGGGCAGACGAGATGAATGAATGGAATGGATGGATCAGAGATAAAGAAATGAGATGTGGCGACAAGTGTAAATGAAGAAAAAGGGGTTTCCTTAAAAAAAAAGAAACCTTTATTATGAGTATGCTTTTCAAAAATTATGGTAAAGTTGCAGGAGAAAGGCTAAAGCCTTCAGCTGTATGAAGAGTAGTGGTAGGATCCTGATCGAACTGCTAAATGAATTCTTCTTTTGAGATTGGTTTTGTTACAACTAGAGGCAGTGTCCATTAACTAACAAATTGAATCTAACATGATCAATTGTAACAAGTTGAACTGAACCATTAGCAAATACATTTTCAATTTCATACAGGCCCAACCATCAGGTCTACAATTTTCCTGGACCGTCCTTGTACTGTGAATCATAAAGCAGAGCTCAATCTCCTACTTTGAATTTATTTTCCTTAATGTATTTATCATGCCACCTCACTCACTGATTCTGTATTATCTCAGTGTGTTGCAGGGCATTCTTTCGGAGTTCATCCAGAGCATTGAACTGCATGATTCTATCCTTTTGTGCATTTATTAAATCCATGTCCATCTCCAGTGTTGTTCTAAGATTCTTATGTTCAAATTCTATTGGCATCACAGCTATTTTACCATACACCATTTCAAAAGATGTAAATCCTATAGCAATCTTCTAGGTGGTATGGTAGGCCAATATAGCTTCTAGTAACCTTGTGGCCCAGTCCTTCCTATGCAAATCTATAGTTTTATTCAAAATGGCCTCTATGTCTCTATTGGTGACCTCAACCTAGCCATTGGCCTGGGGGTGATAAGGAGTTGATTTCATGTGCCATATATTGTATTCATTGACTAAAGTTGTGATAAGTGTAGAAGTAAATTTTGCTCCTTGATCTGTGACTATCTCCCTAGGAACACCAAACCTAGAAAATATTTTCTCATAGAGGAATTCAACCACTTTATTATCCCTAGCATGTTTCATAGGTTTAGCCTCTACCCATTTTGTGACATAATCTATGCATACAAGGATGTAGGACTTACCATTGGAAGGTGGGTCAATTGGTCCCACAAAATCCAATCCCCATTTGTTGAAGGCTGTAACTACAATTTGTGAAAATAGAGGCATCTCATCAGAGCGAGTTGGTCTTCCCATTCATTGGCATCTGTCACATCTCTTGGTATATTTGGCTACATCTCTATGCAAAGTTGGCCAATAGTAACCAGTATTTAAAATATTCATTGTTGTTTTTTTGGTAGCAAAATGTCCACCACACAGCTCATCATGGCTTGCATGCAGTATATCATGAGTGTCCTCCTCTTGTACACATTTCCTCATAACTTGATCTGGCCCTGTATAAAACATGCAATCTGCAATCCAAGAAAATTTAAAGCTTTACTCTACCAATAATCTCTTTTCCTTAGGGGAGAAATGAGGAGGAGTTCTTCCTGTAGCCAGATAATTTGCTATATCAGCATACCATGGGTGAATAACCTTAATTGCAAATAGGTGCTCATGAGGAAAGGAGTCTTTAATAAGTGTAGAGTCATCTTGCCTTTGAATTCTAGAAAGGAAATCAACAACTACGTTGGCTTTACCTAGCTTTTCCACAATTGTAATGTTAAATTCTTGCATCAGCAACAACCATCTTGCCAGTCTCCCAGATATTGAGTTTTTGTTCATGAGATACCAGATTACTATATGATTAGTGTGGAAAAATATATGATAACCAGTAATATAATTCCTGAATTTATTGAGAGTGTAGATGATTGCCAGCATTTCTTTTTCTGTAACAGTGTAGATGAATTCAACCCCTTGTATATTTTTGCTTATGTAGTAGAGTGCATGTTCTGTTGAACCATCCTTCTGCCCTAACACTGCTCCAGTTGCATAATCTAATGCATCAGTATGAATATGAAATGGAAGTGACCAATTAGGTCCTTTCAGAACAGGTGCCTGTGTAAGGGAAAATTTCAAATCAAGAAATGCTTTTTCACATTCCTCTATTAAAGAAAAATCTGCATCTTTCTTCAGCAGGCTATATAAAGGGCCTGCTATTTGGCTGAAGTCCTTGATGAATCTTTTATAGTATCCAGCATAGCATAGAAAGCTTTGTACCTCTTTCTGCTTAGTAGGAGAGGGTAGCTTAGAGATGACTTCGATCTTAGCAGGATCAACCTAAATTCCTGCAGCAGAAATATAGTGACCAATGACTATTCCCTCCTGCATCATCATGTAGCACTTTTGACTATTCAGCGATAGGTTGTGATCTTCACATCTCTATAGTAATTTCTCCAAGTTGGCCTGAGCTACCTCAAGTATTGTACCATAAATAGTAAATTCATCCATATATATTTCCATGCAATCATATGAGATGTCTGAGAAGATACTTATGACTTCCCTCTGGAAAGTTGTAGGAGCATTACAAAGACCAAAAGGAAAAACTGAATAGGAAAACGTTCCCCAAGGGCTTGTAAAAGTAGTGTTTTCCCGATCCTCAGGAGCAATCTGGATTTGATTGTACCCACTGAAACCATCCAAGAATGAGAAGCACTTTTTCCTTGCTAAATTATCTAGAACTTGATCAATGAATGGAGGAGGAAAGTAATCTTTCTTTGTTGCCAAATTGAGCTATCTGTAATCAACACATACCCTCCATTTTCCTCCTTTCTTAGGAATAATGACCAATGGGGAAACCGACTGACTATCAGAGATTGGGTATATAAAGTCAGCTGTTAACATTTTCTGCAATTCTTCTTTAACAAGTTCTCTCAAGGTTGGATTAATTCTTCTTTAGGGTTGTCTGATAGGTTTGAACTCACTATTAATGTATATTTGATGTGTACAGAGTTTTGGGTCTAAACCTTTCATATCTCCATAGTCCCATGCAAAAGCTGACTTATGATTGGTAAGCATTTTGATCATAGATTTTTGTTGCTTACTGGTGAGGTTTTTATTAATGCTCAAAGTTTTTCCTATAGTTACCTCAACTTGGGAGGTTAAGTCTATCATAGATACTTCAAACAAAAATGACATGTCTACCTCATGGGGTAGTAAGGTGTGTAAGCAATCAATTGCTACAGCATAATGAGCTAGTGTAGACAGACAAAGAATAGTCTGCAAGCAACATGGATTTTTTTCACAATGAAAATAATCAGTACCATAGTTATTCAACAGGATATTGGATAGTATATCTTCTTCTTCTTGTTGTGCAATGAAAGGCTCTCTAGTAATCATCATTAAATTGGCCATGGAGTTCACTTCCTCCTCTTCTCCCAAATCTGGCCAAACAACATCTCCAGGCTTAAGTTGGGGCAGTGTTGGAGAATAGAGGGTAAGCTTCTTTGTGCTATATCCATCAGATATTGTCATGTCACTCAATCTACAACCAATGCAAGCAACAACAATATCCAACCAAGGCCTTCCTAAAATGATAGGGTATCCCCCCAATGATGCCTTTAGAGATAAGACCATAAAATCAGCAAGGTACTCCCAGGAATCCAAGGTGACTACCAGGCCTTCAACTACCCTATTAGGTTTGACAATTGAGCTATTAGCAAGTTGTAATATTGTAGGTGTAGTCCTTATTTTTGAAACATTAATATTTACAACTAGGTCCTTTGTCATGACATTGACAGCTGCACCAAAATCTACTAAAGCATTCTTAATTTGCAACCCATTAACATTTATCTCCACAACAGGACTTCCTGGATCTAAATATTTTGGGATGTTAAGCTTCCCTAGAATTAAGTCAGAGAGTTGGCCTATTACATGGACAATTTGAGGGTCTTTCTTTTTCCTCCCTGGTTTCTTCAAACATGCCTCCTTGATGGCCTTGCCATAGATAGGTACTTCTTTGATTGCTTGGAACAAGGGAATTTTGACACATATATGCTTTAGCTATTTAAGGATGTCAAAGGTAGGTTCCTCTTGTTTTTTCACATTTTCACCTTCCAATCTTTGTGGGAAAGGAGGGGGCACTTTATCAGATAGCTTAGGTAATGATGGGATTTGAACTAGCTAATTTGGTTGGGCTTGGTCATTGATATCTTCTTCTTGGTCAATCTCCTCAGATGGTAATTATGAGATTATGGGAGGAGATGGTGTGGGCAGCATGGTTCGTGAACATAAATTAATATTATCTTGGTTAAGAGCATAGGCAGGCTGATGATTAGGATCAACAAAATAGACTTGTTGCTACTGCGATTGCTGGCTATTTGGATTAGGTGCTTCCTGAACAAGTAGTTGGGTTGATTTTGGATTCTGACCTTGATTAGCTATAGGAGGTGGCATAATGGATTGCTGCTGGGGTTGTTGTAGGAAACCAGTGGGTGGATTTGACCATTGCTAGCCTCCACTCCATTGGTTAGGCTGTTGCTAATTCCCTTGTGGAGGCTGCCACTGATTTTGTTGTGCTAATTGCCAACAGTTTTGCTAGGCATTTGGCCAAGGGTTATTCCACTGAGGTTGGGAGTATGGCCCATAGTTTGGAGGGTACAGATTTTTCCATTCACTATTATATGAACCAAAATTTTGCAAAGGGTCCTAAGGCATACCTTCTCTTGGGGCCCATGGCCTCCTTTGTGCAACAAAGAAGACTTGGTCATCATCACCTTCTATCATCTTAAAATCAATAGGCAACTGTTTAGCTTCCATGTTGGCCACCATCTTGCATTTGCAGTCACATTTCTTCTATCTACAATATGGATAGAACTCAACCAGGATTGCTTCAGCTTCCTCATATTTCTTCCGAGCTTGCATAGTGTCCAATTGTGTAGACATGTTGTTTATGATTTCCTACTTGAAATCTAATAATAAATTTGTGATCTCCATCCAGGAAACTCCATTAGTAGAGGACTTTTCGATTGTGGCTTGATGACCTCTACCCTTCTTCACATTTTCTCGGGAGTAATTGAGACATATTTTCTTGATATCATCCCAAGGTAGTTGGGTTATATCACCCCCTCCCATCAGGTCCAGGGCGTCTATGCAGGTATCACTGATTCCCCTTAGAAAAAGCAATTTCTGAGATTCTTCGTTGAGAGTATGGTTTGATTTTTTTTCAGGGAAAACAAGAATCTTGAGATATAGTCTTCCAAGATTTCATCCTCCTTTTGTTGAATTCTGAATATATCATCTCCCTTACTACCACTCTTACAATATTCCTTATATTTCTCAAGGAATTTTGTTTGCATGGCTGTCCAACTATCAACAACACCTCTTCCCAAACTCATGAACCATCTAAGTGCTCCTTCCTTCAAGGTGGAAGGAAACAACTTCAACTTGTGTGCATCTGAAGTGTAATCATAGCTACGATAGAGGATATCAAACTCAAACAGGAAATTTTTAGGGTCCTCTATAACTAGGTCATAAAACTTGGGAAGTAATGAAGAAGGAATATTTTTAAGGTTATCAGTATCTCGCTGGGGAACAATGGGAAACTCAAAAGCAGGAGGTGGATTAGGTGGATTATTTGCCATATTTTCTTGTTGGAATATCAGGGAAAATGGATTTTCCTCAGGTTCTTCATTAGATGGGTCAAATGGCAGTTCAACAAATAGGTTTTCAGGGAGAAACCTTCCCAGTGCATCTCTTCTTCTATGCATGCAATAGAATGAATGGTGACTTAGAAGGATTTTGAAAAATTATAGATTAACAAACTAAACTAATGCTAAAAATGACTTCTAACAAGTTCTTAGCTTGACACCATCACCAACAATGACACCAAAAATGGTTGTGCCCACAAAAGGATATGAAAATCACAGCAAAACCTATCCTGAGAATTGGACATTCTAGCAGGTAACTAATATCTCTCCATGGATGTTCATTTACTTGTCAAACTAGGGAACGTATACTTTGAATGGAGCAGCACAATATATGCACTAAGAACTAGTTTCAGTCATAACTTAACATAAATAAATACTTGGAAAGAGATTCTACCTATGCTACAGGAAGGTAATACAAAGCTCTCTTAACTTAACCATAATTTAACCAAAGCAGAAATCATATCAACTACGACTGAAAGACAAACTATGAACTAGCCTTATGCTGCAGGAACAGACACAAGGATGGATTCCCTATGCTGCAGGAACAAGATAAGACTGAGTTTGCATAGAAACTTCAAAGATGAAATCTAACTGATAAACAACAGAAAAGGAACAGCTAACTAACTAACTACAGATACTTACTAAGTGGGCCCCCTTAGCAAGGATCAACTAATTATGTAAGTGTTGAACTCAGAACTTCATCAATCTTGTTTCATAAACTCAGAATGGTATACATTGCTCTATTCATATGAAAACTAACAACAAACTTTGTCTCTTGTCATATGGATTCTGCTTTTATTTATCACACTTACTTATATCAATGGCCCCAACTTTCTTAAGTGATGTACTAACTTTTAGATATATTTATTGTGCTAACTTGATTTCTTACATTGTGCAGGCTTTACAATAATGGAAAACCCTAATTCAAATGTTTCCCAAGCTCAAATTAAATCATTATCTAGTATTGCTTCTGAGATAACAATCCTACTACTGACATTAGTCTTAGGAGTAGAAAAAGAAAAAATTCAGAGAATCCTTGTGAATTGTATGATATTAGACATGCAACAGAGATGTTAATAAATCTTAGTAGAGCAAGGGTTGATCAAGACATAGTTGCAGGAAGTGGTGGTAATAATGGCATGGAAAACACTAACCCTAACCCAAACACATCTAACAAAAGGGCTAACATAGACGATTATGGTAGGAGACTCAGGGCTAGAAAAAGTGGTTGATTCATTAGAGTCGATGATGCCTATGGTCATTAGCAAGCCAATATATGGTATTCTATTAATTTTCTTCATTTATTCTTATGTTTTATGCTATCTTATAATTAAAATATAATGCATTGAACATTATATCTTTCTTCAACAAAAATTTCTGCAAAGATTTTTATATCAATCTTTTAGGTTATATTGTATAGCTCATTTTTCTGTGGGTTAATTTTTATGACTGAAAGGTTAATTGGAAACTTTTTGAGTGATGTTAAAAGATGTTTTGAGTTCAATAATAATGAATTCCTAAAATGTCTAACAAACAATATATTTCATACAAACAACACTTATAATATTTGTTTCTGATGATGACAAAAGAGAAGAATTTAGATACAAGTTGTTGGGTAGAAGTAGTATGTACAATTTTGATTTTTTAAATTTGTTTGAATGTAGAATATTTTTTAATAAAAAGGTGAATAATAGAAAGAGTTTCATTATTTTGAGTGCAATATATTATTAAATGTTTTAAATATTTAAAATTTAAAAGAATTAATCTAATCTTTAGATCGTGTTATTTGTGATCTATTGTTAAATCAAGATTAAGTAATATGTTAATAAAATAAATTTTAAGAAAATTTTAATCATAAAGTCTTTCAACAAATAAATTATAGAGATTTAAATATTTAAATATTCCTTTTTATAATTTATATTTTAAAATTTTATTACATATTAAAAAACATATTTTATTATATTAAAATATACTGTAAAAATAAATATACCATATTTTAAAAAAATTAATATAAATATCCATTTCATCATTTTTTTGTATAATTAGTAATAAATTCACATTTATTTTAATGTTAGGGGGACATTTTATTGCTAAGGTTGACACATTTTACAATTAATTTTGGTTACATATAGGTTATTGTATATCCTTAGACAAAGCTATGCTAGTCATAGGTGATCAAGATAGGAGGTTAAATTATCTTGATACAAACTATGACATGAATTTAATAAAATAGGTTGGTTACAACAATTTTGAAACAATATATAAGTATGCCAATTCTTTACATTCTTGATCTCATTCATTTTCACTGGTTTTGTAGTGGAGAAAGGCGTTTAATGTTGATTTGAACAAATTTGTAGATGAGCCCATTGAACAATCAAGCATATTTTTACAAGGTTGTACTAAAAATTTGCATAATGAAGTTGGGAATGAACTTCTAAAATTGATCTCATTTTGTATGTAGGTGCTTGAATACATGAGGTTTACTTATATATGTGGGCTTCGAACTCCCTGCTTAAAAATGCATTTTATTAATAATTATGTTTGCTTGTAATTGCTTGTAACTATAAAGATATGTTTTCAATATACATTCATTTGTATAGTCTAGTGGTTGTTTCACATATGCTTCTTCTTCTAAAACCCATTCAAAACTATTGATTTGACATGCATCTATTAAATTTTTGAATTATATATGTTTCTATGGCTAAGACCATTCTAACTACATCAAGCTTTTTAATTGGTGCAAATGTCTTATCATAGTCAATTCCATGTCATTGGGTAAAAAAAACTCTACTAACCTTATTTGTATTTCTCAATAGATCACCTAAATTATATTGAACTTATTCTTACAAACCCATTTGAATCTTAAGCAATATTTACCTTCAAATAGATCTACTAACTTTCATGTTTCATTCCTTTCGATGCAATCTATCTCTTCATCCAAAACCTTATCTAATTTTCTTCCTTGATTGATTTGCTCAAAATATATAGGATTATGTCACATCCCAATTAATTAAGCCTAATAGAAGTCAAGGAGAGTAAAGGAAAGAGTATGGGTGCCACGACAAAGAAAGAGGAGAGATGGTGCATTTAATAAGGTATGGAACCCTTGTCATTTCTCCTCCAATGTCACGTGAAGGGAGGGGCATCCATTCTTAGTCAAATGATATGTCACACCTGACAGCTCATTGAAATGAAATGAAAATGTATAATAACGTCCAGGAGGCCAAAGAAGCCTATGGGACCCAAGAGTAACACAAGAGCGTCCCACCAAAAGGCCCTAAATAGATTGCAAACTTTGTTCGAGAACAACCCTTCTGCAGTGTATTTTTATGATGAAGTTTGTAGTTTTGTCTAACCTCGATTCTTCAAATAGGGTATTTAAATTATCGACCTAGATGGTGTCCCCATAACTAGCCTGGATGTCTTTATATGCTAAGCACTCCATGGAAAAATGCCATTCCGTCTCCACCATACCCATGTTACAAAATTGAAATTTTCTATTTTCCCACTACTCTTTAGGAACCACCCACCTACCCATTTCACACCTAAGATGGTGTGAACTAGTACGCAATTGAGCTATCATCATTTTTTTCTTTCCATTTGATAATCGCTCCTATATAGGACTTTTTCTCATGGTCCCTCATGGGATTGAATTCTTTGATATAATAATCCTTTTTACGCCCTATCTTTTTCATCCATATAGCATATTTCAATTTTTCTCTCACATATTTTTTTATTTCTTCATTTGTGATTGGGGAAGTTCATGCATCTCAACATCCCACTTTTTCATCCATTTGATATTTTGTTTCATCTAGGTGTTCTTTCTTCTAGTTAGCTCTTCTTTCATCATTAACTTAGGCCAACAATGACTCTCCATATTTTGAACCTTCTTTAGGTAGCTTAATAACTGGATCATCGCTGAGGCCTCCAAGGGAAAAGTACCAGTCTCTGCCAATAAAATTTCATAAGGCATTGAAGTCTTAAGCTTCAGGCTGCTTATAATTGGATGTTTTTGTATTCTTTCCACTTGTCTCCATTTCTGGTCTGACATATTGCTGCCCAAAATTTCACACACATATAGAATCATTAGAGTGACAAGAAGCCCAAAAGGTGTTCTTTTAGTTTTCCAATCCCATAATTCAGTATTTCTACATCTATTTTGCAAAGAGTATAGCGCTTTCCATCCTCCCTAAATTCTTTTTGCTCTACATGTTTCCCAGCTAAGTTTGTTGTGAAAATCAAGCCCAAGGTACTTGTACTTGTCCACTATTTCCAACGGCCTACTTTCAAAGAGAAATTCAATTTGTTGTTTTTCTCTTCATAGTGATAAGATCATTATTTTGGTTTTGCTAGTGTTCACTTGCATCGCGACTTCTTCACAAAATGTTTCAAGAGCCTTCAAATGCTTTCTCAAATCAAGCACAGTTTTAGCAATTAATATGAGATCATCAGCATATAAGAGCAATATAGAGCCTATGAACAACTACCCTAAGCTCATGCGGAAATCCCAAATCCTCCATTCTCTTCCATAACTTACCTCATGGAACCATGTCAAAGGCTTTTTGAAAGTCAACAAAGTATCAAAAAGCTTCATCGCCTTGAACATCCCAAATTTTCTCAATCAAGAATCTAAGGGTAACTCCATGGTTAATAGTGTAATATTTGGGCCTAAAACCAGCTTGTCAATCAACCCTCTTTCCCTCTTGTTCAGCCCAACTACTAATCCTATGCTCAATCATGCTTGCAAAAAGTTTTCCTATAAGAGGATTAATCATAATAATGTGGTAGTTTGATGGGTTATTTATGCCACCACTTTTGTGCAAGGGAATAACAACACTAGTGGTCCATCCTTTTGGGAAGCCTTCTTAAAAATCCCTATTGAAAATACCCCTAATACAAGGTGCAAGGACCTCGATACCTGACTTTAAATGCTCTGCTTGCAGCCCATCAATATCTTGCACTTTCCCTCCTGCCAACCTTCTTATGCCTTGAATAATATCTTGTATGGTAAACAATTCTATGGTTGCGTTGATTATTGGACGTCTATGTTTATCCTGCTCACGCTCATAAAGAAGTTTTGTATAGTCTAGCCATTGTGGGCTTGTAATATTATTTTCCATTTATTTTCTTTGTTGTTGTAGCTCCTTCCAAATTTTTTTGGGGTTGTTCTTTCCAATGGTGATCAGCTCCAATCTTCTTGTACTTACATATTTTTCTTTTTTACTTCGTATCACCCTTTCATACTCTTTCTTGTTTTCTATTGTCATTCCCTCCTCGCGGAGCTTCCTTTTTGTTAAGTTGCACTCTTCATTGAACCACGAGTTTGCTAGGAAAGTATTTGTATTTCCTCTCTTGGGTCTACTCCTCTTACACTCATCCAAAGCTTTGTGTACTAGAGGAATCAATGTGTTCTTTTTTATTGAGTGATGCTTTATGTAATCTAATTTTTTTCCAGATTCCTGAAAGATATTTTTGAGGGCATCCTTGAAGATTTTCTGATTTTCTTGAGTCATGAGAATCCTTCCCTATGGGGGTGCTTTCTTCTTGTCGATAAGGTCTTGTTCCCCTTGCTGCTTGATTATGTGGATGTCAAGATTTACATATATTGGATTGTGATCTGATTTCAACTCTATTGGACATTTACCAATCACTAGCTCCATTATCCTTGTTGTATAGTTATGAGATAGAATGACATAATCCACCACACTTTGTCCATTTGAGGTCTTACAAGTGATGTTTCCCGATCTCAGCCATGATCTCATACCATTGCATATTACCAAGTTGAATAAATTGCATACTCCCAACAATTCTGCCCCAAAGTGAGTAACATTTCATTTATTATCTTAAGAGGATCATTCACAAAGTTGATGGTTTTGTTCTTCCAGCCATAGCGGATCATCTTTCTCTTTATCTTTGCTTTTCAAGTTAAGAGCCTGATTGTTAGCTATCCTAGCGTTAAAATCACCTATTACTATAATTTCTCCCATAGTGTTAAACACCAAAATGTCTTTCTTGAGAGAGGCAAAGGGATCTTCATGGTCTACACTCATTTTCTTATAAGATTTGGAGCCTTTTGGGGCAAAGTAGCGAATAGCCAATCTAATTGTAGTATGATTTTCTGTTATTTTTAACCATATGTACTGTTTGGTTGGAGATCTTCTTTCTCCACTTTTATATTTTTGTCCCATGATTCTTTGATTAGGACTGCAACTCTAGCATGACCTTTGCCATTTTTTGTTCTCTCATTCCAAATTGAGATCTTTTTATATCCTTTAAAATCTAGAATTTTACACCCTTCACGCTCATGAGTCTCAGTAAGGATAATAATGTCTTTTCTAGCTGCTATGTGCCCTAAACTATGTCATCTTCTCCAAGGATAACCTCTGCAATTCCAACTTACTATAGATAAATATTCCTGGGGGACCCTGAGTTCATATTTTTGATGTGTAACTCTGTCACTGACATTTAGCTTCACTTCTTATTATTTTTACGTTTCCCATTCTTTTCATCTTTCTTCTTGTTGTGTTATGGTTAGGTCCTTTGTTGATTGCATAATAACCATCTCTAAGCATTGCTGCTTTATTGATTTCTACACTTTAATCATCCTATATTCATCACCTCCAAATGATTTTGGAACTCCTCTTCTTATAATTCTAGTGGTATGCATTCTTCACATCAACTGTCTTTCATTGGTTCTTTGCACATTGTAGAGGAATGCATTGGCTTAAGAAATGCTTATCTTAGCATTGAAAAAATATATTTCTGTAATTGTGATTACCACATCCAATATATAGCAATTTGATAAAAGCCAGCACCCTAAAGATAAACTCATGATAATATGGGAGCCCGATAACCAATTGAAGATCAATTGAAGATATGGGACTGGAGGGCACTGTCTATGCAGGTGACAATTTGCACCGGGCATCCGATGGGCATTATGCCTGACATACCTGCTGCTAACATGCGTCCACAGATTGTCCTTCTATATAGCATCCTTCAGTGTTTGTGTGTTTGTTAGTGATGCAGTGTCACGTGCCCAAGTGAAATTGAATATTAAAACATAATATAATATTTTAAAATATGATATAGTTTCATTTTAAATTAACTTCCTAGTCTATTTGAAATTTTAAAAATTAAACTCTTTGATAATTTTTACATCCAGGTGACAAACATTTACTTATTTTTAATGGTTTTCTATTTACATTGATTTTAACATTTCACATGGACATTGAATATTAGAATATAATATAATATTTTAAGTTAGCATGGCTTTCCAAGTTTACTATTCAAAATATTTTAAAATATCATATAGTTTAACATTGGGTGTATTGCATTTTAAAATAATGCGGGTTTCCAGCCTATTTGATTTTTTTTTATTATGTAAAATTTAAAAATATTAAATAATTATTACATATTAAATAATTAAATTTAAAAGGTAAATTTATCTACTTCTTGATTGCTAAATTTTTCATGCTAAATTTACATATTAAATATTACATTTACATATTAAATTTACATGTTGAATTTACCTATTTAAATTTTTCATGCTAAATTTACCTATTAAATTTTTCATGTTAAATTTACATATTTAAAGTTTTCATGTTAAATTTACATATTTAAATTTTTCATGTTAAATTTACATATTTAAATTTTTCACGTTAAATTTCCCTATCAAATTTTGTAAATTTTACATATTAATTTTACATATTAAATTTTCATATTAATTTTACATATTAAATTTTACATATTAATTTTACATATTAAATTTTACCTATTAAATTTTACATATTAATTTTACTATATGATATTTTAAAATATTATATTATATTTTAATATGCAATTTCACTCGGGCACTACATCATTGACAAACACACCGAAACTGAAGGATGCTGGACAAAGGACAATCGTGGATGCAGGCACAGTTAGGAATGCTCGGTGCAAATTGTCACCTATAGACAGTGCCGAACTGGAGCCATAATTATGGCAGATGAATAATAGAATATTATCATTGGGAATGAGACGGATATAGTTTCCAATAAATTCCAAGCGGCGTGAGAAACAAACGTCTTCTATATTCAGCGATAGAAATAAATATCATGTTGGAAATACAAGTTGATATTTGATGAGATAGCCTGAATGAATGAATGAATGAAAGATTTTAATGACATCCACGAGACTAAATAGTCTATGGGACCGAGACCAACAACTTAGTTTGTCTCCAAACTCTACTCCAGGGCAGATCTCCTACTATTAATTTTGACTAGGAGGCTGGTTGTCTGATTCATCTTATCCTCCTCAAATAACTGCTACATATTGTCCACATCTGAAATATTTGAGTACTGATTACAGATATCTTCATATTGTCTCCAAACTCTTCTCCAAGTCAGATAACTATCTGTTTTTCATATTGTATAATATCGTCTAGTTTAATTAATCATAATTGCTTGTGTTTATTTAACCATTCTGGTGATGGAAACATATGTTAATTATGTCCCAATAGAAAGCCCGATTATAAGACTTTCATTGAATGGAATCTCGTCAGACTTTATGTGCCAACGTGCGATGCTTAAGATTCCAACCATATCACTATAGACTAGATAATGTTGATATCACGAGTATCGCAGGTATAGTAGGTGTAGGAAATATGCCCGATAATACTTACGTGCATAAATTATTGTATGCTAGATTCGGGGGACATGACAGTATCTTCCTCGAAAATATCACACAAATGTGCCTAGAAGGTTGTGGTATAGGGGGTTTTTAATGAGTTGTTAGGTGCACCATATCATTCCCCTTATCAAGTTGTCTTCTCATGCAAAAGAATGGATGCCCCTCCCTTCACGTGACATTGGAGCAGAAATGACGAGGGTTCCATACCTTATTAATGTAAAATTTAGGTGAACAGACTAAATGCATAGAAAATAATTCAAAATCAGACAAAATAACACAGTAGATACCCTGGGAAAACCCTCCTCTTGAGGGAGAAAAACCTAGCAACAAAGATCTCTCTTATATTAAAGGAATAGTGGCTACAAATCTTGTTACAATTAGGTCCAACACAAGACCAATATTCAGTACCAGGCAATATGCAATGACAGATAACAAGCTGGCTCTTCAAATTCTATTCTAGGATAGTTCACAACTTGCCCTGAGATCAATTCACAATCTGATCTTGTAGAACTGGAAGGACTTCACACTTTGACAGAGAACAGACCTATAGAAATTCGCACCTGGCAATATTTGAATTGACTGAAATGAACACTTACAGAATTCGCACCTGGAAGATACTATGCACTGTAAGATCTTTGCAGTGTAGGAAGTTCGCACTTGTATGTTATTCACCCTATATGATATCCGCACTGTATGAAGTTCGTACTTGTATAATATCTACACTTGCAATATTCACAATCTGCTAAGAAGAATTCACACTAGGAGATGAAGGTAATTCGCACTGTCTTTCTCTACTGGCAAAGGACAGATGAACTTGAATATATATACAGCTTAGAGAGATCGTACCTCATCATATCATGAGGTCAGCCAGAATAAACATAATTACAATTCATAAATGATGTCGGCCCCAACAAATATTAAAATGTCTTCTAATAGAAGATCAAGATGAATTCGTATCTTCTCATGTTGGCCATAATATAAAATGAAGATAATACAAAAACAACGAATATAAATTAAATAGCCATCGGGCTATCATTTAATTTATGTTCTCTCAATAGAGCTGATCTAGAAGGAACGACTGAAGCTGCTATATCATTAACACTCCCTCTCAGCTAGGGAGAGAACTTCTAGCTGCACAATACGAGTCATCTCAATATGAGATCGATCAGCCATCATTGCGTGCAATCAAATATAAAGAGAAGGATATCACCTCAATGTGATGATGAACATCATAGCTACATCCATATGTGGAAAGGAGCTTATCACCTCATCATGAAAGCATATCACCTCAATGTGATATCAACCATCATGGCTACACCCATGTATGGTATGTACAAGTGTTCATCACTTGCGTGATGTTGTCACCTCAATGTGACTTTCACCATGGCTCTCCCAGAGGGTGAAAACACAACTACACAAGAAATCATCACAGACTCTCTCACGTGATGCTGTCATGGAGTCACACATATGACATCCACCATGACTCTCTCAGAGGGTGGAAACAAGGGCTTTCACCTCAAATTCTTCTGTCATAGAAGAAAATGCAATGGTAAATACAAGTGTTCATCACTTGCGTGATGTTTGTCACCTCAATGTGACTTTCACCATGACTCTCTTAGAGGGTGAAACACAAGTACAACATATGTCATGGAGTCTCACACATGACATCCACCATGACTCAGCTCAGAGGGTTGAAACAAGGGCTTTCACCTCAAATTCTTCCATCATAGAAGAAAATGCATTAACAAGGCTCACTGATACTGAGACTCATACTCAATCAAGGCTAGATTCTCCACCATACCAAGCTTATCTCGAAAGTATACAAACTTTACCCTGGTGAGAGGCTTGGTGAGAATATTTGTCGTCTACTCATCAGTGCTAATGTACCTTAACTGTACAGCCTTCCATAGTACCATATCTCTAATATAGTGGTACTTGATCTCAACATGCTTGGATCTGTCATGAAACACAGGATTTACAAAAAGCTTCACACAACTCTGATTATCATAATGAATAATAGTAGGCTCCATTGATTTTCCAAACAATCCTGCAAGGAGCTTACAAAGCCACACTGCTTCCTGAGTTGCCATACAAGCTGCAATGTACTCAGCCTTTGCTGTACTCAATGCTATAGAAGACTGCTTCCTGTTGCACCAAGAAATCATAGCAGAACCCAAACTGAAGCAACAACTAGAGGTTCTCTTCCAATCTGAGACACAACCTGCCCAATCAGAATCAGTGAAACCCAGTAACTCCAAGTCTGCATCTAAAGTATACCTCAACCCATATCCAACTATGCCACGCAAGTATCTCAGGATATGTTTAGCTGCAACAAGATGTATCTGTCTCAGATCACACATAAACTGGCTAAGTGCACTATCTGTACAATGTAGGATCCACCAAATCTGAACTAGTTGCAGCCTCCTTCAATTTATGAAGATTTGTCTCCATGGGTGTAGACATGGATTTGCAATCCATCATGCCAAATCTCTTAAGTATATCAATGGTGTACTTCCCTTGACTTAGAATCATACCATCTATCTTCTGCCAGAATTCTAAGCCAAGGAAGTAATGCATGAGCCCAAGGTCCTTCATCTCAAATTCAAAATTTAAATCCTTCTTACATTCAAGAATTAGGTGATCTTCTCGAGTAAAGATTAGATCATCAACATATAGAACCAAAAGTAATGCATCACCATTGATTACCTTGAAGTAGATATTTGAATCAGCATCATTCTTCAAGAAGCCCAAGCTTGATAGGTATCGATTGATCCTTTCGTACCATGCACGAGGAACCTACTTAAGACCATACAAGGCCTTCTTCAACTTGCAAACATGAGACTCCTTCCCATGAATCTCAAATCCATCAGGTTGCTCTATATAAACCTCTTCCTCAATCACTCCATTGAGAAAGGCTGCCTTCACATCCATCTGGTAAATCTTCCATCCTCTAGATGTAGCAATAGCAATGATGGTTCTAACAGCAGTGTAATGAGCAATAGGAGCAAAAGTCTCATCATAATCAACTCCCTCTTTCTGAGAAAAACCATGAGCCACAAATTTTTTCTTGTACTTCTTAATGCTTCCATCTGCAGCATGCTTAATCTTGAATAGCCATTTAAAAGATACCATAGATTTTCCCTTGGGTCTAGGAACAATATCCCAAACATCATTTTTAAGAATTGACTAATACTCCTATGTCATAGCATCTCTCCAAACTTGAAGACTAGATGCTTCCTCAACACAGGAAGGCTCAGATTCTATAATCTGACTCATCAAGGCAACATAACTAGAGAACTTATGTGGCCTTTTGCTTTCTCTGAATGTGCCTCTAGGAGCTGCAAAGCTTTCAGCCTCTTGCATAGTGCGACTAGCCCATAGAGGTCTCTTTCTCCCAATAACAATGTCAGTAGGCCTATCAGTAGGTTCCAAGGGTTCAATTGGATCAAGATCTTCCTTTGGTTCCATAGTCTCCCTCTGAATCTCAGGAGTATGGTCAACTTCCATGTCCTAAGGAGACTCTTCATCATCAATCTCCATATGAATCCCTTTGGATCTCCTGAATGCAACATCTTCCTCGAATGTGACATCCCTACTAATCTCTATCAACTTCTGACCTGGAATGTAAATTCTGTAAGCTTTTGATGTCTCACTGTAGCCCACAAATATTCCCTTCTTGCCAGAAGGCTCCAACTTGGTTCTCTTTTCTTTGGGAACATGAACATAGACAAGACAACCAAAGATCCTCAAGTGACTGACTTCAGGCTTCTTCCTTGTAAAGGCTTCTTTTGGAGTCATATTCTCCAAGATCTTATGAGGACTCCTGTTCTGAACATATACAACTATCCTGGAAGCTTCTGCCCATAGGAAGGTTTGCAAATCTTGATCATGAATCATGGCCTTTGCTGCTTACACAATTGTTCTATTCTTTCATTCTACAACACCATTTTGTTGAGGATTATAGGGAACATAGAACTCCCTCTTAATCCCTGCATCAATAGAAAAGTTTTGAAAACTACCAGAGGTGTATTCTCCACCATTGTCAGATCTGAGGACCTTAATTCGTTTACCAAAAATATTTTCTACTAAAGCTTTAAACTCTTTAAACCTATCCAATACTTCCTCAGATTCTTTAGATTTCAAAAAATAAATCCAAGTCTTCCTAGAGTGATCATCAATGAAAAGAACATAATACAAGAAACCAATCGAAGAAGGAACAGACATAGGACCACATAAATCAGAATGAATTAGGTCTAAAATAGACTTAGATCTATTTTCTCTACTATGAAAAGGGGCTTTTATGTTCTTACCTAATGCGCAGCCCTTGCAAGTACCTTCATGCTCTTGAGTGAACTTAGGAAGACCCGTCACCATCTTCTCCATGATAGGTAGGGCTCAGAAGTGCAAGTGAGCCAATCTTCGATGCCATGGATCACAAAGACTTGAAGAGTCATGAACCAAAGCTTGAAGAGAATGTAAGCAAACCTTGTAGAGGTTATCATGTCTAACTCCAATTACTTGAGTATCCTTGAAGCTAGAGTTCTGCATCCACACTAGAACTTTTCCTTTGGAGAAGGCAACTTGATATCCTTTATCTTCCATGGCTGAAATAGAAATAAGATTACGCTTGATTCTGGGAACATATAGAACATTACCCAATTGAAGCGGTATGCCAGAATCCAAATGAAGTGTGGAGGTCCCAATTCCTTTTACGGAGTAGCCAACATCATCTCCAATGATGACTTGTTCAGAATACTCCTTTTCCACCAAATTCGATAAGTGCTCCTTGAAGCTGGTAATGTGACGAGAAGAACCACTGTCGATTATCCAAGTGTTGGTGTCAGAAGGTACACTACTTGATAATGCCAAATAGAAAAAATATTCCCTTGAATCCTCAACCTTCAAATCATTCACCATCTTAACAAAATGAACAAATAGGATAAGTTGAATGCAATAAAGACAAAATAACATAGCAAATACCCTCAGAAAACCCTCCTCTTGAGGGAGAAAAACCTAGCAACAAAGATCTATCTTATATTAAAGGAACAGTGGTTACAAATCTTGTTACAATTAGGTCTAACACAAGACCAATATTCAATACCATGTAATATGCAATGACAGATAACAAGCTGGCTCTTCAAATTCTGTTCTAGGATAGTTCACAACTTGCCCTGAGATCAATTCACAATCTGATCTTGTAGAACTGGAAGGACTTCACACTTTGAAAAAGAATGGACCTACAAAAATTCGCACCTGGAAATATTTGAATTGACTGAAATGAACACTTACATAGTTTGCACCTGGAAGATACTATGCACTATAAGATCTTTGCACTAAAGGAAGTTCACACTTGTATGTTATTCGCCCTGTATGATATCCGCACTATATGAAGTTCGTACTTGTATAATATCTGCACTTGCAAAATTTGCAATCTGCTCACAAGAATTTGCACTAGGAGATGAAGGTAATTCGCACTGTCTTTCTCTACTGGCAAAGGACAAATGAACTTGAATATATATACAGCTTAGAGAGATCGCACCTCATCATATCATGAGGTTAGCCAGAATAAAAATAATTACAATTCATAAATGATGTCGGCCCCAACAAATATTAAAATGTCTTATAATAAAAGATCAAGATGAATTCGTATCTTCTCATGTCGGCCATAATATAAAATGACGATAATACAAAAACAATGAATATAAATTTAATAGCCATCAGGCTATCATTTAATTTATGTTCTCTCAATAGAGCTGAGTTGGAAGGAACGACTAAAGCTGCTATATCATTAACAATTAAATGCACAATCTCTCCTCTTTCTTTGTCGTGGCGCCCATTCTCTTGCCTTTACTCTCCTTGACTTCTGTTAGGCTTAATTATCTGGGATGTGACATAATCCTCTATATATTTTGAGGAAATCAATCAAGGAAGAAAATTAGATAAGGTTTTGGATGAAGAGATGGATTGCATAGAAAGGAATGAAATATGAGAGATAGTAGATCTATTTGAAGGTAAATATTGCTTAACATTCAAATGGGTCTATAAGACTAAGTTCAATATAATTTAGGTGATCTATTGAAAAATACAAATGAGGTTAGTAGAAAAATGTTTTACCTAATGACATGGAATTGACTATGATAAAACATTTGCACCAATTAAAAAGCTTGATGTAGTTAGAATGGTCTTAGCCATAGCAACATAAATAATTCAAAAAATTATTAGATGCATGTAAAATCAATAGTTTTGAATGGGTATTAGAGGAAGTGTATGTGAAACAACCACTAGACTATGCAAATGAATGTATATTGTAAACATATCTTTGTAGTTACAAGCAATTACAAGCCCACATAATTATTAAGAAAATGGATTTTTAAGCAGGCCATTGAAAGCCCACATATATACGTAAACCTTACGTATTCAATTGCCTACATACAAAATGAGATCAATTCTAAAATTTCATGCCTAACTTCATTATTTAACCCTTTAATACAACCTTATGAGAATATGCTTGATTGTTCAATGAGGTTGTCTCTTGAGGGAGAAAAACCCAGCAACAAAGATATCTCTTATATTAAAGGAACAATGGCTACAAATCTTGTTACAATTAGGTCTAACACAAGACCAATATTCAGTACCAGGTAATATGCAAGATTCTGTTCTAGGATAGTTCACAACTTGCCCTGAGATCAATTCACAATCTGATCTTGTAGAACTGGGAGGACTTCACACTTTGACAGAGAATGGACCTACAGAAATTCGCACCTGGAAATATTTGAATTGACTGAAATGAACACTTACATAATTCGCACCTGGAAGATACTATGCACTGTAAGATCTTTGCATTGTAGGAAGTTCACACTTGTATGTTATTCACCCTGTATGATATCCACACTATATGAAGTTCGTACTTGTATAATATCCGCACTTGCAAAATCTGCAATCTGCTAACAAGAATTCGCACTAGGAGATGAAGGTAATTCGCACTGTCTTTCTCTACTGGCAAAAGGATAGATGAACTTGAATATATATATACAGCTTAGAGAGATCGCACCTCATCATATCATGAGGTCAGCTAGAATAAACATAATTACAATTCATAAATGATGTCAGCCCCAACAAATATTAAAATGTCTTCTAATAAAAGATCAAGATGAATTTGTATCTTCTCATGTCGGCCATAATATAAAATGACGATAATACAAAAACAATGAATATAAATTAAATAGCCATCAGGCTATCATTTAATTTATGTTCTCTCAATAGAGCTGAGAGCTACTATATCATTAACAATTAAATGCACAATCTCTCCTCTTTCTTTGTCGTGGCGCCCATTCTCTTGCCTTTACTCTCCTTGACTTCTGTTGGGCTTGATTATTTGGGATGTGACATAATCCTCTATATATTTTGAGGAAATCAATCAAGGAAGAAAATTAGATAAGGTTTTGGATGAAGAGATGGATTACATAGAAAGGAATGAAATATGAGAGATAGTAGATCTATTTGAAGGTAAATATTGCGTAACATTCAAATGGGTCTATAAGACTAAGTTCAATATAATTTAGGTGATCTGTTGAAAAATATAGATAAGGTTAGTAGAAAAATGTTTTACCCAATGACATGGAATTGACTATGATAAAACATTTGCACCAATTAAAAAGCTTGATGTAGTTAGAATGGTCTTGCCATAGCAACATAAATAATTCAAAAAATTATTAGATGCATGTCAAATTAATAGTTTTGAATGGGTATTAGAGGAAGTGTATGTGAAACAACCACTAGACTATGCAAATGAATGTATATTGTAAACGTATCTTTGTAGTTACAAGCAATTACAAGCCCACATAATTATTAAGAAAATGCATTTTTAAGCAGGCCATTCAAAGCCCACATATATAAGTAAACCTTATGTATTCAATTTCCTACATACAAAATGAGATCAATTCTAAAAGTTCATGCCTAACTTCATTATTTAACCCTTTAGTACAACCTTATGAGAATATGCTTGATTGTTCAATGAGGTTGTCTAACAATTTGTTCACATCAACATTAAATGCCTTTCTCCACTACAAAATGATTGAAAATGAATAAGATCAAGAATTTAAAGAATTGGCATACTTATATATTGTTTCAAAATTGTTGTAACCAAACTGTTTTATTAAATTCATGTCATAGTCTATATCAAGATAATTTAATCTCCTGTCTCAGTCACTCTGACTAGCATAGCTTTGTCTGAGGATATACAATAAACTATATGTAACCAACATTAATTGTAAAATGTTGCAACCTTAGCAATAAAATGTCGGCCTAACATTAAAATATATGTGAATTTATTGCTAATTATACAAAAAAAAATTATGAAATGGATTTTTATATATATATTTTTTAAATATGCTATATTTATTTTGTTTTTTTTGTTTAATAAGAGGCCATGGCCAAAATTATTTATCAATCAAGATTAATAAATTAGGAAACATATAATAGGTAGTTTATATGTATCTTTCAAATGCTACACTTAAGCACAGTTTCTAGCATTCTAACCATAAAGCCCTAAAACTAACTTCAACGCAATTTCCATCATTTTCTAACCACCAATTTTCTTTGAAGCCTTCCATTGCTAACTTAGATAACTCATTAGCCTCCTTGTTTGCCTCCCTATAGGTATGGTTGATTGTGTAGCACTCAAAATAAGCTAAGAATGTCAATATTCCATTGACCGTTATGGCTAAGTCTCCTTCAATCCCAAGTTTCATAACTTTCCTCTTCTTACATTCAATTAGGCCGAGATATATTTATTTTTACAGTATATTTTAATATAATAAAATATGATTTTTAATATCTAATAAAATATTAAAATATAATTCATAAAAATAAATATTTAAAAATTTAAATATCTATAATTTATTTGCTGAAAGACTTTATGATTAAAATTTTCTTAAAATTTATTTTATTAACATATTACTTAATCTTGATTTAACATTAGATCACAAATAACATGATCCAAAGATTAGATTAAATCTTTTAAATTTTAAATATTTAAAACATTTAATAATATGTTACACTCAAAATAAGGAAACTTTTTCTATTATTCACTTTTTTATTAAAAATCTTCTACATTCAAATAATTTTTTAAAAAAAAATTGTACATACTACTTTTTCCCAACAACTTTTATCTAAATTCTTCTATTTCATCATCATCAAAAACAAATATTATAAGTTTTCTTTGTAGTGAAATATATTGTTTGTTAGACATTTCAAGAATTCATTATTATTGAAGTCAAACCATCTCTTAACATCACCCAAAAAACTTCCAATTAACCTTTGAGCCATAAAAAAATAACCTAAGAAAAAAACAATCATCCTAAATATGAGCTAGACAATATGACTTGAAAGATTGATATAAAAATATTCACGAACATGTTTCTTGAATAAAGATATAGTGTTCAATACATTGTATTTTAATTAGAAGCTAGCATCAAACAAAAGAATAAATGAAAAGAATTAATAGAATACCATATATTGGCTTTCCAATGGCCACAGGCATAGCAACTCCAATTAATGAGCCATTTTTTCTACCCCAACTCTCCTATCATGATCCTCTATGTTAGCCTTTTCATTAAATGTGTTTGGGTTAGGGTTAGTGTTTTCCATGTCATTATTACCACCACTTCCTGCAACTGTGTCTTGATCAACCCTTGCTCTATTGGGAGAGATTAGCATCTCTACTGGAAGTCCAATATCATTCAATTCACAAGGATTCTCCTGATTTTTCCATTTTCTACCCCTAAGACTCACCTTAGTATTAGGATCTATTATCTTAGAAGCAACACTATACAGGGATTTAATTTGACCCTGGGAAACATTTGCATTAATATTTTCCATTATTGTAACTCCTACACAATGTAAGAAAGCATGCTAGCACAACAAATATATCCAAAAGTTAGTATATCACTTAAGAAAGTTGGAGCCATTCATATATAGTGAGTAAAAGAGGTTTCAATATCCTCCATCATGCTAAAACAGTCTTTCCATTTTCTACCCCTAAGACTCACCTTAGTATTAGGATCTATTATCTTAGAAGCAACACTATACAAGGATTTAATTTGACCCTGGGAAACATTTTCATTAATATTTTCCATTATTGTAACTCCTACACAATGTAAGAAAGCATGCTAGCACAACAAATATATCCAAAAGTTAGTATATCACTTAAGAAAGTTGGAGCCATTCATATATAGTGAGTAAAAGAGGTTTCAATATCATTCATCATGCTAAAACAGTCTTTCAGACTTTATCATATTACAAAGTACTGCTCAAGTAGTGAAAGATTGAGGTTAGACATAACTCTATTCTTTGCTACTTGTTCCTATTAAGTGGTAAAAAAAATTGTGTGAAAGGGTGGGTGAACTTGTAAGAACTCTAAGTGGTAAAGTATAAATGATTGGTCTTCTTAAGTGATAAAGAACTCTGTGTGGGAAAGGGTGAAATACATATTCCTCTTTGTGCTTAAAAACCCTCTGTGGGAAAAGGTAACAAACCTTGGAACATGTATGTACTCTTAAACCTAGATGATGAAATGTAACATGTTTCAATAGAAAAGCACTACAAAATACTGATGGAAGAACCTAACAAACCAACTTGAAAGATATCAAAGAAAAATCACTTGTTTATTGTTTCTTAATAGAAGTTTTACCTAAGGTGAAACTGCTCAAGGGGTTCGCTCTTCTTTGACTACTTCAAGGAAAGCATGTGTGTTTCCTGAACATGATTGAATGGGAGGAGTGACATGCATTAGGTGTAATCCGACCCCCCTTGCTAATCGAAGTCACAACATCCTCTTGATTTACATGTGGATTACTTTTTTCACATGGCTTAGTTTCTTGTTGATAGTATACTTATGATACAATAAATTCACCCTCCCTTTCACCCTCCTAAGTACCAAGATGGTATTGATGCATCACCCAATTAGTTTATCCAACTTTTGAACACTTTTTAGAAGTATACAAAACCATGATCTTCTTGCATCCTTTTTGTTTCCCATTCTCCATTACAGGCTTTGTTTTGTCTTTCTTGTGCTGACTACTTCTAGTCCAATAGAAACATCACGTAAGATTATGATGTCCTCTTGAATAATTCTTTCTTGTTTTATGGAAAACGTGAATAATACTACCACATCTTGTTTAATCCCTATAAAAAACCTTTAGATGAGTGAAATACATATATAAATTAGAGAAACGATAGTGATCAAAGGTAACCACCAATTACTTGACAAATTTTCAGGATTTGTATAGCAAATTCCACTCTCATCTTTTAGTGTCAAAATAAATTCATCTATAAAGGGATGAGGCTTCGCATTACCAATTCCAACCTTTTTTGTTAAATGTCTCAAAAGTTCTCGATTTGAAGGGTCGAATTTCACACCTACAGGTAGCCTAAGCCAATCTTGCAAACCTTACAAACAACAAATTATCTTATGTACACCGTTTAGCTCTCAAGTACAAAGCATTGTGACTGTTTATCTACAGATTGGATTCTAAAGAATACATTATCAATAATCTTGTGTTAGCTGATATCAAATATACATGAATGCCAACATTCTTTTGCATTTCTAACCTAGATGTTTTTGGTTGCTCAACCATTGAAAGAATTTTTAGCTACCCTTCAATGAGACAAGATGTTATAAGCCCTAGTAGATTCTACTCAACTTGTAAAAGGGAATTCGAGATAAGCAAAATTCAGGAAACAAAATTCTTATTGAGAAGATTGAATGCCCATAAAATTTAACAAAAGGTAGCCATCCTGTCATCCTATTTAAAATGGGTGTATTCATTTCTTATCAATATAGCAGTAAAATTTGATGAAAAATCGTAGAGTCAAATAGAATAAGCTCAATTATGACAAGTATTGTAAAGCTTCCATAACAAAGCCTCCTGCCCAAATTGGAATTCCATAAGAAATAATAAAACTTTAAAATTGGGAAAAATACTCTATCTAGATTTTTGGGTATTAAGAATTTGAGTAAAATACACCATCGAACTTGCCCTAACAAATGAACCATAAGAATGCTTTGAAATAGAACTAGCGAGTTTCTCAATTTCCTTAAGCAACCAAAATTTCAAACCTTGCACAGCTGTCAGTGCTTTGAAGACAGATGTGAATCTTCTAACAGGCTAGTTACTGTCCTATGTGGCCTTAGCATAAAAGGTATTGACCAAGGAAATGCACAAAAGTATAAAAGGAAAAGGTCCCATTAAGTATTGCCATGTAATTTAGTGGACATGGCCAGTCTTAAAAATGTGAAGAATAGATTATGCCACTAGAACTTACATAAGGTTACTGCTTAGAGAAGTATTTTTTTTGTCAATTTTTTGCAAAAGTGAAAACTCATGCAAATTATCCCTAAATTTTTCTCAACATGTACGATTTGGACAGCTACTGAGAATTGGCCTGAAAAATTCTTAGCAGCAACTACTTTTAAAATTGAAGTACCTTTTATGGAACCAAAAGGTAATGGCCATCTTTTCCTACTTGATGAAGGGGCTATGGCACCTTTCAAGGTGCTTAGTCAAAGGAAAGCTTTGGTTAATAGATGTATTGCAGTGGTCTACTCGATTGAAGGTAGGAACTTAGTATACCCATTGGAAATGCCCACCTTTTGATCCAAGATCTTCTGGCATCAAGTTTCCTTTTTCTCGCCAATTTTGAAGGCATCGGATCTCATTGTTAGAGTTATATATTCTAATTATCAAAAGAAAGCAATAGATTTAATATTCTTTACGGATAAGGCTTATCTCCACTCAGATGTTGCAAACTACTCAGTAGTGTGGAATGTGGACTTTCGAGAAACAAAAATATTCAGTTACATAGAATTGCAATTAGCAAGTTGGGGCAATCAATGCTGACATCACTCCTCCAATTCTGTCCTCTTGCATTTTTAACTTTTGTTGCAATTCAATGACCATCAAGAATATATGGTTCTCCGCATTCGCATTTGAGGAAATAGAACGTTATCTTTCTCATGTATGTGAGTATTTTATCAACAAATAACTGATAGTACAATTTTTATGCAAAGTCCTCAATGCATGATAATAGTTAAATTCATTTAAATGAAGATAGAAATTGGTGAATTACTTTACAATGAAAAATAAAAGAAAGGGACACATTTAGATAAATATCATTTTGGGATATATTTTGACATTTTCAGTTCTTTTGTTTTTAAGAATACAACTCTTTTCAATTAGCTTGATTCCAATATTTGTTTGTAATCCTCAATTAACCATTAAAGAATCACGAGTAGTAGCTACCGCAGAAGCATTTCGACGAATTTGTTAAGTTATGACTACAAAATATGGGAACAATCATGTTTACATGCTGGTGCACTGCAACTGGCAATCGAAAAAGGAACAGGGTGGTTTTGCCAGAAACAATTAACCGTTTTCCCACAACAATTCATAAATTATTTCCAATAGCTAATCTCTCGATCCTTTAGGGAAAGTTAGACACAAAGTGACCTAAAATTTGCATATTTTTGTTTACTGCAACACAAGCGACATACAAGACTACAATTTTTTTGTAAGCTCACGCCCCTTTAAAATCGGACTTTAGTTATCCCTGTATCATGAAGCAAGGTAGATGCAAAATTTCCAATAATATTCCAGCAAGCTAAGCGATAGTGAATGAAAATTTAACAGTATGCATGCAAATAACATTTGCTTGATACTGGATAGTGAGCATTAAGAGCATAATATTATGGTTAAGGCGGCATTGTTTCAGTGGTCACCCAGATTCAAACTAATAATATTATACTGGATAGTGAGCATTAAGAGCATAATATTATAGTGAATGGTCTTGCAGGTATTGTGCGGCTATGCCTCTAATAGTCCACCGCACATACACGTCTATCTGTCGAGGACGGAAACCCTATTTGTAGTCTCACCACCTGGGCCCAGTTAATGCCCAGATTGAGGCAGAGGGTCTGAATTCAGGGCTTAAATTTGATTTGTCAAATAATTTTTTTTGTGACGGTAATTTATTTGAAGTTGCCTTTCAAATAATAAAGGTGATTCTGTCTGGATCTGGTTATGGTTTTGAGGCTAGTTTCTCCAACTTTTTCCTTTTTTCTTTTGGAGCTATAACCAGAGGTTTTCTTCCCTGTTCTTTGCTGCCGATATGCTCCTATTGAACCAGGGGATGTAATCTGTATTCTTATCAATAAAATGTTCAATGGCATAGCCACTTTTATTTAAAATAAAATAAAATAAAGGTTATCTATTTTAAGAAAATATATGTAGATTGAAAAAACATATATAGGAATAATTACATAAGATTTTTGACAGTTTAACTAAAATTTTGCCTTTCAAATGACACAGTCTTCCTAAAATTTTAGTTGTATTTTACAGTTAAAATGACTAATTATGGCCAATATGACCATCAAATTTAAGCCCTGGATCTGATAAAACTCTCAATTTACTGATTTAAAAATAGAAAAAATAAAAATTGATAGCAAGACATGTTTAGTCAATTAAAAGTTTAAAACAATATTCCACCCGCTACTTATCAGTGAAACAATCTATGCAGACACATACTTTACCACTATTGAAAAGCAGAAGCAGAACTATGGTTTTTATAAAGTGAGAAATAGAATATCATTTTCTATTTTCAAACATTCCAAACAAAAACACATATATACTTTTTGCTCTGCATATACAGCATTGCAAAAACAATGAGTAAGATGATCCATGAGTTATATACACTCTGCAACTGTCAAACTCACGCATAAACATACAAGTACTTCCCCTGCTTCCAAAAAAGACATGCAGCCCTGCTTTTTGTTTTGTCGCAGCATTCATGGCCCATGTCCAGTGTTTTTTTGTATTATCAAAGGAAATGTTTTTACTATCTCTAGGTTTGAGGACTTCTTTCCATCCCCTTCCAATGTTATGAATCATTGGCCATACCTATGTTTAGTTTCTCTTTATGAATGATGTCCTGCTCACACTTTATCAATTCCAGCTTCCAACTATAATCCATTCACCATTGGGAATTAGCCAACACAAAACTGGGTAATAAACTTATATGTGAAAGGAAAGGAACTGGACACAAGAGGTTAGGGAATTTAACTCGAGCAACATAAAATTGGCAGCACCATAATAAGCTAGCTGTCCCATGAGTGTTAACGCATCATTCTCAGCGGGTGCTATTAAGAGAATTTAGGGGCCTCTTTGATAAATCTAATTCAATACAATTTTCAATTATTTTGATCTTTCTCTATTAAAAGTGGCTGGGGATAACAGTAAATCTAACAGTAAAGTTTAAAGGAATCGAAATTTCTCAGAAAAATATTTAACTAATTGATAACTATTGCTTGGACAACTTGGAATCTTCACCTTCAAAGTTAGAGAGAGCAATTTTATTAGAGGAAAGCTTGTGCAGGTGCTGCAGAGAGACTGGAGGTTTCCCATAGATGCGGATGTTAAAAAAATTATAGATTTCTATATCTGACCTTTGTTGGGATATAAGACAAACAATTGTATCTACATTGTAGATGCTGAGAAGATTTAATTTTTTGATAAAGCTATTTTCATGCAAACTGCTCTTCAAATTTTCCAGAAGTATCTAAAGAAAGCTTCAACTCTCCCATTTATATTTTAAGTAAATATTATATTCATCCATGAAAGAGATGCATACTTCTAGGTCCCAGCCCAGCCAACCAAAACCCCTTGTGTGAACTAGGGGACGGTTTCACTTCATTCATATATCCTGTAAATTTTGTACCCCATGGCTTTGAAATAGTGAGCTGAGTAAACCTAGCCTTGTACCCCATGGCTTTGAACTAGTGAGCTGAGTAAACCTGTCCTTGCCAATCCCCCTAGATTAATTTATGCTAATTTCACCATTCAGTTATAGAGACAAGTTATCCTTGAGCGGCATAATCCTGTTCAAGATTTGATTTTTCACAGAATTTTGTTTCCAAATAAAATCGTTTAAATTTTATGTGTCCTTTTTAAAAAGGATGTGCACAAATTGTGAAATCATACTAATACAGTTTATACCATGACTATTTAGAGGTGTAGTTTCTACTGGTGCTAGAAACTGCACCCCTAAATAGTCATTGTAGAAACTATATTGAATTAGATTTATCAAACAGGACCCTAAATTCTCTCAACAGCCCCTAATTGAAGACCGATTTTAAAGGGGCATGAGCTTACAAACAAACTAAAGTCTTGTATGTCGCTTGTGTTGCAGTATACTGAAATATGTGAATTTTAGGTCACTTAGCGTCTAACTTTCCCTAAAGGGTCGAGACATTAGCTATTGGAAATAATTTCTGAATTGTTGTGGGAAAACAGTTAATTGTTTCTGGAAAAACCACACCGTTCCTTCTTCAATTGCCAGTTGCACTGCACCAGCATGTAAACATGACATCTGCACTTTTGTAAGTATTGTTCCCATCTTTTGTAATCATAACTTAACTACTTCATCCAAATGCTTCTGCGGTAGCTACTACTTGTAATTCTTTAATGGTTAATTGAGGATTACAAACATATATTGGAATCAAGCTAATTGAAAAGAGTTGTATTCTTAAAAACAAAAGAACTGAAAATGTCAAAATATATCTCAAAATCATATTTTATCTAAATGTGTTCCTTTCTTTTCTTTTTCATTGTAAAATAATTCACTGATTTCTATCTTCATTTAATCGAATTTAACAATTATCATGCGTTGAGGTCTTTCCATAAAAAATGTACTATCAGTTATTTGTTCATAAAATACTCAGATACATGAGAAGAAAGCTAACGTTCTATTCCCTCAAATGGGAATGCAGAGCACCATATATTCTTGATGGTCATGGAATTGCGACGAAAGTAAAAAATGCAAGAGGACAGAATTGGAGGAGTGATGCCAGCATTGATTGCCCCAACTGTAACCATAAAATCGACAATAATCATGTATGGCCTCAATATACTTGCTAATTGCAATTCTATGTGACTAAGTATTTTTTTTTCTCCAAAGTCCACATTCCACACTATTGAGTAGTTTGCAACATCTAAGTGGAGACGATCCTTATCCAGCTAGAATATTAAAACTATTGCCTTCTTTGTATAATTAGAATATATAACTTTAACAATGAGATGTGATTCCTTCAAAACTGGGAAGAAAAAGGACTTGATGCTAGAAGATCTTGGATCGAAAGGTGGGAATTTCCAATGGGTATAGTAAGTTCTTACTTTCAATCGAACTGGCCACTGCAATACTTCTACTAACCAAAGCTTTCCTTTGACTAAGCGCCTTGAAAGGTGGCATAGTCCCTTCGTCAAGTAGCAAAAGATGGCTATTAGCTTTTGGTTCTATAAAAAGCACTTCAATTTTCCAAGTAGCTGCTGCTAAGAATTTTTAGGGCCAATTTTTACTAACTGTCCAAATCATACCTGATGAGAAAAATTTAGGGGTAATTTGCATGAGCTTTCGCTTTGTCAAAAAATTGACACAAAAATTCTTCTCTAAGCATTAACCTTACGTAAGTTCTAGTGGCATAATCTATTTTTCACATTTTTAAGGCTGGCCATTTCCACGGAATTACATGGCAATATTTTATGGGATATTTTCCTTTTATACTTCTGTCCATGTCCTTAGTCAATAGCTTTTATGCTGAGGCCACATAGGATAGTAACTAGCGTGTTAGAAGATTTGCATCTGTCTTCAAAGCACTGACAGCTGTGCAAGGTTTGAAATTCTGGTTGCTTAAGGAAATTGAGAAAGTGGGTAGTTCTATTTCCAAACATTCTTATGGTTCGTTTGTTAGGGCAGGTTGGATGGTGTATTTTACTCAAATTTTCAATACCCAAAAATTTGGATGTAGTATTTTGTCCAATTTTAAAGTTTTATTATTTCTTATGGAATTCTCATTTGGGTATGAGGCTTTGTTATGGAAGTTCTACAATACTTGTCCTAATTGAGCTTATTCCATTTGACTCTACAATTCATCATCAAATTTTTCTACTACATTGATAAGAAGCGAATACCCCCATTTTATATAAGGTGATAGGATGGCTACCTTTTGTTAAATTTTATGGGCATTCAATCTTCTCAATGAGAATTATTTTTCCTAAATTGTGCTTATCTCTCAATTCCCTTTTATGGGTTGAGTAGAATGTATTAGGTTTTGTAACTTTTTGTCTCATTGAAAGGTAGCTAACAATTCTTTTAATGGTTGAGCAAACAAAAAAACTAGGTTAGAAATGCAAAAGAATGTTGGTATTCATGTATATTTGACATCAATTGATGCAAGACTATTGATAATGTAAACATCTGTTTGTTAGAAATTGAGATTCTTTAGAATCCAATCTATAGATAAACAGTCACAACACTTTGTACTTGAGAGCTAAACTGTGTACATAAGATAATATGTTGTTTGCAGGGTTTGCAAGATTGGCCTAGGGTACCTACAGGTGCAAAATTCAACCCTTCAGATCAAGAACTTTTGAGACATTTATAAAAAAAAGTTGGAATTGATAATGCAAAGCCTCATCCCTTTATACATCCTGAAAAATTGTCAGGTAAATGGTGGCTACCTTTGAGAACTTTCGTTTCTCTGATTTATATATGTATTTTCCTTATCTAAAGGTTTTTGATAGGAATTAAACAATATGGTAGTATTATTCACGTTTTCTATAAAACAAGCAAGGCTTATCCAATAGGTATTGAAAAATCTTAAGTGATGTTTCTATTAGAGGAGAAGTATGTTGGCGCAAGACAGGCAAAACAAAGCCTATAATTAAAAATGAGAAACAAAAAGGATGCCAAAAGATCATGGTTTTGTGTACTTCTGCAAAGGATTCAAAAGTCAGGAAAACTAATTGGGTGATGTATCAGTACCATCTTGGTACTAAGGAGGGTGAAAGGGAGGGTGAATTTGTTGTGTCAAAAGTATTCAATCGCCAACAGAATAAGCAATGTGAAAAAAGTGATCCACATGTACATCAAGAGGATGTTGTGACTGTAATAAGCAAGGCCCCAGGATGTTGCGACTGTAATAAGCAAGGCCCCAGGATGTTGCGACTGTAATAAGCAAGGGGGGTCTGATTACAATCAATGCATACTCTTCCCGTTCAATCATGTTCAGGAAACACACATGCTTTCCTTGATGTAGTCAAAGAAGAGTAAATGTCTTGTGAAGTTTCACCTTAGGTAAAACTTCTGTTAAGAAACAATAAACAAGTGATTTTGCTTTGATTTCGTTCAAGCTGGTCTTTTAGGTTCTTCCATCAGCATTTTGTAGTGCTTTTCTATTGAAACACTCTATTACATTTCATCATCTAGGTTTAAGAGTACATACATTTTCCAAGGTTCGTTACCTTTTCCACATAGGGTTTTTAAGCATAAAGAGGAATATGTCATTCACCCTTTCCCACACAGAGTTCTTTATCACTTAAGAAGACCAATCATTAACTCTTTACCAATCATAATTCTTACCATGTAAGAGGAACATTCATCCACCCTTTCACATAGTTTTTTACCACTTAATAGGAACAAGCAGTAAAGAATAGAGTTGTCTTACCTCAATCTTTCAATAACTCAAAAATACTTCATAATATGATAAAGTCTCATTGATTATTTTAGTATGATGAATGATATTGAAACCTTTTTACTTATATCAATGGCCCCAACTTTCTTAAGTGATGTACTAACTTTTAGATATATTTATTGTGCTAACTTGATTTCTTACATTGTGTAGGCTTTACAATAATGGAAAACCTTAGTTCAAATGTTTGCGTTGCTTCTAATATAACAGATCCTACTACTGAGGTGAGTCTTAGGGGTAGAAAAAGAAAAAAACCAGAGAATCCTTGTGAATTGAATGATATTGGACATACAACAGAGATGTTAATCAATCTCAGTAGAGCAAGGGTTGATCAAGACATAGTTGCAAGAAGTGGTGGTAATAATGGAATGGAAAACACTAACCCTAACCCAAACACATCTAACAAAAAGGCTAACATAGACAATCATGGTAGGAGAGTTAGGGCTAGAAAAAGTGGTTGATTAATTAGTCATTGGCAACCCAATGTATGGTATTCTATTAATTTTCTTCATTTATTCTTTTGTTTAATGTTACCTTCTAATTAAAATATAATGCATCGAACGTTATATCTTTCTTCAACAAAAAATTGTGCGAAGATTTTTATATCAATCATTTAGGTCATATTGTATAGCTCATATTTAGGATGATTCCATTTTTTTGTGGGTTAATTTTTATGACTGAAAGGTTAATTGGAAACTTTTTGAGTGATGTTAAAAGATGTTTTGAGTTCAATAATAATGAATTCCTAAAATGTTTCACAAACAGTATATTTCACTACAAAGAACACTTATAATATTTGTTTTTGGTGATGACGAAAGAGAAGAATTTAGATAAAAGTTGTTGGGTAGAAGTAGTATGTACAATTTTTCTTTTTTGAATTTATTTGAATGTAGAAGATTTTTTAATAAAAAAGTGAATAATAGAAAGAGTTTCATTATTTTGAGTGTAATATATTATTAAATGTTTTAAATATTTTAAATTTAAAATAATTAATCTAATCTTTGGATATTTTATTTGTAATCTATTGTTAAATCAAGATTAAGTAATATGTTAATAAAATAAATTTTAAGAAAATTTTAATCATAAAGTCTTTCAACAAATAAATCATGGAGATTTAAATATTTAAATATTCCTTTTTATAAATTATATTTTAAAATTTTATTATATATTAAAAATCATATTTTATTATATTAAAATATATTGTAAAAATAAATATACCATATTTTAAAAAAAATTAATATAAATATCCATTTCATCAATTTTTTTTGCATAATTAGTAATAAATTCACATTTATTTTAATGTTAGGTGAACATTTTATTGCTAAGGTTGCAACATTTTACAATTAATGTTGGTTACATATAGTTTATTGTATATCCTAAGACAAAGCTATGCTAGTGACAGGGAGACGGGAGATTAAATTATTTTGATACAGACTATGACATGAATTTAATAAAATAGGTTGGTTACAACAATTTTGAAACAATATATAAGTATGCCAATTCTTTACATTCTTGATCTTATTCATTTTCACTAGTTTTGTAGTGGAGAAAGGCGTTTAATGTTGATGTGAACAAATTTGTAGACGAGCTCATTGAACAATCAAGCTTATTTTCATAAGGTTGTACTAAACGGTTAATAAAACTAAAAAAACAAATACATAATAAAACCAAAACATATTAAAATTATATTTGTTGGATGGCTTGTTCTAAGGACTACCTGATTCAAGTTGGGTTTGTGAAGATTCTTCCATTTTCATCCTCAACCCGAGCTCTGAAGTGCTAAAATTCAAGTTTTTTTTGTCTCGAGGAGGGGATGAGGAATAAAGGGGGTTTGAATGAACCCCTAGGGTTTTGAGTGAACCTCTAGGGGTTTGCTCAAACTAGGGTTCATTCGAACCCTGGTTCATTTGAACTCCCCTTCTATGAGGGGTTTTGATGGCTTTTTTGGCAGGAAAGTAATAGGAGGGTTCACCCGAACCTAGGTTCTAGCGAACCCCTAATGGGTTCAGTCAAACCAATACGTTCGTACAAACCCCTAAAATCAATTATTTTGCCATCCATTCATTTTATGTGAGTTTTCCTTCCTCACTTCAATTGTAAACCACTATTGTGGCTTCACCCAAGGCCTTTTCTTTATGGTCCCTCGTGGGATTAAATTCTTTGATATAATAATCCTTTTTAAAACCTATTTTTTCATCCATATAGCATATTTAAATTTTTCTCACATATTTTTTTAATTTCTTCATTTGTGTTTGGGCACTCATGCATCTCAACATCCCACTTTTTCATCCATTTGATATTTTGTTTCATCCAGGTGTTCTTTCTTCTAGTTAGCTCTTCTTTTACAATTAACTTAGGGCAACAATGACTCTCCATATTCTGAACCTACTTTAGGTAGCTTAATAATGGGATCATCATAGAGGCCTCCAAGGGAAAAGTACCGATCTCTGCTAATAAAATCTCATAAGGTTATGTAGTCTTAAGCTTAAGGCTGCTTATAATTCGATGTTTTTGTATTCTTTCCACTTGTCTACATTTCTAGTCTGACATATTGCTGCCCCAAATTTCACACCCATATAGAATCACCGGAGTGACAAGAAGCCCAAAAAGCCTTCTTTTAGCTTTCCAATCCTACAATTCAACATTTCTATATCTATTTTGCAAAGAGTATAGTGCTTTCCAGCCTCCTTGAATTCTTTTTGCTCTACATGTTTCCTAGCTGAGTTTGTTGTGAAAATCAAGCCCAAGGTACTTGTACTCGTCCACTATTTCCAATGGCCTCCTTTCAAAGAGAAATTCATTTTTTTGTTTTTTCTTTGCAGTGAGAAGATCATTATTTTGGTTTTGCTAGTGTTCACTTGCATCTTGACTTCTTGACAAAACATTTCAAAAGCCTTCAAATGGTTTCTCAAATCAAGCACAATTTTAGCAATTAATATGAGATCATTAGCATATAAGAGAAATTTTATTACAAAGTTGGCCAAATTAATTCCTTTCTCACCAACCTTGTCTAACCATTCTTCCAACTTATTGATGTAAAGCCCAAATAACATTAGGGAAAGTGGGCAACCTTGCTTGACACCAACATTGCTTCCAAAGGATTCCAACATACCATCATTGGTTTTGATTTTAGCTCCGACCTACTCGTAGAGCCTATGAACAGCTGCACTAAGCTCATGTGGAACTCCCAAATCCTCCATTTTTTTCCATAACTTACCTCATGGCACCATGTCAAAGGCTTTTTGAAAGTCAACAAAGCAGCAATAAGCTTCCTCACCTTGAACTTCCTAAATTTTCTCAATCAAGAATCTAACTCCATGGTCAATAGTGGAATGTTTGGGCCTAAAACCAGCTTGTCCCTCAACCCTTTTTCCCTCTCGTTTAGCCCAACTGCTAATCTTGCTCTCAATCATGGTTCCAAAAATTTTTCCTAGAAGAAGATTAATTATAATAGTGCGGTAGTTTGATGGGTTATTTATGTCACCACTTTTGTGCAAGGGAATAACAACACTAGTAGTCCATCCTTCTGGGAAGCCTTCTTGAATAACCCTATTGAAAATACCCCTAATACAAGGTGCAAGGACCTTGATACCCCACTTTAAATGCTCTGATTGCAGCCCATCAATATCTTGCGCTTTCCCTCCTGCCAACCTTCTTATGCCTTGACTATTATCTTCTACAGTGAACAGTTTGATGATTGCATTGATTATTGGAGGTCTATGTTTATCTTGCTCATGCTCATAAAGAATTTTTGCATAGTCTAGCCATTGTAGGCTTGTAATATTATTTTCCATTTGTTTTCTTTTCTGCTGCAGCTCCTTCCAAAATTTTTTGGGGTTGTTCTTTTGAAGGGTGATCATCTCCAATCTTCTTGTACTTACATATTTTTATTTTTTAATTCATATCACCCTTTCATACTCTTTCTTGTTTTCTATTATCATTCCCTCCTCGCAGAGCTTCCTTTCTATTAACTTGCACTCTTCATCAAAGCATAGGTTTGGTGGGTTTAGCTCCCTTTCTTGTTTATTGAGTGTTGCTTTATGTAATCTAATTTTTTTCTAGATTCCTAAAAGAGATTTTTGAGGGAATCCTTGAAGATTTTCTAATTTTCTTGAGTCATGAGAATCCTTCCCTACAGGGGTGCTTTCTTCTTTTTGATAAGGTCTTTTTCCCTTTGCTACTTGATTATTTGGATGTCAAGTTTTACATATACTGGATTGAGATATGATTTCTACTCTATTGGACATTTTCCAATCACTAGCTCCATTATCCTTGTTGTATAGTTATGAGATAGAATGACATAATCCACCACACTTTATCCATTTGAGGTCTTACAAGTGAGATTGCCCAATCTCGGTCATGATCTCATACCGTTGCATATTACCAAGTTGAATAAACTGCATACTCCCAACAATTTTGCCCCAAATTGATTATCTTGAGAGGTTCATTGCCAAAGTTGATGGTTCTCTTCTTCCAACCATAGTGGACCAGCTTTCTCTTTATCTTTGCTTTTCAAGTTAAGAGCTTGAGTGTTAGCTGTCCTAGCATTAAAATCACCTATTAATATAACTTCTCCCATAGTGTTAAACACGGAAATGTCATTTTTAAGAGAGGAAAAGGGATCTTCACGGTCTAGACTCATTTTCTTATAAGATTTGGAGCCCTTTGGGGCAAAGTAGCAAGTAGCCAATCTAATGGTAGTCTAATTTTCTGTTATTTTTAACCATATGTACTGTTTGTTTGGATCTTCTTTCTCCACTTTTATAGTTTTGTCCCATGATTCTTTGATTAGGATTGCAACTCCACCATGACCTTTGCCATTTTTCGTTCTGTCATTCCAAATTGAGATCTTTTTATATGCTTCAAAATTTGGAATTTTACACCCTTCTTGCTCATGAGTCTCTGTAAGGATAATAATGTCTTTTCAAGCTGCTATGGGCACTAAACCAAGTCCTCTTCTCCAAGGATAACCTCTGCAATTCCAACTTACTATAGATAAATATTCCTGAGGGGCCCCGAGTTCCTATTTGTGATGTGTAACTCTATCACTGACTTGGGCCTTACCATTTTGCAACCAAGCCCATTTACCTTTTCTTATTGCTAGTTTTACCTTTTCCCACTCTTTTTGTCTTTCTTCTTTCTGTGTTATGGTTAGGTCCTCATCAAGGTAGATTTATGTACCTTTAAGGAACTTCTTGTTCCTTAGTAGCACATTTTTGTCCTCAAGTTTCCCCAAGGTAACTCTTACATGCCTATTCTTGCCACCTTCTATCCATTTTCCAGTCCTATTTGCTTGTTGAATAATCCCTAACCATTGAAGTTCATCCTGAAAGAAATCCCTTGCCAACTCTTTTGTAGTTTCTTTCTCACCATAGTATTTTAGCCCTTTAACAATGACATTCATAGTCCTATCTTTTTTGTCCTTTTTCTCTCTTAACTGCCTCCTAACTTGCTTTTCTATAATGTGTCTTTGTGAATATAATGGTCCTCTTACTACATGAGCCCAAAATTTGGCCTCTTCTAATTGATCCCTTAGTTTCTCTTCTTTTAGCTTCATGTTGTTCATTATTGACTGTATTACCTTTAAGTATGAATTATTGCTTTCAACTACCTCTTTTGGCTTACTTGTGCTTGATGCATCCATTTGAACTAAAACTTGTCTTATCAATAATAATTCTTGTTCCCCTTTTTCCATGGCGACTTGTAGTTTGTTTATCTGTTCTTTTAGCAAATTTTTCTCCCTTGTTAACTACCAATTGGCTTCTATGATCTCTTTTACTTTGGTGCTTTCATAGAGCTCTCTTGTTTCCAAGGATTGGAGTATCTTCTTCATGTCCATTAGCTCATTGATGTATAAATCAGAGGACCACATAAGCGGCATTGTGGTGGGGCTATACATATCAGAGTTAACTTCCTCCCCCAACATCTTGTCTACATGAATGCTTTCATCTTCAATTTGCTTCTTTCTTGAGGCTATGTGAGATATGAAGCTCACATTTTCTTTTCCTTTAGATTGCCCTATTTTCTCTTGCTGAATTTATGTTGTAATAGTTGTATTCTTAGGTTCTATCGTCAGAAGAATTGTTGCAAGCTTACCCCTCTTTTCCTACTTCACTTTTTGAGTTTTCCTATGCCTTAGAATCCCCTTGTACTATTTTCCATTTACATAGACACACCTTTCCTCCAAGCTTAAAAGGTTATTTTGTGGGCAGCCTACCACACATGTTCCCCACATGTTATTCGCTGCCCCAACGAACGCTGAAGACTCCATCGAAAGGTGCATTGAAAAGTTAAAAGGAATTAAAAAATTCCCCTGAGCTAACATGCTATTCATAGGCCACTGTGAACCCTTTTGTCTTTTTCCAGTTATTTCAACACTATCTAGCCTGGGTTTTTTGAGCCATTTTCTTTAGACTGGATTGAAATAATGTCAGTGCCAGCTACAACATTCTCTTTATCTGCATCCCCTGAAATTAACAAATCCTCCACATTTCCATCATGCCCTTTTCAGATATTGCCATTGGATCTGTTTTTCCAACTTCATTTTCTCTAATGTTTCAACCTGATCTGAACTACTGATAATAGTAACAAAATTTGCTTTGTTTTCCCCCTCCAAACCTACCAGACCCTCAACCCCCACGTCATGCCATAGCATTAAGGCGCACCCATTTTGAGTTTTTGGTTTGAGAGCTAAGTTTACAGGTTTTCTTAAGGTTTAAAAGCTTTGTTTATTGATATGTCAGTTACAAAATTTCCAAGTAAAAAGAGACAAAGACAAAGCAAAGAAAAGGTGGGGCACACTTGTTTATGATGCCAAGAAAATTGCTGCTAGAAAGGGGCAAAGAGCCAAAAGAAACTCGTTGCCCCCAGGACCCACCACACACACTTGCCTATCCCCTGCTGCCTATTGTTCATGACTTTATCCCGTGAAGGGTGAAGAGTCTCTGCGCCTATTAGTAGTCTCCAGTCTCCGTGCCTATTGCAATTTGGTCCATAATAGGGCATTTGTATGATATTTTTGAGGAAGATACTGTCATTTCCACCACGGTATTATTTCTATCACTAAATATAGAAGATATCTATGTTTCTCATGCCACCTAGAATTTATTGAAAACTATATCCGTCTCATTCCCAGTGATAATATACTATTATTCATTCGCTGTAATTATCGCTCCAATCCCATATCTTCAAACGGTAATCGGGCTCCCATATTATCGTGAGTTTATCTTCAGTGTGGTGGCTTTTATCAAATTTCTATACATTGGATGTGGTAATCACAATTACAAAAATATATTTTCTCAATGTTAAGATAAGCATTTCTTAAGCCACCGCATTCCTCTACAATGTGCAAAGATCCGATGAAAGACAGTTGATGTGAAGAATGAATACCACTAGAATTATAAGAAGAGGAGTTCTAACATCGTTTGGAGGTGATGAATATAGGATGATTAAAGTGTAGCAATCAATAAAGCAGCAATGCTTAAAGATGGTTATAATGCATATAAGGTAATGAACTCATCTAAGGCAAGGAATAATGTTAATTATTCCTAACACACGATTTATCAATTAGTAGTGTTAACATAATACAAGAGACACACCCCTTGTCAAATAAACATAATGAAAGGTCATATCCTTTGACCATGTCATGGATATAAAAGGGGGTGGGGGCATGGAAGAGAATGAAATAAGAGAAAAGTCTAATATCTTTCAAGTGTAGCAGCAGACAATTAAGGGAATATTTCTTGAGAGAGGAGGAGAGATATAATATGTAAAATTAAGAAATAAAATATGGAGATCTAAAGGAAGATATGCAGCTAGGAAGTGGAATGAAGTTAAACATATATTAATCGATGGGATCATTATATGAAAGCTTTTGGAAATAGGAATAGTAGCATCAATAACTGGCTTAAATTAGAATATAAAGCCATGTATATTATTGGATAATCATAAGATAAACATGATAATTAATAATATATAAACACAAATATTAATGTAAGGAAAGAATCATTACATAAACATAGATATATAAATGCTAATTAATATAAGGAGAGAATAATGATATATATGTATATATCATATACACTTATTCAATAATGATGCTTGCAACAATTATTGAGTCTTATGAGTAATTATAATGCTTAACATAAGTATGGTCAATAGATTACTATTTGTTTGATAAATACTGACGATAGCTTCTAAATGTTAAAAACTTATCAATCAAATCTTAGGATGATCATCACTACATCCAAGGTAGAAGACAAATCAGCTCATGGAAAACACATATGAAAGAGTTCTAGTTAGCAAGTCATTCAGAGGTAAGTACGCTCACCAATGGGTTAAGCATTGAGGGATTTTGGAATCAATATAGATTACTATGGCAGTGTGATACTACAAGTTTACTAACCCCATATCTTATTAAATATCAGTGAATTTTTTTAAAACTCAAATTTGTGTTAAATTGTGAATTCAACCAAGTACAATATGATAAGTTAATGTGTATTAAATTCCATGCTTTGCAATTAATAAATATATACGTCAATATATTGGATTTCACCTATTCAGTATAGATGAATAACTAATTCCACATCTAAGATTAATGGATAATATTTATGACACAATAATGTTGCTTATAACAATTATTGTACCTTATTAAGCTTCTATGACCTTACTACAATGGGAATAGACTCCACAACAAATCCCCTTTCGCTAACGCTCGATAGGGAGTGTGTGGAGGGAAAGGTGGGTAAATCAGTCCAATGTTGGATGGAGACCAACACGAGGAATAAACCTTGAGGGTGTCCAACTCAGGATCGTGCACGCGCCCTTGGCACAATAAATCTTCCATCCAATGAGGTTAGGAAGAGGAACGAGGTGAGGATCTATTCCGATAGGAAGTAATAGGTCATATATGTTCAAGATAGTTTATGCCCTAGGTGGTAATGCATTTCATGTCTTATTCTTAAAATGTGCAATCTAAAATAATCTAATTTAACCGTGAACAAGGAAATTTGTGTGTGCATTTTTATGTCTCTAATAAAGGGAGATTATAAGTGGTATCAAAGAATGTTCCTGCTATCCTGTGTATACTACGTGAGTCTTACATGTATTCCAATGTGTACTTTGAGATATTGTATGTGTATTCAAGTATGTTCCAAGATTTACCTTGTGACTTATATGCATTCTTTGTAACATATGTTCATGTGAATACTTTGTGTATTACATGTATTCGTGTGTTTGCTTCATACTCATGTGTATAATTGATGTCCTTGAGATGATGGATGGGATAATAGTGTAGTATGGGATGCACTAAATCCCCTTCCCCATTGTCTGACAGTATACTTCATTTGATTGTATTCGTATGTAAGTGTATACTCTATGTCTTGTGATTGTATTTGAGTGCATACTCTATAAACTTGCAGTTGTATTCAAGTGTGTACTCCATGATTGTAATTATATTTGAGTGTATACTCCATGACTTGTATATGTATTCAAGTGTATACTCCATGACTTGTATATGTATTCAAGTGTATACTCCATGATTTGTATATGTATTCAAGTGTATACTACATGACTTGTATATGTATTCAAGTGTATAATCTGTGACTTGTATATACTCCATGACTCATTTGTATACCATGTGACCTTGAATTCAAATGTGTACTCTATGACCTTGTATTTGTTGTGACTTGTATTCAATTTTATACTTTATAACTTACATGTATTCATACGTACATTTTGTGACTTCATGCACTTGTGCATATGCTTCATGACCTTATGATGTTTGTTTCATGTTATATATGAATGCTAAACATCTTACTTGTCTACTTCATGACTGATGGACTCTAATACATGACTACCCTATTCTTAACTCTATACTTTATGTTGCATAATTCATGCCTTATATGTATTTGTTGATTGTATCTATGAGCATCCTTATACCTATGCTCTACATGTATGATCATTTTGTGCTTTATGTATATTCAAGTGAATGCTTTGTATTGTGTGCATAGAAGTAGAATTGGGTGTACATGAATGCTCTACATATTCGTGTCTTATGTAATGATGGGATGCTTCTCGCTCTATGTGTGTAAATTCCTATATGCATGCTTGATGTGTATACTTCATGCTTCATCTACGTCTTAATGGATATGTGTCCTCATGTTTGAAGGTCGACATGTATTTTGTGTTATGATCTACATATCTCATGTGCATTGATGTATATGATCCTACCAATGTGTATTCCAATACCTTGTGTATCCCTACATGCATTTATATAACTTATAAGTGATCATTTGTTCTCATGTGAATGATTTATGCTTCTATGTATATGTCATGACTCTGTAAAGTTGTGTAATACTGCTTACACTAGATGTCTTATGAATACTCTTTGTGTACACTCCATGTATATGTTTCATGAGTTTATGATATGCATCACTTCTTCTGTGTATTTAGATGTGTGCTTATGGCTTAAATATTTACTCCACGAATACTCTTCTCATGTATGTTGGTGCATGATTCATGCCTCATGTGTATTTGAATACAATCCAAGACCTGCATGCATAGATGCTTATGGAATCTGCCTTTTTATTTAGGTGTATGATCCATGCCTTGAGTGTTGCTTCATGTCTTATGCGTATTAAAGTGCCTTCAAGAAAATATGTTATGGCTTACATTATTCAATGTGTATGTGATTGTGTGTATACTCTGTGGCTGGAATTCATGTGCATGCCTTGTATATTACTTGCATTCATGTGTATATCTTGTGACTTACATGTATTCACACTATGCGACTTATTTATGAATACAGCTTGCAATCCACATACATTCCAAAATATACATATATTTATGCTTCATTAAGAGTATTCTTGTGTTAGCTTCATTCAAATGTGTCTTCAAACAAGATTACTCCATGATGTCTTTTGCCTAAAGGACTAGCTAAATTTTATTAGTCAAACTACTTCCTGAGTTGAGGAGCTTTAACTATTGAAGTGAAAGATGGGATTGCTTGAGGAAAAGCAATGTTGGGTGGGGCAGACTATCATGTCTCCCAAATTTAGCATACAATAATTTATGTACATAAGTATTATTGGGAATATTTCCTTATGATAACACCTATACCTACAATACTCATGATATCTACATTATCTAGTCTATAGTGATATGGTTCAAATCTTAAGCATCCCACATTGGCACATAAAGTCTAACGGGATTCCATTCAACGATAGGCTTATGATCGAGATTTCTATTGGGACATAATTACCATATGCTTCCATCACTGGAATGGTTAAATAAACAAAATAAATTATTATTAATTAAACTGGATGATATTATACAATATGAAAAACAAATAGTTATCAGGCTATCTGATCAAATATAAACTTGTATTTCTGCCATGGTATTATTTCTATCATTGAATATGGAAGATGTCTATGTTTCTCATGCTGCCTGGAGTTTATTGGAAACTATATTCATCTCATTCCCAATGATAATAGACTATTATTCATATGTTGCAATTATTGCTCGAGTCCCATATCTTCAACTGGTTATCGGGCTCCCATTTTAGATCATGAGTTTATCTTCAGTGTGGGATTTTATCAAATTCCTATATATTGGACTTGGTAATCACAATTACAAAAATCTATTTTCTCAATGTTAAGATAAGCATTTCTTAAGTCACTGCATTCCTCTACAATGTGCAAAAACCCGATGGACAGTTGATGTGAAGAATGCATTCTACTAGAATTATAAGAAGAAGAGTTCCAACATTGTTTGGAGGTGATGAATAGAGGATGATTAAAGTGTAGCAATTAATAAAGCAATAATGCTTAGAGATGGTTATTATGCATATAAGGTAACAAACTCATCTAAGGCAAGGCATAATGTTAATTATTCCTAACACATGATTTATCAATTAGTAGTGTTAACATAATACAAGAAACAAACCCCTTGTCAAATAAACATAATGAAAGGTCATATCCTTTGACCATGTCATGGATATAAAAGGGGGGAGCATGGAAGAGAATGAAATAAGAAAATATCTAATATCTTTCAAGTGTAGCAGTAGACAATTAAGGGAATATTTCTTGAGAGAGGAGGAGAGATATAATATGTAAAATTAAGAGATAAAATACAGAGATCTAAAGGAAGATACGCAACTGGGAAGTGGAATGCAGTTAAACATACATTAATCAATGGGATCATTATATGAATGCTTTTGGAAATAGGAATAGCAGCAACAATAACTGGTTTACATTAGAATATAAAGCCATGTATATTATTGGATAATCATAAGATAAACATGATAATGAATAATATAGAAAAACAAATACTAATGTAAGGAAAGAATCATTACATAAACATAGATATATGAATGCTAATTAATATAAGGAGAGAATAATGATATATATGTATATATCATAGACACTTATTCAATAATGATGCTTGCAACAATTATTGAGTCTTATGATTAATTATAATGCTTAATATAAGTATGGACAATAGATTACTATTTTTTTGATATTTACTAACAATATCTTCTAAATGTTAAGAAGTAATCAATCAAATCTTAGGAGGATCATCACCGCATCCAAGGCAGAAGATAGATCAAATCAAGGAAAACACATCCAAAAGAGTTCTAGTTAGCACGTCATTCAAAGGTAAGTACCCTCACCAACAGGTTAAGCATTGAGGGATTATGGAATCAATATATATTACTATGGTAGTGGGATACTGTAAGTTCACTAACCCCATATCTTATTAAATATCAGTGAATGCTTCTAACACTCAAATCTCTATTAAATTGTGAATTCAACCAAGTACAATATGATAAGTTAATGTGTATTAAATGCCATGCTTTGCAATTAATAAATATATACGTCAATCTATTGGATTTCACCTATTCAACATAGATGAATAACTAATTCCACATATGAGATTAATGGATAATATTTATGACACAATAATGTTTCTTATAACAATTATTGTACCTTATTAAGCTTCTATGACCTTACTATTACAAGAATAGACTCTTGAACCAAATCCCCTTTCACTAACACTAGATAGGGAGTGTGTGGAGGGAAGGCAGGTAAATCGGTCCAATGTTGGACAGAGCCCAAGAAGGGTAATAAAACTTGAGGGTGTCCAACTTGAGATCGTGCACATGCCCTTGGCATAGTAAATCTTCTATCCAATGAGGTTAGGAAGAGGAGTGAGGCGAGGATCTATTCCGCTAGGGAGTAATAGGTCATATCTATTCAAGTTAGTTTATGTCCTAGGTGGTAATGCATTTCATTTGTCTTATTCTTAAAATGTGCAATCTAAAATAATCTAATTTAACCATGAACAAGGAACTTTGTGTGTGCATTTTTATGTCTCTAATAAGGGGACATTATAAATACAAGGAAATTTATAACTTCAAGCAAACACAATTGGAAAGGAAAAAGCAATATCTTGCATGCTTGCGGTAAAATGGGAGTTTTCATAATAGATTTTGGGTAGGTCCAAAGCATAAAGGCTAGAGGAATTATGGAGACATGCAAATGGGAGAAAATCATGGGAAATCAAGGCATTTGGGCTTGGATAGCAGAGAAATTCATAGCAGAGGTCTATAGGAGGTATGTAGAGAACATGGCATGGGAGGGAAAGATCTCTGAATGCAAAATCCACATGAAAAAAGAGAAGAAAATAGGGAAAAGAAATTTTGGGAGGATGCAAGACCATATATGCATACAAATTTGGACAAAATTCAGAGAGGGAAGATTACAATATAGAATAAGGTGTTCAGACATTTTGGGGTTTAGAGGGAAGAGGGAAATGATTCGTAGTTGTAAGTGAAAGGGTTATAGAATATGCACAAAACAAATTCATGAAAATTCCTTTTAAAAATGTTAGAGAAATGCAACTAGGAAGTGTAAAGCCAAATTCCACAAACATTGCGAGCATCCTTCATGACTGCAATGGATAGAGAGCAGGAGGGTGTTTGAGAATTTTGGGCAGGATGGATAAGAGGCACAACAAGGAATGTGGCATAAAAAATATTGAGGGAAGAATTGCATGATACTCTCCTAAAAATTACCAAGTTTAACATGCAAGAAAAGAGTAAGGGTTCCTTCTAAGGTTCTCAGGTACTTGCCTTTACAAGCAGATTTCAGTTCAACATCTCTTGATTGATTGGGACAATAGTAACATTAAGTTTATAGCGGGAATATGTCAATATATATTAGGTAAACATTGTGAGTTCCCTCAATATGGGTTAATTGATATTGGGTAAATAATTTTTTGTATTTACCAATACCCTTAGTCATTTGACTTGTAAATATTTATATGTATATGATACATTAAGATATGCTATAACTTGCTAAGAAAATCATAGGAGGAAGTGACAACTCACACCAATTTACTAATTATAAAATGGTAATGTTCTTGTCATTAGGGATTAAGGATGAATGTTTCCTTGCTATGCTTTGTTATATATGGATGTAGTTTTTATGGAGTAAGTTGTTATGCATAATTATCATTTGAGGTGATAGTTTTATTACTTCTTCTTGATTGATGACTTAATGTGACTAAGCTTATGTATAATTCTTGTTGGAAGCATGAATTACATGTGTGGATTGATTATAATTATGTTAGCAATAAATGGTATACAATGAGGCAACAATAGAACTTGACCCCCAATTGAAAGTACTTATTTTGATAGTATACTAGTGTCCAACTCTAGAAGTCAAAACCTATCTAATCCTATTAGCATGGAACCTTGATTTATTTCTAATGATAACAATATACTAACTAACATTAGGCCATGACATTGATTATAAACACAATATTGCTTTAGATCTAGATAAAATAAATATATGTGCTAGTAATATCATGATGAGCTTACTTAGTAATTTAAGATGAATGCAATTAGCAAAGAAAGTTGGGATTATTAGGAAATAATAAACAATGAATTTTCTATGGCCAAGGGAGGATTATTTGAATATCCAAGTGTGGAATTTTGAGTAGAAAATGGTGGGAGATCAAATAGGTTCATACCTTGAGTTCATTAAACATCTATGTTGAGACTCAAGTGAAATAAGATGGCAAGGAAGTCTTAAGTTGAAACTCTAGTGATAAGAACACCTTATAATATGATCTAGAAATATAATACGTCTTATATAAGATTTGACATACAATCACTTAATAATGTAGGCAAGAAGTCGCCATCATATTTTTAGTGTCCACTATTGTATATAAAAAAAATTCAAACTTAAAAAACAAATAAATATGAGGAAAAGTATAATTATCACAATAAAAAGTGAATCTTTTAACTTATATTGATTAAATTTTAATAATATAAATAATTTTAACAACTATTCAAATATATTAGCCATTTGTATAATAATCTATATTCTCACTAAAAATTATAACCAAAATAAATCATATTATACAAAAAGAAAAATTATGATAAAAATATATAATTATTAGAAAAAAATTAATAATAAAAAGAAGCTTTCAAATTTTAAGAAAGTATAAACATTTATATTTTTGTAAAAATGAATTGAAATAGCAAATATAAGTCACTAGTTAAATTTTGGTGTATTTGTTCATTTATATTTTGATCTATCCTAGTCTCCTTAGCCTTGTCAAAATGAAAAGAAACAAAAAAAGTCCAAACTAAAAATAATAAGATTATTAGTTCCTGCCGTAGGCAGGTTACTATTGCATCCATTAGATTCAATTTTCCAATTAATGCAACCAGTGATGGCACAGAATTAAAATTTCTGCACAAAAATTCTATAGTTTAAATTTAATTTATTTTTTAAGTTATTATTAAAATACTATTTTTCTTTCTTCCTATTGATTTATATTACAAACAGTAAGTAGAAAAATCATTTTTCCTTAATTTTAAATGATGTCATAAATATTTAATTTAATTCCTCCTTCATTTCATGGTACTTAATAGAGTATAAAAATCTTGGCATATCTGGAGTGATCGATTTGTGCATTAAGGATTCGATTTAATGTCTTATCTTATTCACTGGTGGCAGTCATACCAAGGAGTTTTTCTATCTGAGATGAAGGCATTACGTACTATTTCATATTTAGTGTCTTCTCTAATTCACTGCTGGCAGGCATATGATGGCGTTTTCTCTCTGAAATGGAGGCATTACGTACTCTTTCATTTACTGTCACAATTAAACCCCAATACTAGGTGGCACTTGGTAATAAAATCATTAATATACTCTGTTTACCGGTGTTTCATGTTTACTAGGGGAGAGGACCCAATTGTTGTGATAGTAGTTGTTAATAGAATGCTCAATAATTGTGATAGTAGTTGTTTATATAATGCCAATAGTTGTGACTTGACTACCCATAATTAAACAAAATGTATTCCTTTGATCTAAAAAGTAACCAATCATGTGATGCCACATCAGCTTTCAACTATTCATGATGTGAATGCACAAGTATTGGTAGCACTTTTTTTTTGGGCCTTTTTAGACACCTTGACAATAAGCATGCTGATGTGGCATCATATTTGATGATGTGGCCCTGAAATGAAAGTTATAAGCAGGGGACTTGCCAAGTAAGCTGCTGTAAAAAATTGAGAGTGATTTGAAATTTTCACATAGGATGATTAGAAGATAATTAGAAGCACGAAATTAGGGTGCACAACTACTGGGTCCTCTCCCCTAATGGCATTGGACTAGTTTAGCATTTTAAGTGGCTTTCCACCTTATTTTCACAGAAGCTCGTTCTTGAGGATTTTATTTGTGAGTGTAATGCATGTGCGATAGACATTTAAATTTCCTTTTTTGGGTCTCATCAGTATTCATTTTTTAATTTTTGTATAACTTTTATTTCAAATTTTGGTTTTCTCGCTATAGAACCGAACACAAAAAGGGTGACAATTTCAGGTGTTGTTAACGTTGTGGTCATGGTGTTAAGAGCAGGAACTCTGCAAGCGCGCTGGTGGCGCGTGGGATGTAAAGATTCTAAAACATTTTTTCATATATTGAATTTGATTATATTGAATTGGATTTCAAAGATGGGTGTTGCACGCTGTATAAAAAATATGTCCTTAAAATGTTATATTATAAGGAAATTCTTTATCAATGGCATTTTCACTTCTCTTTATTCTACTGCCATTTTATCAAAACTTTTCCACCTTTCTTTGTGCCCGAGTAGAGCGAAGCTAGACAAACAAGTAACTGTACAAATCTAAATTATTAGTTTTTGTGTTTTCGTTTAATAAAGTTAGGGTTGAAACTATTTAACACTGCTGAATGAAATTTATTTGAAGCAATTCTTTGGAGAAGGTGTAATGATGCTATCTCTTCTTTGGAACACGTTAAGATTCTCTCTTCAGTATAGCGCGATCTCTTCTTTGGAACACTAGCTTTTAGTTAAAGTAATCTGTGTCTAATTGCAACATGGTAAAGGTTTTGTTTTAGGTTATCGCCCAGCTTGACAGCTAATTTTTCCTGTAAGGCCCTTCCTGTCAAATATCATAAGGATATTTCTTTCCATTCGCTTTATATGGTTTTCAGATTTCATAAGGGATTAAGCTGAGCCTTGCAAATTACCTAAACCCAGAGTGGTCCTATAACAAAATCTCTGTGCTAATCTAAATGATATTAAACAGTATTTGTTTCAATCCATTTTCCCACGTGACGTGGCTCTCGTTACTTATGTTTCCTGTGGTTTATTAGAGAACATACCAGGGAATTTCAAACAACTACTCGAGCATAATTTATTTAGGGCTATTTCTAAATGGCTGACAGTAAGCATTATCATTGTTCATGCTACAAGTTCTACTTTCTCTCCAAAAGCTGCAAATTATAAGTAAGAGCTTCCTAGAAATCGGGCTTACATTCCCACGAAACCTCGAGAAAGAGACCAAGTGATGCATACATCTGCTAGCCATAAATAAATTGTTCTAAGTGTGAAATTTTGTTTGCAGCTTGTCTATCAGGTTTCTAGCACTCTAAAAGTAACAAATGCACTTTCTAAGTGATATCACTATGGTTGAAATCATATCACTTATAAAGAGACCAAGTGATGCTCATTTACATGTTCCTTAATCTAATAAACTAGAAAACCAACAACCTTGTGCGTATTGATCCATAACTCTCCCTGGCAAAGCTACATTCAGCAATCCCAAACTACAAATTAGTTTGTTTTTTTTGGAAAAACATGTTTCTTTGTTGCTTGTCTAAAAGCTCTTGGCTTGAATTCCTCTTTAATCTCCTTTACATATAGTAACTGTTTCATTGCTAATAAAAAAAAACATACCATTAAAAATATGAAGCAAATATCATAGACAAAAAATCATAGATAAAAAACTCGCCAAAAACCCAGTGCTTTTAGTTTTACAAAAACAATTTTGCTATTTTTATTTTGTTTTAGACTATCAGTATCAGCACATTCCATATGAGGATGTCATTTTGTACCCAATTTGCTTTCAAATCAATCAAATACAACTAGACTCAACTTGTTTCTTGTATGTATTCATTTATTGACTCATTGGATTCATCTTATCTTTGAATTTTGCAAAATAAATGTGTTTTTAGTGGAATTTAAGCAATTTTTAAAGCTGCTAAGTTTTTTGCCACAATAATCTCCTTGCTACACAAAATTTCTTTTTTTTAATACATATTTTATTGGAAGCATGGTGGATCCCTCTTCCTTGCTTTATAATTATGTATGCAAGTCAACCTATAAAAAAATTGAATATTTGTGTTGTAACTAGTTAACACACTTAGATACTCATTGACATTTGCACAAAAGAAATATGTAGAGTATATCATAATAGTGTTCTTGTTGTTGACTATAATATTGTGTAAATATATTGTCTTTATATAGATGAACTAAACCCAAAAGGAACCACCATTAGTAAGAGGCAACAAAACATGTTCTAGATAACAATTGCCATATTTAATGACAAAAATTTCATCAATTTTTTATAGCTTCCAAAGATCTTAAAAATAATAAAAGTCTTTTGGAAAAACCCATGATAATTTTTTTAGAATATGTGGACAACTTGTTAGAAAAATCTAATTATCACACAAAAATATAGTGAATATTCAATTTAGATTAAATAAATTTAAAATAAAATATTAGACTATCAAAGTTTAAAGAATATATATTTGTATTGGCTATAGGAAAATTCACTGCGAATAATTCACCATTGTTGGTGGAGGTGAAAAAGTTGCTAGAGGTGAATTTTCCTATTGCCATTCGGGATTTTTCTTAAATATAATTTAATGTATGTGCATTCATATATTGATCTAGCATTTTCTTTATGACCGCTATTTAAAAGTATAATTATTTTTAAAAAACTTCAAATAAAAATACCTAAATGTGTAACTTACAAGTTGAGTCTTCAAGTGCAACATCTATATTTGTGCAATCCAATAATTGAATTGTAGGCTTAGAAGGATCATTTACAGGTACCTAAATTTCAACTGTACCTCTCTCTTCAAATACGTTGCCAATTTTGTCAAGCTCTTCTAAAGTTGATTCATCCACCCTCCAAAGTTCTGACATGGAAGGAATCATTTAGTTTGCTTAACCATCTACTACAAATATCACAACGAAAATATTACTAATTTTACATATAATGCATGATTTATATGTGTAGAATCACAGAAAATCAAGGTAAAATACATGAATTAGTAGTATCAACCATCAAATACATAAAACTAAAACCCTAAAGACCTTAATCTAACAATGAAGCATAAATGAACATAGAAACATAAACAACAATAAAGAAATATTACCATATTCATCCGCCATGGTTGAATCACCTTCATTTCCCTTCTCCATTTTGCTTTATATCCTTGCATAAGAAAGTAGTATTACCATAATTCGTATGCCATGGTTGAATCACTTTCATTTCTCTTCTCCATTTTTCGTTATATGCTTATTTGTCCAGCCTAGTGATAGTGACAAAAAAATACCAAAGATAATGGTTGTCTAGGGTTTGAAATGAAAGGAATAGGTCTCTTTAATAGAAACCAAAATTTGAATGAAAGGATAAGATTGAATGATGACGAGCAATGGATAAGATTGCTTTGAGAAGCAAGGAAATAGGGTTAGGGAAAAAATAGGGTTTAGTTAAGGATGGGCAATGGAGATTAAAATGTAATAAAATATTATCGAGGGTGAATTATTTGAGATGAGAGATAAGATTTAGCATAAAAAAAGAGGTGGCTAGAGCAAATTAAATCATTTTATAATTTTGGATGAGAAGTGAATAATTAAATAATTAAAATAATTATTTAATTATATAAGGAGAGGGAAAGTAATTACAATAATTAGAGACAATTATTTAATTAGAAAGTGGAGGAAAAGACAAATTAGTAAATAATAAAAAAAAATTATTTACTAGTGGAGTGAAAATTGTGGAAATTAAATTGTGCAAGAAAAGGCTAATGAATAATTAAATATTTATAGTAGGAAAATAAAAATAAATAATTAAATAAATGAGAATTTATTTATGAGAATTTATTTAATTATAGAGTGGAAGGATTAATTAGTGATGCAGTTAAATAAATATTAATTAGTCAAGGAAGAATAAAAGGGGAAAGTGAATTAATTAAATAATTAAAATTATTTAATTAATAGAAGAAATATGACTTTAGATCATAATTAAATAAGAAAATTATTTACTTAGGTAGAAAAGAAGGGGATTTGATATGGAAAATGGTGTTTGTAGGCATAGGATGCTTTTTTAGTGTCTTTATTTTTCCCCTCTTTGATACAATGTGAAGTCACCTGAATGTTGTATCAAAGAAATTTAGCTCAAAATATGGACCCTCTTGTGCCATTATGAAGATGAGATAGACCTATGCCCCCTTAGAAAAATTTGCAAATTTTGAAAAACTTTCAAAAAAATTGGAAAATTTATTTTGATAAACAAAAGACATTTACAATAAAAAGACTTTAATTTCAAGACCTTTAGGATATGCACATTAGGGTTTTGGACTCAACATTGGATGGGTCTAGTAGAAACCCTACCCTATGGGGGTATAAATAATTTTTTAGGTGCAAAATTGGTAATTTGTGTATTTTTACTAGAGTGAAAAATGAGTTCTGAGAGTAACTTTGCTACGGAGATGTTAAGATATTGCTTGTACCACACTCCTCACATCAAAAATTCATAGTTTGTACCCACATACAGCTAGAGGGCTCCAAGGATGCAATGCAATGAATGAAAGCAGATGCAATGCACATTGTGTTTTGCATTTGTTATCACATTCATTGCAAATGGGAATGTTCACTGCATATACTCAATGCAATGCATTTGCTTGTTAGGGTTTGTCAAATGTATTGTGATGTAACTATTAAGTGCGAAACATGTGATTCATGTAACAAAAATGTGGTTTGGAATGATGCAAGTGACATTGTGAGTCACACGTGAGGGATTATGCGATGCATGTGTATTGATGTGACACAATTGCTAGTTTGTATACTGCAAGTGATTTGTGTGATGCATGTATTAGATCGTACAATGTAATTGAATTTGTAAGTCACATATGTAAATGCATGGCACAATTTCCTAGTGATTTGCATTTGTTAGGACATTTGATGCAATTAACTAGTGAGTCACATTTGTTAAACAGTGCAACATATTTTCTTGATTAGGTTTTTTCCCCAGTTTTGCAAAAAACTTCTTTTGCAATTGAGGTCAAATAGGGTTGGCTAGATTTTTCAATTGATGCAATGTGATTTTTTGTGATCATAGGTGAGATACAACCCCATTTATGCTCGGGAGAGTTGGTCATCTACTTTCAAACTATGAGATCAACTACTTGATGATGAGAGAGATCAATTGCATGCCATTAGCTTATACTATGCCACTTTCATGTCCATGATTAGGGCTAACAAGGGATCATTGATTGTGCTAGCTAAGAGGTGGCACCCAAAGGCCAACTCCTTCCACCTATTGAAAAAAGAGGCCCCACATTGGAATTGGAGGATGTATGGTGGATTATGCAAGTTCTAATTCATGGGGAGCAGTTTCTGTATGATCCCAAGCATGGGTTTGGTGCCATCCATAGGTCATTTGATTATGAGGAAATTGTGAAGCTCAAAATAGAGGAGTATGAGATCTGATGGGATGTGCTATCTCATAGATATGAGAGACTCATCGTGGTTCTATTCATTATGATGGGGGGAATCATCATTCCTGATCGACGACGACATAGATTACCTATTGGATGGGGAGATATGTTGATTAGCATGATGAATCATGGGATGTTGTATGTGTGGGGGCCATTCCTTCTAGCCATGTTATAATTTTAGTTGCATAATGTTTCCTATAGAGGGGAAAAATCCATCAATTTTGAGACTATTGTTTATGATCTAGGCTTGGGAGCACTTCGTTATGTTTTGACCTCCTTTTGGGAGATAGCTAGGATCAAGGATGCCATATGTGTTCTTGTATGGAGGACTAGTCACACAAACCAGGGTTGGTGATGTAGGGTATTGGCATCACGCCATTGATTTTCTTACTTAATTTATTTGGACCGTATTAGGATTGTTAGCCATGGAAGGATGACAAAGAGCATTTTTCCTATTGTTAGTAGGCATGCTATCTAATTGAGAGGACCATGCAATCATTACACATTATCAAGTGGTACCTTCTAGAGTGGGTGCTCAAAAAATTTAGGGAATGACAAGGGCTTTGCATTGGTACAATTGAGTTTATTAGGTTCTTGCGAAAGATCGCTTAATGGGGAAAAATGATGGGTATGTGCAAGATCATCATGGAAAAAACAAGCCCTTAAGTGGCAAAAAATTTAGAAAAGTCAAAGTTAGGAAAATTGATGTAAAACTTTGAATAAGTTATCTATATTATTTCAAAAATATGTAACAATAGAATCTGTAGCAAATTGAATGTAGTTTTAAAACTACTAGGTTTAATTTTATTTTTTTTAAATATATTTGGTGAAAATTTGAAATTTCAATGCAGTAATACTTAAATTTCAGGGAAAAAATGAGTAGGCATATGTCTAACCACCCTAACCAGAATAAAATGATCATATTTTTTTATAATATTTTAGACATAAGTAGAGGACTCATGTCTATATGTGATGCATATTTTTTAAAAAAAAAATTCTAAGTAAATAATTAATTATGAATTTTTTATTACAAATTTTAAAAAATGTTAAAACTCATATGTTTGACCACATTAACTTGGTCAAAACTTTATGAAATTCAAAATTTATTTTGGGTATGTGCAGGATCATGATGGGCCAAAAAGTGGCGATATTATGGGTATGTGTAGGGTATGTAGCTAATGATTTTTTTAATTCAAAATTGATGAAACAAAAAGGGTTTTAAAAAGAGATTTTCAGCTTTCCACCAATATAAATTATGCTTTACTTTGGATTTAATAAATAATTATTATTTATTTTCTATTTGAATTACGACTAAAGTCTTGATCAATAGGATGATTGAAAAACATCTATAGCTTTCAAATGGTATCACATTTTTTGAATTTGAAACATGTGTCACATTCTATGTTTCACATACTATAAGATTAAAAAAAGAAAAATAAAATTTTATGAAGTTTTGACCAAGTTAAGGTGGTCAGACATATGAGTTTTTTATATTTTTTAAAAGTTGCAATAAAAAATTCATAATTAATTATTTACTTGAAAAAAATTAAAAAAAAATATGCATCACATCCAGACATGAGTCCTCGACTTATATTTAAAATATTATCATTTTATTGTGGTTAGGGTGGTAAGACAGACACCTTATTTTTTTCATGAAATTTAAGTACTATTGAATTGAAATTTCATTTTTTTATTAAATAGATTAATTGTTTTTTAAAATAAACCTAGCAGTTTAGAAACTACATTTAATTTTCTACAGATTCTATTCTTACATATTTTTGAAATAATATAGATAACTTATTCAAATTTTTACATCAACTTGCCCAACTCTGATTTTTTTGAATTTTTGGCCACTTAAGGGCCTATTTTTTCATGATGATCTTGCACATACCCTTTTTAAAATCCTATAGTATGCAAAACATAAAATGTGATGCATGTTTTGGATTCCAAAAATGTGATACCATTTGAAAGCTATATATGTTTTTCAATCAACCTATCAATAAAGACTTTAGTCGTAATTCAAATAGAAAATGAATAATAATTATTTATTAAATTCAAAGTAAAACATAATTTATATTGGTGGAAAGCTGATAATATTCTTTAAAAACCTTTTTCACTTCATCAATTTTGGGTAAAAAATAGTCATCAGCTACATACCTTACAAATACCCATCATATCATCACTTTTTGGCCCATCATAATCCTACACATACCCTGATCGATGCAGTGACAACAAAACAAGATATTGACACTTTGTAGCTTATTTAATGGGGTGTTGGTGTAGAGGTTACTAATGTGGGGGTGATGCTTGAATACAATGCATGGTGGGTAATGTACAAGCTTGATCCATTGATTGATCAAGATCATTTTGCCTTGGTGGAGTCGAGGGGTAGAGGTTTATGTGACAAATTCAAGGATAGAGGATAGGGGAGGGGAGGAGATTGAGGTAGAGGAGGCAAGGTTGATGATGGTGGAGATCATGGTAGGGGAGAAAAGGGAGGAAGGGTCATGAGGAGGATAGATAGAGGATAAAGAGTAGTTAGAAAGTTCTCACCTATTAGGGAGGAGGTGAAGTAGGAGGGTCTGTGGGTCGAGGAAAAGTAGGGGGACCCAAACCAGAGGGAGAGCAGGAGGTGGCCATGCAGAAGGTCAAGAAGATGGGGGAGGACTATATGGGAGAGGAGGAGAGAGTAGTTCAAGAGGGGACTATGATGGGAGAGGATCTGAGTGAGGGCTATCAAGATGTGCATATTTTGGAGGCTATGGAGGAGGTAGAGGGAGACATGTTTGTAGATCAACATATCACAGATTTGTAGGCACAACTTCAGTCTATGGATGCATGGATCTAGGGATTATAGTTTGAGGTGGATAGGCTCACGATTGAGAGAGACATGTCCATCATTAGGAGACAAAGGGACAACCAAAAATATCTAATTTTATTTTTAGTATCAATAGACCTATGGCTGAGCTAGGCCATTAGTTCTTCTAGGTAGGAGAATATGATCAATACTACAATGATATATATGAGTGTTAGGTGCCATCGACATAAAGGGCACCAAGCTACACACAAACCCAAAGCCATAGCAGGTCGCACTCTCACCAGACTTAGAGTGGTAGAGGATACTCTCAGCCTAGGCCCTCTCCATATGGTCGACCATCGAGATTAGGACATAGGGTTTTAGGATCATAGCCATAGTAGGAGACCTTCCTCTTTAGGACCATCTACTTTAGGAGATATGGATAGCTTAGGATAGCCTTATTTTATTCATATATTGGATAGTGATATTTTTTATCTTGAGCCTATGAGCTCCATTTTAAGATACATCATGATATTTTACTGTGACACCATTTTTTTTATATATATATATGCAAGATGCATGATTTTGGTAGTGAATTACATGATTTATGTTCCTATGTTATATGCATGTCTATGTGATCAATTGTGATGCTTATGATGTTATGCAATTATATGATTATGAGATGATTTATGTCATGATATATTATGGATTTATATTATATGGTTTATGCTTATATATGTGATTTTTTATGTTATGATGTATGGATGGATGCACTTAATTTACCTTTATTGTGTTTTTTACGATGTTATAGATTCATTATGATTGTGATGTGATGCAATATGAATTATGGAAATGTATATATGTAAATGCAACAATATGTATGATCTCTTTCTTATGGTATGCGAAGATTATGTAGGAGGGTATGTGCATGATCATCATAGAAAAAATAAGCTCTTAAGTGGCAATGAAAATTTAGAAAAATTAGAGTTAGACAACCTGAAATAAAAATTTGAATAAGTTAACTATATTATTTCAAAAATATGTAAGAATAGAATCTGTAACAAATTGAATATAGTTTATAATCTACTAAGTATATTTTTTTTTTAAAATCTATCTGGTGAAAATTTGAAATTTCAATGTAGTAGTATTAAAATTTTAGGGAAAAAATAAGAAGTAGGTGTTTGTCTAACCACCTTAACCATAATAAAATGATAATATTTTTTTATAAGATTTTAGATATAAGTAGATGACTCATGTCCAGATGTGATGCATATTTTTTTGTATTTTTTTTCCAAAAAAAGATTAATTATGAATTTTTTATTACAACTTTAAAAAAATATAAAAACTTGTATGTCTGACCACCTTAACTTGGTCAAAACTTCATGAAACTCATTTCGTTTTAATCCTATAATATGTGAAGCTTACAATGTGATGCATGTTTTGAAGTGAAAAAATGTGATACTGTTTAAAAGCTATAAATATTTTTCAATCAACCTATCAATAAAGACTTTAGTCGTAATTCTAATAGAAAATGAATAATAATTATTTATTAGATTCAAAGTAAAGTATAATTTATATTGGTGGAAAGTTGATAAACTCCTTTACAAACCCTTTTCATTTCATCAATTTTGGGTTAGAAAAAGTCATCAGCCACATGGACAAAGTCTAGAAAAGCAAGGTAAGCTATTAAACATGTTTTTTGTGTTTACTTCTTAGGATTCGTAGGCTCAAAACCAAATTCCAAAGCAAGCTCGGGGCTAATTCCTAGGCATTAAATTTTGTGTCAAACATATCAGATATCCTATTCAAATTGGATATCTAATTTGAATCTGATATCCAATATGTTTTAGATATGAGTTTAAAAAATGTACTTAACAATTTATAATATATGATTTAAAAAATGCAATAAAGTCTATAATTTAATATATAATATACAATATAGTTTATACTATAATATGTAATGTAAAATTTATGATAATCTCTTACCGAATTGTGTATTTAATATATAATATATTGCATTATTATGTATATATATTACTAATATATAAAATATTTAAATATTATCTATTTCCCTCTTTCTCCCTCTCTCTCTCTCCCCCTCTACCCTCTCTCCCTCCCTTAGGTCTTTATCTCTC
>VDFB02075321.1:275501099-275567804 GCA_007258455.2 Sequoia sempervirens
TCCTCTCTCTCCCTTCCCCCCTCTCTCTCCATTTTCTTCTTTCCCCCTCTTTGTCTCTCCCTTTCCCTCTACCCTCTACTCTCTCTCTCTCTCTCTCACCTACCCTCCACCTCCTAATTACTCTTAGGTCTATGTGTGCCCAAACAAGATATTCGATTTGTTGCACTAAAATCTCATCGTTACAAAACATTTTATTTTATTTTTCAAATTAGATATCAGATTTTATCTAATATTAGATTTGTGAGCCATAGAAAAACCCCATGTGGGTCGTTTTGTGCATCCCAATGGATCCTACATTCTATTTGTAGGATTTGCAAGCAACAAACACCTAGTTTTAGATAGGAAGTGACAAATATCAACTTTTTGGAGCATCTTCTACTCAAATTTGTCATAAGCAATTATTTTTTAGCATCTTTTATGACGTATAATGGGGGGCAATAGTCATTGGAAGCAAAAAGGTAAGAGAAAGCTTACAAAAGAAAAAATTGAAGCATATAGACAAAGAGATATAGAAGGCCATCGAAAGATAAGATAAGGTATGTTAAATATTGGTGAACTTGAGACCTATGGTCTTTCAAGTGAAGAGGAAATTGAATATGTTCAAGGTGAAAATGTTGAACATGATATTGAAATTGGGAATAAAAATGTTCAAATTTATATGTAAAATGTTCAAGGTGAAAATGTTGGGATTGAAGATGTTGAACATGATATTCAAATTAGGAATGAAAATATTGAAATTGATAATGAAAATGTTCAAGGTGAAAATGTTAGAATTGAAGATGTTGAACATGATATTGAACTTGAGAACAAAATTATTCAAATTGATATTGAAAATGTTCAAGGTGAAAATGTTGGAATTGAAGATGTTGAACATAATATTGAACAAAGTATAAATTATGTTTCACCAGATTACATGAGAAATGAGAAACCTGAAAGAAAGTCATATTCCAAATTTAAAAACTTTATGAACCCCTAAATGGTTTCTTGAAATTGATGGGAACATTATAAACAATTTTGAAGGCAAGAGGTCAACACAAACTGTTTGGTTGTGGGCTACAAGAATTTTCAACCAATATTTTAGTGATAAGACATTGACCGAGCAATGCCAACTTTTTGTACAATTGCTAAAGATACAACAGATGAGACATTTGTTAGCCAAATTGAAGATTCGTGTGAACAAGAAGACTGAAAAAAAATCTATTATTGTCAAGATTATTTTTAATGCTCTCAAGTCTATTTGAAAAAATAAGAAGGAAAAAGATAAGAGAGTTTCTTGGAGATCATTACAACCACCCTAGTAAGCCATCAATTGAAAAAGGCTCAATTTATGAGAAAAAATTATATTGATTTTGACATAAATCATAAAAATTTGGATAAAGCACTTGCAAGAAGAGAAAGAATAGATTATCCTCTTCAAAATGATACATGGGCTTTTGTCGGGAGGCTTCCACATGTTGATAAGAAGCTAACAGATAATGTAAAGTGGGTAATTCAACAATTTTGGCATGGTAACTCTAGAGTATCACCCAATGCAAAGGATTTTTTAAAGTTAAAAATTGGAAATCAAGACTGTACACTTAAGATTTGTAATACTTGTTGCAAATACCATGTGGAGTTTTCAATGTACCATGAACTATTATGCTATATCCATTCTACTTTGCATACTAATGAACTATTGTAGGAGTGTGGTGGAATGCATCTTTTGAAATCATCAAGGGACTTGCTAGATCTATTTTTATGTTTTGGAGATGATGGTTTTCTTTTTCTATAGAAATAATTGTTTAAATGCCAAGTGCTCACAATGTGGTGGCTTGTTAAAGTTTGTTCAATTTTTTCATGAGGGTTCCAAACATGAATTCAGAAATAAGCTTTTTGAGAAAAAAAGAGATATGAGATAGTCAGATATACTTTGTAGAGTGGAGGTGAAGGTTCTAGATGCGAGTTTGTTACAAAAGAATGCAGTGTTGCTAATTTTATTTCAGATTTTAAGGACAATCTTTTCTACAAGTATGCAAGGCATATTAATAGGTCTCAGTGGTTAGATCAACAATTCAAGATGTGTAAGGATTCTTTTCCAATTGAAACTATTATATCAGTGGTTGATTTTGTAGAAAACTACACATTGCAACCACAAAATGAGGTACAATCTCAATATTACAATTCCATTTAGATTGTTATTTTTTTCCATTTAATGTTTATACATGCACTTAATAGTACAGAGGAGGATTGAAAGATAATTAGAGAGTATCATTTTTGTATGAGTGATGATAGATCTCACTCATTTGAGTATGTTCAACATTGTTTTGAGATTTTTTTTGAGTTTTTGTAGGAGCATGATATAGCACTGGACTGACATCTCATTTGGTCATATAACTACATAGGTCAATTCAAGAATGCTTGTATGTTTTATTGGTTGAGTAGAATGCTTGTAGAGAGGGGTGTACCTCATATTTGGAGTTTTTTTGAAGTTGGGCATGGGAAAAGGGAACATGATGGAGTAGGTGCATGTGAAAAGAGAGCTCTAGTAAAGGAGAAATTGAAGATTTTAGGAGCAAAATTCAGTGATGCACATTCTATTGTTGATTGGTGTAGTTCAACATTGTCATAGGAAGGGACACTTGATTCAATAGTGCATAGATTCTTTTGGTTGGTTGAGCAGGGTACAGTGGGAGGAAAATTGGATTGCCATAAAATAAAAAATTCTTCAAAGATGCATTCATTTCAAAGCTCAGATGTAAGCACATAGACCATTTGGACACGAGAGTTGGCTTTTTTTTTTTTTTAGAGTTGTATTTAGTGTGAGTGGGATCAATGCAAGTCAAGTGAGTGGGTGGATACATGGGTTCCATAATATCTAACTCCTTTATCTCAAACTATATCCATGATAAATGACACAATAGAAAGTTCAATTGATTGCAATCGACTTTCAGATCTACTACAACTAGGACATGTTTTTGCAGCTGTTGCACCTTAGGAGAATGAAGAAAGATTAGACTATTGGTTGGCTTGATGTGTGTAGGTAAATATAAGCTAACACAACTCATGAAAGATGATGATGGGTTCATGTATCCTATAGGTTCAATGGTGGTTTCAGGAACTTGGTTGCAAACATGGATGATTAGAAAGAATGGCATAACTACATTTGAAGACTACGAGAAACACAAAACCATTCTCATGTATTTGCACCTTGTTATAGCAAAAAATGTTATGTTGTTGAAGCATCATGCCAAACCAAAGACAAAACAACTATGGACACTTACTAATGTTAATCATGAAGAAATATTGGATACTCTTAAGCAAAGAGATGACCCTTCAAGCACACTTGAATATCATATTCAAGAATGGAAGGTACAATGCTTAGGTTCATTATGCTTAAGTTCATTATTGCTCTTTATTTAATACTGATGTTTTGTATACTATTGCAATACATGTGTCTTTAATAGTAATATTTTGTATGTATTTTTGTGACTTTTTTGGCATGATTGATCATGTACCTACTACAACAATAGCTATCTTTGATCCTTTCGAAGAGGTATGTGACAAATTACAATAATATAGATTGGTTATTTAAAGTGTCTTTTATAGTTTGCACTACATCTCATCATTAATTAGGTCATTTAGAATAATATAGATTGGTTATTCTAAGCATATTTTATAGTTTTCATTACCAATTCATCATCATTCAGGTTGTTTAGATTAATTTTAGATTTTTTGATCTAATCATCTTTTCTATTCTGAAAATATACATTTATCATTCAATAACTTTTGTGATATTTTTGGCACAATTGATAATGGACATGTTGCAACAATAGGAAGATCTGATCCTTTTAGAGAAGTATGCCACAAATTACAATAATATAGATTGGTTATTCTAAAAATATTTTATATTTTACATTACCATCTCATCATCAATTAGGTCATTTATAATAATATAGATTGTTTATTCTAAACATCTTTTATAGTTTTCATTACCAACTCATCATCATTAAAGTTGTTTAGATTATTATAGATCTATTAGTCTAAGCATATTTTCTATTGTGACAATATAGATTATCATTTGACAACTTTTGTGATTTTTGAAATGATTGGTCATGGACTTGTTGCAACAATAGCCAACTCTGATCCTTTCAGAGAGGTATGAGACAGATTACAATAATATAGATTGGTTATTCTAAGCATATTTTATAGTTTGCATTACCAATTCATCATCATTCAGATTGTTTAGATTAATATAGATTTTTTAGTCTAAACATATTTTCTATTGTGACAATATAAATTTCTCATTTGAAAAGTTTTGCAATATTCTTGGCATGATTGGTCATGGACTATTGTAACAATAGACAACTCTAATCCTTTTTGAGAGGTATATGACAGTATAATAATATAGATTGGTTAAGCATCTTTTATTCTAAGAATCTTTTCTATTGTATGTAGTTTAACTACTACCTTGATGGTGTGTACAGGTGCTTGTCACTCCAGACTATGCCCTAAACTAATCTTGTGGATGACTATGCCCTAAATGCCTCCAATAGGAAAATTTTGTAAAATTTGAATTTTTAAATGTGTAACAATGTAAAAAGGTCATAACTATGTATGGGCATAATCTATACCTAGTGATTTTTCTGAAATATGGGTCGAATGTCTGGAATTGTATAAAGGGTATGTTTAAAATGTAAGGGAGTTTGTATTTTGGAAACTCATAGGTTGAAATATTCATACAGGTGTATGCTTTGTCACTGTTATTGGGACAATTTTGTAAGAGGTTTTTGTACTTAATCAAGTTACAACTAGAGGTTTTCTTCTTGATTCTTTCTTGTTGATATGCTTTTTCAACCAATTTTTGTAATATCTTCTATTTATATATAATAAATTATAGTGGTTTGCCACTTTTTTCCAAAAAAGAAATGTAGAAAGGTCATGTGAAGGTCATTTCCAATGTAATTGAGTATTTGATCTAACAAATTGGAAATAAGGTATTTGGGTGTGCATGATGTTCAGGTTGATTGGGTAAGAGTTTTCTTATGTAAGATCTATGTGGTTTTAAACAATACAATTACAATTAAAAATGATTCAAACTCCAATTTGATTCTCAAACCCAAACTTGGGTGCAACTTCACTAAAATAGGCCCATTTTGCAAAAAGATATATATTTAAACACTTCCCAAACATGAAATTTTGATGGGGCAACATGAAAAATCCTACCAAACTACCAAAACCACAATTTGTTTTGGTGAGACGTTTTCTAAAGCTCTATTTCAACAAACCCTCATTTTTAGCAACTTTCATGAGGTTTTTAAGGAAATCAATGTTTACAACCTTTCCACACCCTATAAACTCATCAAACACATCTATTAGGACCTGCAAAAGCTTGATCCAACTTTAAATATTTATGCTCCATGTTTCATTGACATTAGTAAGTTATAACCACCATTTTTCACCTAATTTCACTCATTTTTGCCATGCATGGCAACTCACCAACTCAACTACAAACCTTTCCAGCTCTTTAAACCTACATAGTCACCTTATATAGTCTTACTAACATCTACCATGGATATAACATCAAGCTACAAACTATACAATAGATGGTATGACCTTTTAGCACTTTAGATTCTTAAGGGAATTCACCGATACAATCTAGCTCAGAGTGATTCCGCATATTTGGGTGAAAAATAGGACCGTACCTAGTGTAAATGTACCCATATGAATGTGTTGGAATATTCTATTTGGTTGTACGAGTTGCAAAATGAAAGTTGCACCACTTTGCAACTTTACACTATTTGCATCTGATAATTTTTCCCTCAACTAAAAAATCGTCACTATGAGAAAATTCCTTTGAGATAACAAAAACCGAGAGAGGTTATTGTAGATGGTCCCACCACAATCCCATAGCCTTAGATGGAGAGTTTGTAAATGTCAAGATTTTTTAGAAATAGCCCTTCTCAGATTGTTGCCTTTTAACACTTTGGACTCTTAAGGAAAATCATTGGTCCAATGTAGCTCAGAGTAATTTGGCATATTTGGGTGCAAAGAGGACCATCCCTAATGTAAACATACCAATCTAGACATGTTGTAATAGTCTATTTGGTTGTACGGGTTGCAGAATAAAATTTGCACCACTTTGCAACTTTACACTACTTGCATTTGACACCTTTTCCCTCAACTAAAAACTCATCACCATGGGAAACAGATCTGAGATAGAAAAAAATGAGAGAATTTATTGTATATAGTTCCAACATGATCTCAGAGACTCAAACAGAGAGTTTGTTAGCGTCATGGTTTTCAAAAAATAGCTCTTCAAAGATTATTGTCTTTTAGCACTTTGGACTCTTAAGGGAAATCACCAGTCGAATGTAGCTCAAAGTGATTAACGTATTTGGGTTCAAAAGAGGACCATTCCTAGTGTAAACATACCCATCTAGACATGTTGGAATAGTTCATTTGGTCATACAAGTTGTAGAATGAAAGTTGTACTATTTTGCAACTTTACACTGCTTGTATTTGACAATTTTTCCCTTCACTAAAAACTTATCACCATAGAAAAATGCCTCTGAGATAGAAAAAATAGAGAGAGTTTATTGTAGATAGTCCCAATATGATCCCATAGCCTCAGATAGAGAGTTTGTAAGCATCACGATTTCTGAGAAATAGCCTTTCAAAGATTGATGCATTTTAGCACTATCCACTCTTAAGGGAAATCGCTGGTCCAATGTAGCTCAAAGTAATTCGACGTATTTGGGTGCTAAATAGGAGCATACCTAGCATAAACGTACTCATCCGGATGTGTTGGAACAATCTATTTGGTTGTACGAGTTGTAGAATGAAAGTTGCACCACTTTGCAACTTTATATTGTTTGCATCTGACAACTTTTCTCTCAACTGAAAACTCATCACCATAGGAAAACACCTCTGAGATAGAAAAAATAAAGAGAGGTTATTGTAGATGGTCCCAACATAATCTCATAGCCTTAGACCAAGAGTCTACAAGCATCATAATTTTTGAAAAATAGCCCGTCAAAGATTGTTTCATTTTAGCACTTTGGACTCAAGAGAAATTGCCAGTCCAATGTAGCTCGAAGTGATTCAACATATTTTGGTGTAAAAGGGGACAATCCCTGGTGTAAACGTACCCATCCAGATGTGTTGGAATAGTCCATTTGGTTGTACAAGTTGTAGAATGAAAATTGCACTACTTTGCAACTTTACACTACTTGCATCTAACAACTTTTCCCTCAACTGAAAACTTGTCACCATGGGAAAATGCCTCCAAGATAGAAGAAATCAAGAGAGGTTATTGTAGAGTGTCTCAACATTATCTCATAGCCTCAAAAAAAAAAATATGCATTATGGTTTATGAGTAATAGTCCGTCAAAGATTGTTGCCCTTCTACAATTTGGACTCTTAAGGAATTTTGCCGATTGAACATAGCTTGGGCTGCTTTGACCTATTTGGGTGTGAAAGGGGACCATACCTAACTTAAACTTAACTATCTATATGTGAAGGAATAGTCAATTTTGTCATACAAGTTGTAGAACAAGATTTACTTATGCCCTTACAAGTAGTTTTTAACCTCCAATCGAACTCCAACGATGATTTTCGTGCGAAAAAAATCCATGAAACCATAGCTTGTCGCTTTATTTTTAATGGAAACTGGTGGGTAGTAGAGTTAAATTCTTTACAAACTTGGTTTGAAGTAACTTCATTCATTTTTGTGCATTTAAGAGTCATTTTACTGGAGGTCGGTCTATAAGCCCTATTCCAAGGGTTTGAGTGCATTTAAAATGGACTTTTAAGCCTTCCACGCATTGTATGATGCTATAAGTTGGTGGATATGTTAGAATCCAAGATCACCTGCATGCAAGATGGATACATGTCACATGCAAAAGATATGAAGAACCGAAAAAGATGTTCTCTGTAAACCTCTTAGTAAAAATGCATTAAGAGAATCAATTATTACAAAGTGATCAATTCTTATGAAGGAGATCAAGAAACCCTAAAAGGGAAACCCTAAATGAAACCCTAGTGTGCACACTTAATAATTAATAATTAATTATTAAATGTGCCTAAGTTTAGCTTAAGTAATAAAGAGGAATAAGTGACTTAATTAATTAATCAATGTGATGTAATTAATTAAGCATAATAACTTATTACTCTAACACCCCCCCTTAAGATGAACTTAGGAAGAAGCTAAAACACTAGAATAAGATGCATGAAAGCAAAGATGGGTCCCGGCAACGAGGCCTGATCAGGTACCCATTTACAAATGCAATAAGGAGTAGAGAAGGAAAAACCCAGTGGGACAAAACCCCCCTACAATGTGATAACATGCTGCAAAGAAGCACTGGAAGAACTCTGTAGAGTAACACTGGAACCGCAATCTGACAAGCAAGGAAAGATATCTCTGTCTACAACTGAAACCAAACCGGAATCAAAATAATGTGATAGCAGACCCAATGCCACGGAACACTTGAAAACTCCAAATGGGAACAACCCTGGAATCTATGAAGCAGCAAGCAATTATTGAATGATGTATTACTAAAAATGAAGTGCAAAGATGCAAGATGCACTCTCCCAACTGCCAAAATATACAAGTAATCGCCAAACAACCCATCGGGCCAAATCTGGACTAACTGATAAACCTGGGATACATACAAAAAAATTCCATGGACAGCAATATGGAGCTCCTTAATACCTTTCCAACGCCGCAAACGAGGTGAAAATTGGACATCATGGCAAAAAGTTATGAGCTCGGAAGTCCAAAAACAACATCTGACTTCAAACAGCAATAAATGCAGTAAAACTGAAAACTAATATAAAATAAACTGCACCAAATGAAAGTGCTCGGAACCAGCTTTCCGGCGATATCTTGTTTGCCTAATTTCGATACCGTATGCCCAAGTTATGGCCAAAAGAAACAAACAACTCTTTTAGAAAAAAAACTAGGGTTAGGAAGGGCAAAGAGGGCCAGCCGTACGGATGACGTCATCATGACGTCATGCTGATGTCAGCAAAATATGAGCATAAATTTGACGGCCGTCTGGCCGTCGGCGCAAAAATTTGGCCCCCCTGCAAAAAAAATTTCAGCCCTTGGTCGTGCATATGACCGCGAGCTGGTGCTGGAAGGGACTGGTCGGTGGCTGGGGTGGAGCCCCTGGTCTCTATATGACCGTCGGCGGAGCTGAACGGCCCGGCGGGGCTGACCTCGGTGGAGGTAGGGTTGCGCTAATAGGTGGCAGCGAAGTGGGCTGGCGGCGCTGGCGGGAGATGCGGGCGGCGATGGCCGCCCGGTGGCCACCGGGTGGCGGAAATATTTTATAATGCAGGCATTGGCCCGAATCCCCAAAAATCTCATTTTTTGAATTTTTTTTAATTTTCGAGCCTCGATCTGTGTGCTGGGGAGGCCGTACGGCACCCCAGACAAATTTTTTTTTCCTTTTCGACCAACTTGCACCAAAATAGACAAATTTTATATGAAAATGGGGGTTTTTGGTCGTTGCGGACTCAACGGCGAGGTCCGTTTTGTCCAAAAATGCCCAGAAAATTAGGCTACCCCTAGATTCAATCAAAAAATTGCATGTGGAAACACTTGCACTTGAAACTCACTGAAAGGCCATATCTTCAGATCACGAACAAGCAGCTGCAGGTCTAGAGCTCTGATACCATGTTAGATTTCCATAAATCTGTTGCTAGATGAAAATACTTCCACAAGAGAGAAATAATGGCGAGAATGCATGCTATCAATTTGCAAGATTGATTCACGATTTAATTGATACAAATGTACAAGATGAGGCTTGCTTATAAAAGGCAAGCATGCAACAACCAAATCTTATCTTGAGCAACAAGATAGCTCGATAAGATAATGATAAGATCCTATAACTTAGGAATTAAAGATTGCCTAAGTAAACTTATGAAGATGTAATTAAATAGTTAATTACACCAACATACTCTATGACCTTGTGGTTGTATTCAAGTGTGTACTCCATGATTGTAATTATATTCGAGTGTATACTCCATAACTTGTATATGTATTCGAGTGTATATTCCATGACTTGTATATGTATTCGACTGTATACTCGATGACTTGTATATGTATTCGAGTGTATACTCCATGACTTGTATATGTATTCGAGTGTATACTTCGTGACTTGTATATACTCCATGACAAATTTGTATACCTTGTGACCTTGAATTCAAGTGTGTACTCTATGACCTTGTATTTGTTGTGACTTGTATTTAAGTGTATACTATTTTATTACTTACATGTATTCATACGTACATTTTGTGACTTCATACACTTGTGCATATGCTTCATAATCTTATGATGTTTGTTTCATGGTATATATATGGACACTCAACACCTTACTTGTCCACTTCATGGCTGACAGACTCTAATACATACTACCCTATTCTTAAATGTATACTTTATGTTGCATAATTCATGCCTTATATGTATTTGTTGAGTGTATCTATGAGCATACTCATATATATGCTCTACATGTATGATCATTTTGTTCTTTATGTATATTCGAATAAATGCTTTGTATTGTGTACATACAAGTAAAATTTGGTGTATTTGAATGCTTTACATGATATTCATGTCTTATGTAATGGCAGGATGCTTCTCACTCTATGTGTGAAAATTCCTATATGTATACTTCAAGTGTATACTTCATGCTTCATCTACTTCTTAATGGATATGTGTCCTCATGTTTGAAGACTGATATGCACTTTGTATTGTGATCTGCATATCTCATGTGCATTCAAGTATATGATCTTGCCAACATGTATTCCAATGAAGTGATCATCTGTTCTCATGTGAATGAGTCGTGCTTCTATGTATACTTCATGACTGTGTAAAGTCATGTACTACTACTTACAACATATTTCTTATGAATACTCTGTGTGTACACTCCATGTATATGTTTTATGAGTTTATGATATGTCTCACTTCTTCTGTATATTTAAATGTGTGCTTATGTCTTAAATATTTACTCCACGAATACTCTTCTCATGTATGCCAGTGCATGATTCATGACTCATCTGTATTCGAATATAATCCAAGACATGCATGCATAATTTTTTATGTAATCTTCCTTTGTATTTAAGTGTATGATCCATGCCTTGAGTGTTGCTTCATGTCTTATGTGTATTCAAGTGCCTTCAAGCAAATATGTTATGGCTTACATAATTCAATATGGATGTGATCGTGTGTATACTCTATGGCTGGAATTCATGTGCATGCCTTGTATCTTACTTGCATTCAAGTGTATATCTTATGACTTGCGTGCATTCATACTATGTGACTTATGTATGAATACACCTTGCAATCCACATACATTCCAAAATATACATATATTTATGCTTCAACAAGAGTCTCCTTGTGTTAGCTTCATTCAGATGCGTCTTCAAAAAAGATTACTCCATGATGTCTTATGCTTAAAGGATTAGCTAAATTTTATTTTTTAAACTACTTCTTGAGTCGAGGAGCTTTAACTATTGAAGTGAAAGATGGGATTACTTGAGGAAAAGCAATCTTGGGTGGGGTAGACTATCATGTCTCTGAAATTTAGCATACAATAATTTATGCACATAAGTATTATTGGGAATATTTCCTTATGATAATTCCTATACCTACAATAATCGTGATATCTACATTATCTAGTCCACAGTGATATGGTTGGACTCTTAAGCATCCCACATTGGCACATAAAGTCTGACGGGATTCCATTCAATGATAGTCTCATGATTGGGATTTCTATTTGGACATAATTACCATATGTTTCCATCATTGGAATGGTTAAATAAACACAAGAAATTATTATTAATTAAACTAGATGATATTATACAATATGAAAAATAGATAGTTATCGGGCTATCTCATCAAATATAAACTTGTATTTCTGCCACGGTATTATTTTTGTCGCTGAATATAGAAGATGTCTATGTTTCTCATGCCACCTAGAGTTTATTGGAAATTATATCCCTCATTCTAAATTATAATATACTATTATTCATACACCGTAATTATCAGTCAATTTCCATATCTTCAAATGGTTATTGGGCTCCCATACTATCATGAGTTTATCTTTAGTGTGGTGGCTTTTATCAAATTGTTGTATATTGGACGTGGTAATCACAATTACAAAAATCTATTTTCTCAATGGTAAGATAAGCATTGTTAAGCCACTGCGTTTCTCTACAATGTGCAAAGACCCAATGAATGACAGTCAATGTGAAGAATACATACCACTAGAATTATAAGAAGATGAGTTCCAACATCATTTGGAGGCGATGAATATAGGATGATTAAAGAATAGCAATCAATAAAGCAACAATGCTTAGAGATGATTATTATGCATATAAGGTAATAAACACATCTAAGGCAAGGAATAATGTTTTTGATAAAGGGTAAAATGGGTTTTACAGTGACCCGAAACCACCAGGTTTACAATAGAAGAGAAAGGACAAAAAAGTCCAACAGACACAACAGGCTGCACAAAAGGAAAAAAATAGAATAAGCAGTAGCCACCTGCAAAAGACAAGAAAGGTCAAACAAAAAAGTCCAGCATAAAAGCCAACAAAAAGACCATCCGTGATTAACCCAGAGTCTTCAAGATAGACTCGGTCTCAACCTCTAGGTTATGCATGTCTTGAACACCCTTCTTAAAGGTTTGAATCATTTGCGGAGTGGAAGGATCCTTCCTCTTCAAATTGGCCCTGGTTCTCTTAGAAATGTCGACTTCCTCCTCCTGGTTTTTATCATTGATTTCATCCCGATCAACCACCAAAGACCCCTATTGAGCTTTGTCTAATTTCTCAGTCATGGAATTGATGATGATGGTGTTGTGTTTGGCCATTCGATTGTTCTACTCAGCTATAATTTTCATATTATTTTTTATTTTATCCAACTCAATTTCAACCCTTTTGTCCATGCGTGCTTGGTACTGGGTTTCTTTGCTAACACCATTATCTTTTCGTTCCACCTCTTTCTTGTCAAGCGCCGCAACCTTGGCTCCCAATTCTTACAGTTTACTTTGAAGGGCCCAATTTTTTATTTTTAGCTCATTGATTTCATCAAAGATCCATTTCAAAATTTTGAAATGGTCATCAACATTATTTATAGCTAAACCCAAGGCATCCACAGTGGGATTCCTATCTGTGTTGAAACAAGTATTAGCAAGGTTGGGGGTAACATGGGAGCCAATTCTAGCATTTCTATCTAATGACGGGTAAGCAAAGGATGCAGTGTTGTTAGCACCAAAATCCTTATAATCAAGAGATTCTTCAGAGTACAAAACAAGGTTTTTAGCTGAAGGATTAGGCACAACACAAGCTTTCATAGAAAGGGGGTTAGGGTTTCTCTTACCAATTTGGACAACGAATGGGCTAAGGACCGTTCTAACTGGGCTTAAATTGGGAAAAATCCCCGAGTAGCTAGGTTCAGTATCATCCTCAGAATCAAGGGAGGCTTCAAAATTAGTAGGGATGGGAATTTTTTGGTAATGTTCAACAATTAATCTAATCAAGATAGTATGCAAAATAGGGAATCTTCTTGGGTTTTTCTTGTGGTCATCCAAACTTTTTCTCAAAGAACAAAGAAGATAGTAGGGAAAAGAAACCCTGACCTTGTAGCAGAAATGGTTGAGCAGGGCAAATTGATAACCGTAGACCTTGGTGAAGTGACCATCCACTGTTATGTACTCCATGATAACACGAAGAACCATTCTCCAGAGATATTTTATGGTGTTGAATTTGAAGTAGCTGTTAGAAAATTTCACCAGTTTCAGTCTTTCCTTCTCTTTTTTTGAGAATCTGATGATGACTTTATCAGAGAAAACCCTGTTACTAAATTTTTTTTGTCCATCAATGGACATTCCTGTCACTTTAGCTATAAGGTTTTTGTTGAGCTCAACTTTCCTACCAAAAAGGGTAAGTTCCCCATTACTCCAATTCTTCTCAAAATGCTTAGTAGCCTCCTGATTAGAACCATGGAGTTTTTCCAGGAAAGGAAGTAAACCCCACTTTTAACTTTATTCCAAGCATTATCATGTCTTGTGTGCATCTCAAAGTTGTCTGACTCAACTCTTTTCCTATCTCCACCCATCTTGGCATGCTCTGTGGGGTAGACAGAGACAAAAACTTTACTAGCAATGGTCCTGCCAAATCTAAGAACCCACAAAGCATGTCAAACCACCTTGTAGACTAAGCAACTAAGCTTGGTTCCATACAATCTAATGATTATGATGTAATAACTCCGTCCTATCATCATTAATGAGATGATATGCGTCTTGCCCATGTGATTTATCATAGCTCAATAAGGCTTGGACATTAACACTTAGATCACTAATATTTAGCCAAGTGCTCTGTTCTTTACTCCTAGCCCCTTCATTAGCAAAAAAATATGCCACAACATTGGCTTCTCTATAGGCATGTGAAATCTTTATGTTGTCAAACTTAGCTAAAGTGGACATGGCATCATTAATCCATGACATAATTTTCCACAAGGGGGGGACTTACCTAGAAGACAATCAATAATATTTTTGGAATCACCTTCAAGCCAAAGGTTTTTAATATTAAGACTTTGGGCCAAATTTATAATATGAAAAGCTCCATCAGCCTCAACCAGACGATTGGTTTGGGAACCTAAGGGAGTGGCAATCACACCTAGAAAGTTTCCAAAGGAATCCCTTATGACTTCGCCACAACCCACCGCCCCCAAATTACCTTTAGTCACTCCATCAAAGTTAGATATTACCCATCCATTAGGTAGAAAAGACCAGCGGACACCCTCTCTATCCTTGTTAGCTTTTTTAGGGGCGCAAGGTAAATCAAGACTTATTTTCCATTCCTTAGCAACCATAAGATCATAGGATGAGTGAGTCGCTTTCTCAGAGTTGCTAACCTTCTAGGAGATAGCATTGACATTTTCTTTCAGAAATCTGATTATTTTATCAAAAATAATATCCATCAGAGCTTCTTTATCTCTGTAAATTTTGTTGTTACATTCTTTCCAAAGATCCCAAGCAACATGAGGGAAAGAGAAATCCCACAAATACTGGAGAACAAAATTGTGAGTCGAGGCTTTCCATTGAAGGAAGAAGTCTTCAATAGATGAGGGAAAAACCCAAGAAAGTTGCCAATAACTGATTATTTTTTCTCAAATTAAGGTAGCAAAAGGACAATGAAGAAACATATGATGCACTGACTCTACCTCCATCTTGTAGAGAAAACATGTATTAGGTATTTGAAAGCCACACTTCCATAGGTTATCAACCATGAACACCTTATTTTGGAGAAGGATCCAAAAAAAGATGTTGATTTAAGGGACCCAATGTTTGAACCAAGCCTTTGACCAGAAGGGAGGAGAAACCTAGGAAGAAGTAAGCCTAGCAAAGGTAGATGAAACAAAATAATTGCCTAAGGGTTCATCATTCTAGACAAGATGATCTTCCATCTAATCAGGGCAAAGTCTGATAGCCAACAAAGAAGACTAGATAGGAGCAAGAGCCTAATTGACAAGGCACAAATCCACCAATTTTCCATCTGCCCTATAGTCTTTCACATAAAAACCAAAAAGAGCTTTGCAATTCTCATCCCATTCACTAAAGGAATCAATTTTTATAAGGGGATCCTTAAACAACCATCTATCCTCCCAAAATATTGTTTGGTTTCCGCTTCTAACTTGCCAACCCACTCCAGAGTCAACATTTTTTTTCCCATTGATCAGATTATTCCAGCAGGTTGAGCCTCTAGGAGGAAGATGAGATTCCTTCATTATTATAAGAGATCTATTGCTCTCTACATATTTACTAGCTAGGATATTAGTCCATTTTCCCGAGGATGAAAAAATTCTCCAAATTTGTTTAGCTACAAGAATCTTGTTAACCATTTTGATTCTTCTAAGACCTAATCCTCCGGCCTTTTTCAGTTTGCACACCAGATCCCATCCTATTAAAGGAAGTCTTTTTTTTTCTTCGACACCCAACCAAAGAAATATTTTTTGAATCTTTTCAATGGCATTCTACAAACTTAGCATAGATTTTGAAGAGGCTCGGAGCATAGACTGACAAATTCTGAAGAGAAGCTTTAAGGAGTTGTAGTTTACTCACTTGACTTAATAGAGCTCCTTGCCAACCAACAAGCTTCTTGATAAACCTCTTGACCAATGAAATACAAAAGGATTCTAGGGTTTTAAGGCTTAAGGGTAAACCAAGATAGGTGGCAGGCAAGGAATCCACCCTACAACCAAGGATTCTGGCAATTTTGTTATGTCTGTGAGCAGGAGTGTTGAAGAAGAAAAGAGAGAGTTTTTGATTATTAATCAATTGTCCAGATGCCCTCCCATACTTATCAAGTAGAGATTTCAATTTTTTTCATTCCAAGATAGAGGATTTACCCAAGAGCATAATATCATCAACAAATTTTTGATGAGATCAAACCAGATTGCTTGAGGAAGGATTAAGACCAAGAAGAGTTCTATTGTCAATTAACCTTTTTAGATTTCTTCCAAGACTTTCAGCCATAATAGTGAACAAAATAGGAGAAATAGGATCTCCTTGTCTTAGACCTCTGGAACTTTGGAAGAAATTCGTAGGAGATCCATTCATCATAACATAAATAGAAGTAGTAGACACAAGTTGTTCCACCATTTGAAGAACCTTGTTGCAAAACCCAAATGCCTTTAAAATTTTAAATAAGAATATCTAATCAACTCTGTCATAGGCTTTTGAGATATCAAGCTTTAACAGAAAGTCTTCAGTCTTAGATTCAACCAAGGAATGGATATTCTCATGCACAATTACAATAGAATCAAGGATTTTTCTACTAGGGACAAATCCACTCTATTGAGGTGAAATCAAAGTAGGAAAGAGAATTAAGAGTCTTGAAGTCAGAACCTTCGAGATGATTTTATAGATTGAGTTGTAGAGGCTTATGGGTCTGAAGGCCTCAAAGTTCACTGCTCTAGGATTCTTAGGGATTAGAACTAGAAAAGTAGCATTCAAATCTTTTAGGAGACTTCTGGATCCAAAAAATTCTTTAACAGCGTTCACCACATCTTCTTCAACAATCTCCTAGAACCATTGGAAGAAAAACAAAGGGAACCCATCAGGACCTGGAGCTTTACTCCCATCAAAGGAGAAAACAACCTTCTTAACTTACTCATTGGTAGGAATAGAAGACATCATAGAATTATTTTCCTGATTGATCACTTTAGGTATAGCCTCTATTAAATGATCCTGATCATTTTGGTTATTTTCATCATTCTCAGAAAGAATATTTTTAAAGAATAAAACAATATGCTTTCTAATATCCTCCTCCTCCTCATTCCCAGTACCATTTACTTCAATTTGAGATATTTTGTTGACAACTCTATGTTTTGAGGCTGATAAATGAAAGTGGTACCTAGTATTTTTGTCACCTGCAGATAACCATAAAGCTCTAGATCTTTTTCTCCAGAACTCTTCCTCTATTCCAATAATACCATGCATCTTAATGAGTAGCTCATTCTCTTTTTCCTTAGTATGATTCAAATATCCTTCCTTCTGGATTTTGTTTTGAATCTCCCCTAGATCCATCTGAAGATCAGATTTGATCCTGAAAATGTTCCCAAAGGACTCTTTTTTCCATTTTTTCAAGTTACATTTAACTTTCCCTAATTTTTTAGCCACTCTAAACATGGTTGTGCTAGAGATACTTATATTCCACCATTTTCTAATTTCATCCTTAAAAGAAGGATGAGAAAGCCACATTTTGTTAAATCTGAAAGGGATATTTTTTTTCTTTTTTATAGGTTCTGTAACAAAACTAATAGGGTAGTGATAAGATCCAATCCTAGAGAGGGCTTTAAGAGAATAGTAATAATAAAAAAACCAATGATTAGATACTAAAGATCTATCTAATCTAACCTGAATGAGATCCACCCCCTTTTTGCGATTCGACCAAGTATAGGAAGCTCCATGTAAATCTAGATCAATCAGCACCTGGTTGTTGATGAAACTCTGAAGATCCTCTTTGCTCTTCACATTGATCTGGGAACCTCCAAATTTTTCTTCATTCATTAAGGGTGTATTAAAGTCACCCATGACAACCCAAGAAACTCTATCAAAAATCCTCCTAAAGGCAGACAACTCCATCCAAAAGGATTTTCTAAGACCTTTCCATTAGGGGCATAGATGTTCGATTGGATCCGACTGAAATTATCCCTAATATGTGTGAATTTAGTGGCAATATGGTTTGTACCTTCCAAAATTGGATCCCCTTTGATTATGTGACTATTCCAGAAGGTAGCAATACCTCCTGAAGCATGATTTGAGTTGTTTCCATGAGTACTACAATGCTGAAAATTTTTCATCTTTTCTACTTTTTCCTTTGACATTTTCATCTCTTGAATAAGGAGAATATCAGGCTTGTGATATCTAGAAAAATTGCACAGAACATCCTACTTGTGGGGATTATTAAGTCCCTTAATATTCCATGACATGAACTTCATGAGTTACCAGGGGAGTTGAGGCACTCCGGGATGGTTTTTTGAGACCCATCTGAAATATCCTAAAAATTTGTTTGCTCTTTTGTCCATTTAATAGATTTTTTCCCTTGAGAGTTCTTTGTTGCTCCATAGTCTGTCTTTGCTTTTGATCTAGTAGAAATACCTCTTGGAGTCTTCCATTGTTTATTTTTATTTTTATTTTTCTTTGATAAAATCTCTTCTTTGTTAGTCTCTTCTTGACTATCCATCTCTTTATTTTATTCCCATTCCTTATCAATAAGGAGTTTTTGTTCCCAGGGTAATGTCTCCATGATACCATTCAAATGAAAATTTGAATAGTTGCTAGAAAGTTCAGTAGAATGGTCCAGATTATCGAGGGAATCCTTAACAAATTCCAAGGAGTTAGGATCCGTAAAGTGATCTACACCTGAAGGAAACAAACCTTCAGAGGAAGGGAGTGGGAGAGGGACGTTCAGCTCCAAGGATAGCCCCTGGATAGGAATATCCTCCAAGCAAGGGATCCCATCTATTTTCTCAATTGGGCTCAGCTCTTGGGAAAAGGGGTTAGCTTCTTGATTCTTTTTTTCTTCCCCAACTGTCTAATCCTCACTAGTTTATTTTTCCTTAGTAGATAAGGTATTCTCAAATTCCTTATGTTGGAGTTCCTGTGGAGCCTCACCATTATTTTCCATAACAACGTTAGCCTTATTAGAAGTGCTTTGAACATTAGAATCTTTATTTTCAAGGCTATCTCCACCTAATTTCTTTTTCCATACAGATTTCAAAGAACTAGCTATTTTCTCTTTCTCTTTGGTGGCATTTAAAGGGCATTTCTTAGCCCAATGCCCATATTTTCTACATTTGAAACAAGCAAACATGATGGTTTCAAACTCTATGTCCTACGACCAGGATCCTAGTTTTGACTGAATCTAGATCGATGAGGGAAGCTCAGCATTCTGAGAGACCCCTACACATATTATTGCAAATACCAACCTCTTTCTAGCAGTTGTCATAGAATCAATAGAAAGGAGCTCTCCAAAGGAGCTCACAATACCATAAAAGACATCCCAATTCCAGTATTCTAGGGAAAAGCCCAAAAGTCTGACCCATACTAGGAAATTCTCAGAAATAGAGTACAAAAGGTCCAGATTAGAGGACCATTTCTTTAGAGCCAGGGAAAATTTCCCTATAACCCATGGACCGCCACTTCTAACAGCCAAGATATCCTCTCTGCAAGTGAACTCAAACATTAAAAAAATCTTAGGGAGTGCTGCTACTAAAAATTTTCCATTAGTTCTCTATTTTTTTGACAAACTCCCTAACCACTTCAATATTTTTTCTAAGGCCCATAAATTTTCCAACCAGGGTTCTTTCCATTAAAGCAATATTATGATCAATTAACAGATCAGGCTCAAAAATTAAAAACTTACCTTTTTCAGGGAAAGAGATATTTAGCACAAGAGGGAAAGATGACTTTCCATTTGGTTTTACCTCAAACATAGAAGTCCAGGGTTTGCGACTACCTCCAATGTCACCAGTGGTCCCCACCGTACCTTTGGAATTTTCTTTTTTTGACCTGCAGGGGAGCCCACAGGATTAACTACTGGAATATCTTTTCCACACGGTTCCACCAGGATTTTGTTTCTAGAGTCCACATCATCCTAATTATCCTAACCTTACTTCTTACTCGATACCAACGCCTGATCCACCTAAGACTTCTTGGATCTTGCTCTTCCTCCATTTCCATTGCTTGGTCTTTCAAAATATTTCTTTTCCCACTCGTGCCTGTGCTCGTGCACAAGGAATAATGTTAATTATTCCTAATACATGATTTATCAATTAGTAGTGTTAGCATAATACAAGAGATACACCCCTTGTCAAATAATCATAATGAAAGGTCATATCTTTTGACCATGTCATGGATATAAAAGGGGGGACTATGGAAGAGAATGAAATAAGAAAAAGTCTAATATCTTTCGAGTGCAACAGAAAAAAATTAAGGGAATATTTCTTGAGAGAGGAGGAGAGATATAATATGTAAAATTAAGAGATAAAATACAAATATCTAAAGGAGATATGTAGTTGGGAAGTGGAATGAAGTTAAACATATATTAACCAATGGAATCATTATATGAAAGCTTCTAGAAATAGGAATAGTAGAAACAAGTATTGGTTTGCATTAGAATATAAAGCCATGTATATTATTGGATAAGCATAAGATAAAACTGATAATGAATAATATATAAACAAAAATACTAATGTAAGGAATGAATCATTATATAAACATAGATATATGAATGCTAATTAATATAAGGAGAGAAAAATGATATATATGTATACATAGAGAATGTATATATATTATATATACTTATTCAATAATGATGCTTGCAACAATTATTGAGCCTTATGGGTAATTACAATTTGCTTAATATAAGTATCGACAATAGATTGCTATTTGTTTGATATATATTGACGATATCTTCTAAATGTTAAGAATTGATCAATCGAATCTTAGGATGATCATCACTGCATCCAAGGCAAAAGACGAATCAGCTCAAGGAAAACACATCTAAAAGAGTTCTAGTTAGCACATCATTCAGAGGTAAGTACCCTCACCAACGGGTTAAGCATTGAGGGATTATGGAATCAATATAGATTACTATGATAGTGGGATACTATAAGTTAACTAACCCCATATCTCATTAAATATCAGTGAATGCTTCTAACACTCAAATTTGTGTTAAATTGTGAATTCAACCAAGTATAATATGATAATTTAATGCATATTAAATGCCACACTTTGCAATTAATAAATATATACACAATATATTGGATTTTTCCTATTCAACATAGATGAATAACTAATTCCACATTTGAGATTAATGGATATTATTTATGACACAACAATGTTACTTATAGCAATTATTGTACCTTATTAAGCTTCTATGACCTTACTACTATGAGAATAGACTCTGGACCAAATCTCCTTTTTTTAACACTTGATAGGGAGTGTGTGGATGGAAGGCAGGTAAATTGGTCCAATGTTGGATGGAGCTCAAGACAGGTAATAAAACTTGAGGGTGTGCAACTCGAGATTGTGCACATTACCTTGGCACAATAAATCTTCCATATAACAAGGTTAGGAAGAGGAACAAGGTGAGGATCTATTCTGATAGGGAGTAATAGGTCATATCTATTCAAGTTAGTTTATGCCCCAGGTGGTAATGCATTTCATTTGTCTTATTCTTAAAATGTGCAATTTAAAATAATCTAATTTAACCGTGAACAAGGAACTTTGTGTGTGCATTTTTATGTCTCTAATATGGGGACATTACAAATACAAGGAAATTTATAACATCAAGCAAATAGAATTGGCAAGGAAAAAGCAATATATTTCATGCTTGTTGTAAAATGGGATTTTTCATAATAGATTATGGGCAGGTCCAAAGCATAAAGGTTAGAGAAATTATGGAGACATGCAAATGGGAGAAAAGCATGGGAAATCAAGGCGTTTGGGCTTGGAAAAAAGAGAAATTCATAGTAGAGGTATATAGGAGGTATGCAAAGAACATGGCATGGGAGGGAAAGATCTCTGAATGCAAAATCCATGTGAGAAAATAGAAGAAAAAGGGAAAATAAATTTTGGGAGGATGCAAGGACATATATGCATACAAATTTGGTCAAAATGTAGAGAGATTTTAGAGGCATGAAGAGAAGACGGATAAGAAAGGTGGTGGGAGAGAAAAGAGCAAAGAAAAACATGTGAAGGAAGAAATTGCATAGGGAGGGAATATTACAATGCAGAATAAGGTGTTGAGACATCTTGGGGTTTAGAGGGTAGAGGGAAATGATTGGCAGTTGTAAATGAAAGGGTTATAGAATATACACAAAACAAATTCATAAAAATTTGTCATTTAAAATTTTTAGAGAAATGCAACTAGGAAGTGTAAAGCCAAATTTCACAGACATTGTGAGCATCCTTCTTGACTGCAATGGAAAGAGAGAAGGAGAGAATTTGAGAATTTTGTGTAGGATGCATAGGAGCCACAACAAGGAGTGTGGTGTAACAAATATTGGGGGAAGAATGGGATGATACTCTCCTCAAAATTACCAAGTTCAACATGCAAGAAAAGAGTAATGGTTCCTTCTAAGGTTCTTAGGTACTTTGCTTTACAAGCATATTTCGGTTCAACATCTCTTAGGTCAGCTAATAGCTCCTCAAATAATGATAAACTAGACATTTGTATCACAACCATAATGTTTTTTATTATGTTTTTTTCCCTATTTAGCCTAACTAAAAACATGAACTGATGAGAATCACTTACTTGAGTTAATTTTATATCTAGCATTTTCCTCTAGTTATGAGTGTTAAACCATGGTCAAGGAAATCCGAGTTAAATTTTTTTTGGATCTCTTAGTGATTCAAAGTATTATTGCTATTCTTAGGAATTGAAATTAAAATTAAAATAGATTGATTGGGACAATAGTAACATTAATTTTATAGCGGGAATAGGTCAATATGTATTAGGTAAACATTGTGAGTTCCCTCAATATGGGTTAATTGATATTGGGTAAATAAATTTTTGTATTTACCAATACCCTTAGTCATTTGACTTGTAAATCTTTATATGTATATGATAAATTGAGATATGCTATAACTTGCTAAGAAAATCATAGGAGGAAGTAACAACTCACACCAATTTACTAATTATAAAATGGTAATGTTCCTATCATTAGGGATTAAGGATGAATGTTTCCTTTCTATGCTTTGTTATGTATGGATGTAGTTTTTATGGAGTAAGTTGTTATGCATAATTATCATTTGAGGTGATAGTTTTATTAATTCTTGTTGTCCTATGACTTAATGTGACTAAGCTTATGTATAATTCTTGTTGGAAGTATAAATTACATGTGTGGATTGATTCTAATTATGTTAGCAATAAATGGTATACAATGAGGCAACAATAGAACTTGACCCCCCAATTGGAAGTCCTGATTTTGGTAGTATAGGAGTGTTTAACTCTAGAAATCAAAATCTATCTAATCCCATTAGCATGGAACCTTTATTTATTTCTAATGATAACAATATACTAACTGATATTAGGCCATGACATTGATTATAAACACAATATTTCTTTAGGTCTAGATAAAATAAATATATATTCTAGTAATATCATGATGAGCTTACTTAGTAATTCAAGATGAATGCAATTAGCAAAGAGAGTTGGGATTATTAGGAAATCATAAACAAGGAATTTTCTATTGCCAAGGGAGGATTATTTAATATCCAAGTGTGGAATTTTGATTAGAAAATGGTGGGAGATCAAATAGTCATTAAACCTCTATATGTTGAGACTCAAGTGAAATAAGATGGCAAGGAAGTCTTAAGTTAAAAATCTAGCGATAAGAACACCTTATAATATGATCTAGAAATATAATGCATCTTATAGAAGATTTGACATGCAACAACTTAATAATGTAGGTGATAATGACTTCATCAATACAACTAAAACTATACTTGTACCAAATTGTTTTATGATTAAAAAGAATGATTTACTATAATTTATATCAAGGATATTTAAAATGAAGTTTTTTAATAACTCTAAGGATAGTGGATGAGTTTTATATCTGAGTTTCTTGTATTTGGAAAAGGTATCAAAGAACATCTTATGATATGATTGATATCATGGCATCTTATCCTATTCAATATTTGGCTATAAGTGAAAAGTGCAAATATTATCTAGTCCATTAACAAAACCGTTATAAAAATATAAGGTTACAATATAGTGTAATGAAAATTGGAAGATTAAGAATATTATTCTAGTAAAATTACTATTGGGCTTATAATTTCAGACATTGGATACAGTGTTGCCAGCTATTCTTAAGTGGGATTTAGGAATTGATTATCCTTAAAACAAGCTTATAAATACTATTGTATAAGAACCTAGATAGTTAACCTATTATATGAGTTTCAAATGGAAATACCTTCCTATGGATTTATGTGAACCAAGGTTACTCCATGTTGAGTAATAAGCGTAGTCCTTATGTTTATAAGATGAACCTGAAGATGTTCAATCTGGGTTATGAATAATCATGGGTCGAGTTTAATTTAAGACCTTGATGTCATTGAAGGGAAGTATTATAAAACGGGGTTGGTAATTTATATACTTAGCTATGTTTTCTATCTATTGTTAAGCATATTAGTGAAAGATAAGCATTAAAAAAACCTTAAGTATGGGGAAACCAGTGTTTAGGTATCCTTGAGATACCTTATGAGGAGAACTACGTGTGACTTTGATCTTTTTGGAAGTAGAAACATAGGTGGTCCTTGGGTGAAGGATGTCCTTATGACTTCAAGTCCATAAGGGAGAGTTTATGGGGGACAACTCCAAGGGTTGGGGTTGTTCCTGATTGGTTTGATCTTCTCCCTTTAGTAGGATTTAGTTGAAGGTTAAATGGGTACCATATGGGCATGAACAAGTTAAGGGAATCTAATACTATGTATTTAATACATAATCTACTTTTATATAATAAGCAAAGATTGACTACTTTATAATGAATATTTGATTATATGTCTATGTTGGGTAAATTCCATCTCGTGTTGGTTCCATGTATCTCTTATGTGTTTGTGTAATTAAACTCCATAGCTAGAGGTATTTATGTATAGGCCTATGTATGTATTGATCATGATTGTGATTCAAGTTATGTATGACCGGCCCAAGAGTGAACCATCTAGATAATTGAGCAAATTTGATAAGTTGTCATTGGATCGTACTAATTATTGTTGTCTGAGTTACTACTAGGGATTAGCCAACATTCACTTGTTTCAAGGAGGTGAAGGTAGCAAGATCCCCTGGTTATGATATGGCCATAGCTTGATTGCACAGGTAGGGACCCATCCCTGCAAGTAACGGTAATCTAGGGCTAACCATGTATTGATAGGGTTCATTGGCTATCACTGATAAGCATAGAAGTGATGATGCCAAGTGTTACCTAGGATTGTGAAGAAGATAGATGACAAAACCACTAAGGTCACAAGGTGGTATATGTCAAGAGCTACCTCTTGCTGGGTGGACAAACTTGTTTCCAAAGGCTTATAGGCAATTAAAGTTGGAATCCAATGGGTTTGGTACGTTCACTACTTGGGGAACCCTTGGGATGGTGGATGTACCCATAGTGTAGTATGGGATGCACTGAATCCCCTTCCTAGTTATTAGATTAAATACTTAGCATTATGGGGTTGATGAAGGACTTGCAATGTAGTATGGGATGCATCAAATCCTCTTCCCATTTTTCCAATGGTGCAATAGACTAGTAGAAGAGATAGGGACCCCGATGTAGTGTGAAATGCACCAAAATTCTTTCTCTTTGAGATGCATTATGGACTTGTATTATCCATTGTAATGTGTAAGCTTGTTTATGTGTATGTTGGATCTCATCACTATGTATTTGTGGTGTATGCTAGATCTTTTCACTATGTATGTGATGTATGTTGGAGCTAAAAGCTATGTATTTGTGATAGATGTTAGAGCTCGTTATTGTGTATGTGATGTAAGTTGGAGCTTGTCATTATGTATTTGTGATGTATCCTAGAGCCAACCACAATTGTGATATGTGAATGAGATAATAATTGTGGTACTTGTGATGTACATACAAGCTAATCACCATTGTACTTGTAATCTATGTATGATCGAGTCACTGTTGTAATTGTGATATGTGTATGATCCAGTCACTATTGCACTTGTGATCTATGTATGATCTAGTCACTATTGTACTTGTACTATGTATGAGTTAATTCGCTTGTGTATATGGGGGTATGCTCATGATGGCCATTGTGTATAATCTTTGATATTATGGTATGAATGATCTCTTATGAATATTGTGAATGTTTGTGCACTAATGTTTGGAAAGGATTGGTATGGACCCAACACTTGATGGAAAGTTATTATCATTATATTATAATTGAATATATTAATAGCTTCAATGTACTAAATTAATAGTTATGGAATAAAGGTGAGATAATAGATCTCATACAAGAGGAGAGATTGAACTCCCTCTATCATTGTGGGGAAAACTAAAAAGCTTTTGATTCCTATTAGGGAATATGTAGGCAAGGTCACCATGATCCCTTGAGGCTTAGGTCTAGGGTATAGGGGTGACCCTAAATATAGGAGCCTAATCCCTCTGATTGTAAGAATATAAGTTGTGATGTTGATTGTTATCACAATGGTGACTAGAGTCCTTTTAATGTTAAAACTTCTAATTTAGGATGGAATATGTTTGGTTAGTTAAGTTGGTAGTTAATGAAAATTGAATTAAAAAAAAATGTACCTAAGATGGTGATTTTATATTGGTATTAGAGCAACCAAGTTAGAACACTGGACCTATGAAGCTCACTTGACTTTGGGTTATGTATGTTGTATTAAACTACCAACTTCCCATAACCATGTTGATCACTTGATATGTACATAATCATTTTGAATATCTTAAATGGACTTTTAAACTTCTAGGAATGGGTGGCTAAAACTAACAAAAAAAAATGAAACCTAGATGAGTGCAATAAAACGAATTTCGATATATGAATTATAAAAGGAAATCAAAGTGCATAATGAAAGGTTAAGGAATCTGATGATTGTTAGATCCTCTAACTCACTATTGGATTTGATTTTTACCCCTTGTTATGAGGAAAATGTTCATTGCATATTTAAGAGTGTTAAAAAAAATCACTCGGGATATGAACATGAATTACTAAGAACCTAAAATGCAAATAACTACAAGGATATGTTTGAATGAATAGGATGCGACTACCTTAATAGTTAATGACAAAACTAGTTTTGATGCATAATACTTTGATATCTTACTAAGGTTAGCTGGTAAATGTGTGTATCCAATGTCATAGTATAGACCAATTTTAAGAAATATCAACCCCTAAGTACAAAAAAGAGGATTAGATTAAGCGAAAATGCTTACTCGAGGGTATATTTTGAGTTTGGACCCTCTTAAATATTACAAATTTTATTACAAATTCATAAAATTAGGGAAAAGAAAACCACTTGAGGAGGCCAAAATTAGTTGTTCAAAAGGAAATAACTCGACTAATAACCCAAAATTTTGATCAAATTATAAAAGTAACCTTTTAATAAGCCAAGACAACTTATCCTAAGGGGGGGAGAATGTCACATCATAGATAATTAAGCCTACAGAACAAAATTCAAGGAGAGTAAAGGAAATATTATAGGCATCATGACAAGGAAAGAGGAGTAGAAATGGTGCATTTAATAAGGTATGGCACCCTTTTCATTTCTCCTCCAATGTCACGTGAAGGGAGGGCATCCATTCTTTTGTGTGAGAAGACAACCTAGTAAGTGGAATGATATGGAACACCTGATAGCTCATTAAAAACCCCCTCTACTACCAATTTATAAGGGAATTTGTGTGATATTTTTTAGGAAGATACAAGGAAATAGGTAGCTTCAAGAAAACTCAACTAGCAAGGAAAAGTAATATCCTGCATGCCTATGACAAAATGGGACCTTTCAGAATAGATTATGGGTAGCTCTAGAGCATAAATGTTAGAGAAATTATGGGCACATGCAGATGGGAGAAAAAAATGGGAAATCGAGGCCTTTGGGCTTGGAGAGAAGAGAAATTCATCGTAGAGCTTGATAGGAGGTATGTAGAGAACATGGCATGGGAGGGAAAGATCTCTAAATGCAGAATCCACATGAGAAAGAGAAGACAAAGGTAAAAGAAATTTGGGGAGGAAACAAGGCCATATATGCATACAAATTTGGACAAAATGTAGAGAGAGGTTAGAGGCACGAAGAGAGGAAGGAGAAGAAAGGTGGTGGGAGATAAAAGACCAGAGAAAAATATGAAAAGGAAGAAAATGCACAAGGAGGGAAGATTACACTATAGAATAATGTGTAGAGACATCTTGGGGTTTAGAGGGAAAAGGAAAAAGATTGGAAGCTGTAAATGAAAAGGTTGCAGAATATGCACAAAAAGGATTCATGAAAATTCCTTAAAAATGTTGAGATTCAATGTAATTGGGAAGTGTAAAGGCGAATTGCATAGATATTGTGAGCATCCATCCTGACTGCGATGGAAAGAGAGTAGGAGGGCGTTTGAGAATTTTGTGTAGAATGGATAGGAGGCACAATAGTGAGTGTGGTGTAACAAATATTTGGGGAAGAATGGGATGATACTCTCCTCAAAAGAAAGTTCCAACATAAAATAAAAGAAGGGTTCCTTCTAAGGTTCTAAGGTACTTGCCTTTACATGAGGATTTTGGTTCAACATCTCTTAGATCAACTAATAGCTCCTAAATCAATGATAAACTAGATATTTGTATCACAACCATAAAGTTTTTTATTGTGGTTGTTCCCTATTTATCCTAACTAAAAACATGAACTTATGAGAATCATTTACTTGAGTAAATTTTATATTTGGCATTGTCCTCTAGTTATGAGTGTTAAACCATGGCAAAGGAAAATCCGAGTTAAATTTGTTTTGGATCACTTAGTGACTCAAAGTATTATTACTATTCTTAGGAATTAAAATTAAAATAGATTGATTGGGATAATAGTAACACTAATTTTATAGTGAGAATAGATCAATATGTATTGGGTAAATATTGTGAGTTCCCTAAATATGGGTTAATTGATATTGGGTAAATTAATTTTCGGATTTACCAATACCCTTAATCGTCTTACCTATTAATACTATATGTATGACACATTGAGATATGCTATAACTTGCTAAGAAAATCATAGGAGGAAGTGACAACCCACACCAATTTACTAATTATAAAATGGTAATGTTCTTGTCATTAGGGATTTAGGATGAATGTTTCCTTGCTATACTTTGTTATGTATGGATGTAGTTTGTATGGAGTAAGTTGTTATGCATAATTATTGTTTGAAGTGATTGTTCTATTACTTCTTGTTTCCCCATGACTTAATGTGACTAAGATTATGTAAAATATTTTTTGGAAGTATCAATTATATATGTGGATTGATTCTAATTATGTTAGTAATAAATGGTATATGATGAGGTGGCAATAGAACTTGACCCCCCAATTGGAAGTCATGATTTTGATAGTATACTAATATTCAACTCTAGAAGCCAAAATCTATCTAATCTCAATAGCATGGAACCTTGATTTATTTCTAATGATAATAATATACTAAGTGACCTTAGGCCATGACATTGATTATAAACAAAATATCACTTCAGATCTAGATAAAACAAAATATATATGCTATTAATATCATGATGAGCTTACTTAGTAATTTAAGATGAATGTAATTATCAGAGAAAGTTTGGATTATAGGAAATCATAAACAAGGATTTTTCTATTGCCAAGGGAGGATTATTTGAATATCCAAGTGTGGAATTTCGAGTAGAAAATGGTGGGAGATCAAATACGTTCATACCTTGAGTTCATTAAACCTCTATGAGACTCAAGTGAAATAAGATGGCAAGGAAGTCTTAAGTTAAAATTCTAGTGATAAGAACACCTTCTAATATGATCTAGAAATATAATACGCCTTGTACAAGATCTGGCATAGAGTCACTTAATAATGTAGGTGATAATGACTTCATCAATAAAACTAAAACTATACTTGTACCAAATTGTTTTATGATTAAATAGAATGATTTACTAACATTTATTTCAAGGATATTTAAAATGAAGTTTTTTAATATGTCTAAGGATAGTGGATGGGTTTTAAATCCAAGCTTCTTGTATTTGGAAAAGATATCAAAGAACATATTATGATATGATTGATATCATAGCATCTTATTCTATGCAATATTTGGCTATAAGTGAAAAGTGCAAATATTATTTAGTCCATGAATAGAACTATTTTAAAAATATAAGGTTACACCATAGTGTAAAGGAAATTAGAAGATTAAGAATATTATTAGTAAAATTACTATTTGGTTTATATTTTCATATGTTGGATAAATTTTTGCCAACTATTCTTAAGTAGGATTTAGTTATTGATTATCCTTAAAACAAGCTTATAAATACAATTGTATAAGAACCTGGATATATTAAACCTATTATATGAGTTTTGTTGATGTGTTTTTATGCACTTCCCAACACAGGCAGTGCGTAGGTGCACTACCTCTCTTGAAAGATAATCTTCCATAATCAGATTGTAGAACACTATCCCAAGGTCTCTAATGTCAGGTCTTGACAGTGCTTGGAATATCTTAGTTGTGTGATGTTATTTGCTCGAATCACAAGGTGGTCTTATGTAGGTAATACAAAGCGTGGGAAGTTTGATCTTAAAATGGAGTTTTTAAGATAGGGAAGTTATTGTGCATTTTGTTGTAGGTTCAAAGAACATTCGTAGACTCCATGTTTATCATTGGATTTAGCTTTACAATGTGTAATGAACCTTAGCATAGGTTACTCATTAAATAAAATGAAAAAGGGCAAGGAAGAAAGGAGGTTCCTAGATCTGCAACTAATTGTGAATAGTGATGATGGAGTTCCTGCAATGGATAGCTACTTGAAACATTATTCCAATTAACCAGAAATCTCACAGTCTCATGGAATTTGTGCTATCTTCTAAGGTCTGCAAATTTTTCATCTGTCATTCACCATATGCATGCATGAACACAGATGAAAGTTTTGGAGCAGCTTAAAATTCAAGTCCAGACTAACTTTACATAGCTATCTACCATCAGTAAACAGCAAAAAGTATGGACTAAGAAGTTATCAACACAACAAGAATTTTCATCATCATAGGATAGCATTCCTAAAATCTACCAAAGCAAGGAAACAGTTAACTAGAACAATAATAAAACCTAAGTTCAACATCTAACAATGGAGATTGAATCAACCAACATGTGAGAAACTCAGAAAATACACCAACTCAGTGTTCTTTTCTTTATAAATTTTTGCAGCATGCCTTTACAACAACTCAACTCAACTTTGCAAATGAGAGGAGACCTCTATTTATAGTGCCCAAAAGATCTAATGAATGGCCAAGATCAATTCATATTGTGTGGCCATGATTCATTACAAAATAGGGTTTCACCTACCCCCAATATATCACAATTCAAAATTAAATTTTGTCATTTTCCCTATTTTGTCACCTAGTGACAACACTATAGTAAATTTTTCTTGTAGATGATTGTTGTTTCACTATAGCTACTCTTCAGGGAGTTCTTCATCTTTGGTGGGGCTGTCCTCCTACCTCTTAGAAGCTGTGTATTCTATTAACTTGAGGATGACTGCTTGGAGCTTGTCCATTTCCATGATTTCATATTGCAGCACTTGGTAGCTCCATTCTTTCGCGTTATCTTCCAGCTTCTTCCAATCCTCATCATACTTTGTGCCCTCATCTCTGAATAGCTCCAATTGATTGAAGGAATGGGTAGCAAAACTCAAGAATTCCACTATGATTTCACCAGCCATCCCATCCTCCATCTTCTCCTAGAAGTAGGGCTTTATCTTCTTTGGATCCATTTGTACTGTGGGCATGTCGTAGTCCATCATCAGCTTGAGATAATGAGTGAACTTTGCCCTGATTTCCTTGATCCATTCAATGTCTGGATCCACCTTGCTCATGATTTTTTCTAGTCTTTCCCTCTAGTTCTCGAAGTCTCATCGCCATACATCCATTAGCCAGTGATTGTCTTGCTCAAATGCAAGCTCCTTTTCCCACATGGCTTCTGGCATCTGAAGGATAGCTTTAATCCTTGGGAAGGTGGAGTTGTAGGTCACAGGGAAGTCAGTGCAGAGCTTCCTCATGCCCTCTAGAGACTACATTAGATCTAAGAACTTGTTGGTTGTTCACATAGCCTAACTAATTCCCATCTTTCTAACATATGAGACTTGTTAGAACCAGTCCTTTGTGGTCTTTTCCAAGTTCTTCCTTCTTTCCATCTTATTAATCTACTCCTTGGATAGTAGCTGGGGTGTGGCTATGGATGTGGTAGGTAGGTCATCCACTAAAGACCATTGTTGTTTGTAATTTGTTAAGGCCGAGACCTGTGCCTTGAGCTCATCCTTCAAAATCTTATCTTGTTTTATCAAATGCACCACCATAGCCACTGACTCCTCAAGGTGCTCGACTTTTTGCTCTCTAGTGGCAGTCCCCAAGTCAATGGTGGAGATGTTGTAACTTACCCTAGCTTGGCCAATCATAAGCGTTTCTATTTGCACTGCTCGAGACCCAGACACATCCATCATCGCCCTAGATCAGACTTTGGGCTTATTCTCCTTCTTTGTCGTGATTTGAGCTCGAGCCAAGATGGCCTCTAATCTCACCCTTGGGTCTTTTAATACAGGGGTTTTTCTTTCGAGCTACCTCTCTAACCATTCAGGCACAATAGATTTCCCCTTCGGTGAATCATGGCCACCATCACCCTTCATAGTCAAGGCCAAGGTTTCTTCTCCCTTTTGCTCTAGGGACTTTCCTCTCTGCTTGGCAGCATCTCCATCCTCCTCGTCAAAATTTTGGATGAACACAAGGTGTTTAATAGGAAGCACAATGGATAATTTCTCTATGGGACTTTCTTGCTCCACCATCTCTTATTCTTTCTTTCCTCAACATGTTCAATATCATGCACATGTTCTACTAATTGCTTGACTTCAAGGCCCTTAACAGTTTGGGCCCGACCCTCAATTTTGTCTTCTTGCTATTGCTCTACTTCTTCAAGGGGCAGCCTTTCTTCCTCTAATTTGGTGTTCTTTGGCTGCCAGGCTAGCTCTCCTTCAAGGTCATCATCGAAGGCCTACATGATTACCCTACCACCAGGGCTACCTTCCTCGTCCCCACTCTCTGAGGAACCAATTCCCTCTTCTTCATAGGCCACCCTGTCAATTACTCAGTGCTCATATTTTGGGTGCTCATGATATTCATCAGCCTCATCCTCATAGGCGCTTGAGGCCTCTTGTTCTCATTCCTCCCACTCCTTAGAGACTAGCATGGTGGCTTCCATAGCCGGTGACCTTGTTGGCAGTTGTGAAGGCTGAGCAGTAGCGAGGGCTTGTGCAAGGGCTACTTGAAGAGCGAGATCCATTAGGATTTGGGATAGCTTAGGGGGAAGATTCTGCATATGCCTCAAGAGAGCCTCAGGCATGGTGGAAAAGAAAATAGGTGTTGTCACAGTTTCCAGAGGGAGTGATGTGGTTGGTGACATGGCAGGGGAGGAAGGAGGCATGGTCAGGATAGAAGAGGAGTCGACAATTATTACAGACTTAGTCAAAGGCAAAGGGGCGAGATGGATAGAAATTTCCACTGTCAATGGGGACATGGCAACCATAGCTAGAGAGGTAGATGGCATAGTGGTAGGGACAGGGAGACCCAAGAGAGGTTCCAATTGATCCATACCCTTCACCTTCTCCTCTTGGGTGGAGGGCTATTCTGTGGTGCTCCTCACCTGTTTGAGCCTTTTGGAGGGTGAGCCTCTCATTTCTTTCCTCACATAGACCTTGGGGTCTAGACACTGTTTTATTTCTATCCCCTTTATCTTCTTGGATCTGGTAAGCGAAGGAGACTTGGAGGTCCCACTGGTAGAAGTGGTGGCAGTGGAATCCTTTGTGGCACTTGGCTCACTTTTGAGCCCTTCGTACATCAAAATTACTCCTCGCTACTTTAATTGAGCCACTTTACCATCAACCCACTCCTTAGTGCGAGCCAAGATTGACTTGGTTATAGTGTTGAGGTCATCTACCTCCTGCTCATCCCAGTCAATTGATGGTATCAGGAAATTGGCAACTGCAGGGTACCTGGAGTGCATTATGGTGCTCTCCTCCTCCTCGACTTGGTTTGGTATGGGGAATGGTTGCACCTTCCTTAAAAACTACACAGTTATTCGCATATAGTGCCTTGCCTGTACCTCTTTGTCATCTTGGCAATCCCCCAGAAGTCTTCAATGTGATGCAGATGGGTGTACCCTAGTCCCAATGCCTTCCTGACGTGGCCATGTGGGTATATCCATGGGCAAGCAGTGTGTAGGTAGAAATGGTAATCTTTCAGCTCTTTCTCGAAGTTACCAGCACACTAAGAAGTTTGCAGTCTATACATGCCCTAGCCCAAAGTCATGGGATAAGAAATCCATGCTACGTGTTTGCTGCTAAAGATTGCTTGTATGTGTTGGAGTTGCCGGGAAAGCTCCAGAAGGATGATCCGGTCATTGGGATATCAAGGCAATCTGTTTGGCCTTTCAGCAAAGCCCTGGGCACAAATGTATGTGAACTTCGAATACTGGATGAAGAGGAAGGAATACTATTTCAAAAATGCCCTGGCACTATGGGAGACTCTCCTCTCGAAGTCTCCAGCAATCATTCTGATAATATGGCCAATGAAGGCATCGTTTACTTTTTAGTACTCCTTTTTGAAGTTCTGGTACTGGAGTTGCAGGTACCTATCATATGCCTTGAGTCTTCACCCTTACTCCTGATCGGGTGCTACAAATAACCCGTTGTACTATCTCTGATCCACCAAGGAATAGACAAGATAGGAAGTCATAAAATTTAGAGCTCTTCTTCACATTGATGAATTGCTCATGGAAGCAGTTACTTATTATGCCTCCCCAATAGAATGAAGTCTTTGTTGTGACATCCTCATTCCCCTGAATAATTTGTTCAACAAAGTACACCATCCATTCTTGAAAGTAGGTGGCCACTGGAAGACCCATAACTCTGCTTAACATGGTGACCAAGTCGTGGCAATCTTTGTGAAAGTCACTAAGGAAGAGTTCTTGAGGAACCTTTGCAGCGCTGCCCTGCTTTTCCTTGAGCCAATGCTAATTTATCATTATTTTATAACCTATCAGATTATCATCCCATGCTGCTTGGAATTCTTCTATGTTGGGTGCTTCCATCTCTTGAAATGTGGGAATGTGGAAATTTTTTGTGATCCCTCCAGGTGACATGTTGGCAAGAAAATTGCCTCTTTATCAATGATTGTTCTTGTGTCGGCTTGATATGCCTCCCGATAGGCCATGACCAACTCAGAGGCAATGAGGGATGGAGGGAATCCAATAGCCTTTGCTATCCCTCTTTGCCTTATCAGCCTTGCATTTTTGGTCGTTGGATTGACCCTGACCCTTTGTGTGAATTCATCAATGTTGACATAGCCTATGTTGGTGTCAGTAATCTCCTTCCAATCCATGGTGACTTTTGAGTGTAGAGGCTTGCCCTGGAATTGGTACTTCGTCTGGTCCTTATCCTCCTTTCCTCGATGAGTCTTGCCTGGCCTTTTCCCTTTGTCCTTCTCAATAGGTGTCGCTGAAGGTCCCATGCCCGATTCCATATATTCTGCAAGAAAAGGCGTAGTCAGCATAATAGATCACAAAAACATTCATGTTAGCTGAAATCCTAAAGGTAACATCCATTTTAAACAATCCATCTATTAAGCATAACATGATCTTTATTTCTTGATGTCATCGATCTTTGATTAAGAGCATTTGAACAGTTCGAGCCCGGAGGGCCGGACTTCCCTGACAGGAATGCTGTTGGGAAGGGAAAAAAGGCTGGAGGGCTTCCAGAGATTTTGGTCAATTAAATTTAAGCACTTTGAGAGGTTCATAATGAAGAGGACCAAAATTAAGCATGTGGGTTGAAGTTAGATTTCAGATTTGGGCTCATTTGGATTGGTTTAGGAGAATCCAGAAGTCCTGGGCTAGAGAGCCACCTGGAGATGGTAGTTTGGAATAGTAGAATGAAAACAAAATTCTGGAGACAAAACTCTGGGGTCCGGGGTCCAGTAGGCTATAGGGCGACCACTAGTTTGTGACTCACCTTTCATCATTCGAGTCTGTGGTACTGGGAAGGCACTCACCTTTCACTGTTTGGGACGACAAATGTAGGACGAAAGTCCAAAATGGGTAGCCCAGTAGTTAGGGCCCGGCGGGGTAAAGTTTCGGTGAGATCTGCAATTCTTGCCAACTACTGGGAGCAAGAATGGACCCAGCGCAGGCATCTGCCACTTCAATTTCACTTTCTAAGTTCGGTGGCAAACGAGAAGGAAAATTTTGACGGGCAGAAGGATGGGGAGGATTTCCCCTCAGGACAGCGGATGATGATAGGGCTCCCGGGCAGTGGAACCTAGCAGAAATGAGGGCGTTTCGAGTTTGTTTGACGTTTAGGTGGTGAATGGCGGTCCAGGGCCCAGAGGTCAAAAGGACGTCGGGGAAAGGAGGGGTCAGTGAAAGGTTATGCCGAAATGTGAAGTTACGCCAATAGCCAGGGCCAAGATTGGACTCGGCAGAGGGGGCCACCATTCAACCTTATTTTCAACCCCACAGCGGACAAAACGGCGGAGCCTAGAGCCTGGAGGGGTGGGTGAGAATTTCTTGTCGAGACGGTGGATAAGGAAGCATGGAGACCTGGTGCCTAGAGCCTAGAGCAGATAAGGATGTTTTGAGTTCAACTGAGACTTGAATCAGAGAATGAAGGCCAGGGGCCCGGATAGCGGGGCTCCGCCAGAAACTTGGAGGCAGACACGGCGAAAACTAAGAGGAACTCCGGAGGGTGGGATCCGCAAACTTGAAGGGCACCTAATCAAATTTTAAATGCCCACGACAAGGAGAAGGGTGGACCCTAGAGCTTGGAGAGGTGACAAGAGTTCACTATTTTTTACACGGTGGCATTGAGGGTGACTTCTAATCGAGGAAGTCCGACAGCCCGAGCCCAATGGAGAAAATTGCCATCGGCAGTAATGTTCATCATTTTATTACGGATGGCCAAGGTAGGTCTCAGGGCTGAAGGGGATGATCTCCCTATGCAAAGAATAGCCGCGATGAGGAAGAGTTCTAGATTTGTGATGAGGGCATCCTTAAAAGTTTTCTTAGGTTTCAAAACATGGGTTTTGTGCGGAGTATCGTATTTTATCAATTTCATGGCTTCTTAACAATTTTTGTTCATTTAAATCTTAAGAAATCACAAAAAATAATGCATGGGAAGGTGAACAGAGGACCTACCTCAAACAATCGATGTGAGGAGATGTGGGATCCACCTACGATCGATGAAGTGACGGTGAGAGCGATGAGCGTGAAGGTGTTGAAGATAGTGGGCTCCTCTAGCAGGTTCTCTGATTGCTCCGCAACTCTGTCAAGTGATAATGATGGGCTCAAGTGGGTCTTTTATACCCCTAATTTCCATTAATGATCCCATTAAATGTAGGTACAGTGAGAGAAAAGTTGGTGAATTTGAATGTCAGAAACGACAGCGCGAGACCCAGGGTCTGACGGCCGAGGGGTGCAGGATGGCGGCCACTTGAGGATTTCAGCTTGGTTGGGTCAGCGACAGTGGAGAGAGAGTCAAGGCCTAGTGGGTGGAGTTCTGCCAAAGACCCGCCATTGGAGACGGCGGAACCATCACGGAATTCTAGAGTCAGAATTCTAGAAGATCAGGCCTGGAACACCCGACGGTGCCCAAGATTTCCCGCAACTCCCCAGATGGAAAATATGGTGGCGGGACCCGAAAGGCAGAACGCCACCAGTGGTTCACCGTAAGGAATGACGAAACACTCCTGAAACCCCAGGAGTAGAACTCTGGGGATCGAGGCCCAGATGGTTAAACAACCATCAAGGTTTAAAATGGATTGCAGACAGAGAGCAGGAGATTGGACCCCGAGGTCTAGGAGGACGTGGATCGAACGCAATTAGGAACGACAGACACGACAGGGAAACTCGGCAAGGGAACCCTGAATGGCCGGGGCCAGTAGGGCCCGGGGCTGTTAGAAGGGGCAAACTGCCAAAGTGACCCCGCGAGGCAGCAGAACATGAAAAAACTAAAAGGGGAAGGCATGGTCAACTTATGGTGGGACTTTAAAGCAAAATTGACCATTTGAGACACCAAAAAGTGGGGCATGCAAAATGAGGCACCGACAAAAAGTGACCCAACAAGGCGAAAGAAAAGAGGGTCCCTGTTCCGAACGTGGCATGTGTGCTAAGGGCACAACAAATGGCAACTCGGCTGGAGAACACTCCTGAGCGTTCTAAGGATAAATACTCATTAAGGACCCAAAATCTCTAGTTTCGCAGACTAGAGTGGCTTCCATAGATGAATTTGGGAGAATGAGATCCTTAATTGGGTCAGTTTATAGGACATCTCAGAAGTGTGTGTAGTGAGTTCATTCTTTTCCTCGGGATAGTGACTAGGGTTACCAATTCAACTGAGTGAGCTACATAAATCATCTAACACCAAAAGTAACCTAGACATTGCTCCGCTGCTAGTTAGGAATCCATAGCCCCGACGGAGTTGTCGCTGCAATCCCATGGATATTGCTCTACTACCAGTTGGGCATCCATAGCCCCGGTAGAGTTACCCAAACACCCATACGGTCGCGTATTTTTTAGAATTCCTTTGTTCGTTTGCTTTGATATTCCTTCAATGTTCACTTCTCATTTTATCATTTAGTTTGACCAGGTAAGCACTGAAGCCTATGATGGGTTTGAGACTACAATGGTCACTGGAGTAGACTTCATATTTTTCACTCACTAGGGTGTCATAACAACCATGGAATAGTCCTTTAGAAATGATTATTATGTGTTTTGTGCAAGATCTGAGATGTATGTAAGAAGATCCAATCCAGGGTCAAGTTCTAAGCAGAGCTCAACAAGGAAATCATTCATGGATAGCTTTTAGAGGCTGATAGTTGAGAGTGAATGTTTAGCCAAAGAACACAAAGGATGGAAAACAAAGTAAACCGCTTCTCGAGCAAGCATAGCTACTGCCAGGGGGTAGGAAACAACCTTTCAAAACAAACTACCGCGAGGGAAAAAAATAAAAGAGTGACGCAGAACAAAAAATGCAAGCATACCTGAAAAGCCATCTACCCTAACCAATGTACAAATATTTACAAAGAAGAGCTCGAATGAGCTCAGGCCTGGAAGTAATGCTTCAGGTGCTGCCCATTGACCAGCAATGGGACATTCTCACTAGTTAAGGTCTTTATATGGAAGGCATTATCTCCCAAAATTTCAGCTATTTGAAAGGGTCCAAGCTAAAGCTTGTCAAATTTGTTGTGTCCCCCTTTCTTTTCATAGGCCTTGTCACAATATAAGACCAGATCTACAATTCTAAAGGCCTTGATCTTGGCTCGGTGGTCGAACCATCTCTTAACTATGCCCTGATGTTTGGAAAAAATTTCTATTGCATTGTCTCAGACTTCCTCTAAATGCAAGAGCTTAGCTAACCGAGCTTCCCTACAATCTCCTCCCTCATAAAATTCGTTGATGAACTAAAGAGTAGGAATCTTCAGATGGATAGAAAATATAGGTTCTAGGCCATAAACAAGGTGAAAAGGGGAATCCCCAAGGGCAGCCTTGTGGTGAGTGCGATCATCCCAAAGGGAAAAATAGAGCTGGGTATGCCAGTCCTTGGGATTCCTATATAGTAATTTTTTTATTACGGTAATCAGGTTCTTATTCGTAGATTCAATGAGGCCATTACCTTTGGTGTAGTAATTGGATGAAAACTTAAGGGCACTCCCGTATTCAAATGCCCAACAAGAAAATTTCAATGAAGCAAAAGCCAGTCCATTGTCACATACCAAAGCATAAGGACAACCAAAGTGATTTAAAATGAAACTTTCTAAGAAATTAGTAACTACTTCAGTTGTGCATTGCTTACATACTATTGCTTCCATCCACCGATTACAGTAATCAGTAGCAGTAAGAATGTACCTATGTCCCACATACGATGGAGGGCTTACCAAACTGATGAAATTGAGACCCCATTGCGCAATCAACCTTACCACCAACACAGGCTACAGTGGGACATCAACATTCTTTTCCCTGGTGGTACTAGTCTGGCATGTGTGACATGAACGAACATGACAATGAGCATCCTTGAAGATAGTTGACCAATAATACCCTGCTCTCAATATATGATGCATTATGGAAGAACCAGAACAATGGCCCATACCAAATTTGTCATGGAGCTCTTTTAAAACTCGATCTGCTTCTTCCTTACCCAGGCATCTGAAGTAGATGCCTTCATGATTTTTCTTATAGAGAATGGAACCTTGTAGCATGTAACCATTGCTCTTCAATCTAAGGGCCCACTTTTGGACTCCTTGCAAGTGTAGCAGACACTTGTGGTTCAGCAGATAATAAATGACATTCTGGTACCACTCTCTAGGGGAGACATCCTAAAGCTAGTACTGCTGCACACTGAATGCGGGTCCAACCTCCGCCACTGGTTCAACAATCGTGCGGGTGAGTGCATGTCCTCTCACTAGCTTCATTGGTTGGATCTCCATGTCATATTCTTGGAGTAGGGTGACACATTTAGCTCTTCTTTCACCCAATTCATTCTGCATAAGAAACATTTTTACTGCTAGGTCCGAGATAATGGAAAATACCTTATTGCGCAGGATGTAGTATCTAAATTTCTTCACCCCTCTGATGAGAGCGTACACCTACTTTTCTACATTGTGATATCACAATTCAACATCCTTTAAGGGAGCACTCATGAAGGTGATTGGGTGCTCATTTCCTTCCTCATCCTTCTGGGTCAACATGCTAGCATAGGAATGCTCTGAAGTGAACGAGTAAATGTAGAATGGCTTCAAATAATTTGGGCTGACTAACACAGGTGCCTCAGCGATGGCCCATTTGATTTCCCTAAAAGCTTGTTTGGCGTTGGGTGTCCACTCAACTAAATGGCATCTTGTTTCAGCATAGCATTAAGAGGTTTAACAATCTCCATGAAACCCATGATAAATTTCCTAATGAAATTCATATTTTTGAAGAAGGATTTTAATTCTTTCTTGCTGCTTGGGGGTGGAATTTTGAGTAAAGACTCGATACGTTCAGGGTCTATAGAGATGCCCTGTTCTAAAATGATGTGCCTGAGCAATCTTCCTTCGATCACTCCAAAAATACACTTCTTGGGGTTAAGGGAAACCCTGAACTCCCTGCATCTCTGAAACACTTTGCACAAATCAAAGACGTGATCACCTCTATTTTTAGAAAACATAGTTAAATCATCCATGTAGATGATTATGCACTTGCCAATCAGATACTTGAAGGTGATATCCATAGCACGTTGGAAGGTGGCACCGGCGTTGATGAGCCCAAAAGGCATTCTCCTATACGTGAACATTCCACACTTGGTGGTGAACGCCATTTTATGACGATCCTCATACTGTACCATCACCTAGTTATACCTGGAGTATCCGTCGAGGAAAGACATCATCTAGGAGTTGTTGACGATTTGCAACACCTCATCTAATGAAGGCACTAGATAATTATCCTTCTCTGAAGCTCGGTTCAAATTTCAAAAATCCACACACAGTCTGATCTCCCCATTCTTTTTTCTAACTGGGACCAAATTGGCCACCCATGTGGAATGTGTAACCAGGAAAATAATCCTTGCTGACAGCAATTTTTCTATTTCCTTGTAAATGACGGGTTCCAACAAGGCATTGATAGGATGCTGCTGCTGACAGAATGGCCTCACCTCTGTCTTGAGAGGGATGGTGTGCGTGATGACAGAAGTATCATATGTCTTTAAATATTCATAGATCCATGCCACCACATCATGATATTTCTACAGTGCATCCATTATTCATTTCTTTTCCTCTGGCATGCATACCTTGTCAATAAAAACATTCTTGACTTCCTTAGTTGTCCCGAGGTTGAGAGCATCACACTGGTTGCTTATGGCTTCTTTCTTTATTTGTTGGTTCCAGTCTTTGATCTTATCTAAGTCAAATACATGTCCCAGCCAAACCATGCCTCCAGGGATCGTATTGGTTTTGAGGTTAATAACCCCTTCTATGTCTAGTTCGGCTTCCTGCGGATCAGCTTCATCAATTATTTGGGCTGCAAAGACATTGGAACTTGTGATGAATTCAAGGATATGTTTGTCATCATTGAAGACCTATCAGTGGGTAACATTATCTGGGACTGATGGTGTGGATGTTAGCTCAACCATGAATTTCTTGAGCCCAAATAAAGAGAGGGGTTGTAAGGTGTTGGCTTCTTGAGCCAAAGCATCGGCTATTCGATTTTGAGCATGAGGGATCAATTGTATATTGAATGCATCTAAGCCCTCCAAGAGATCCCAAACCCTATGCCTATAATTGGTGAGCCTTCTATTATGACAAGAATATAGCTTCCTGACCTATTTAACCACTAGTTCAGAATCCCTAAAAACTTGTAGCATTTTCACATTTTTCTTCAAGGCCATGAGAAGGCCATGGACCAGGGCCTCATTTTCTGCTACATTGTTAGTACAATAAAATTGCAATCTATGGGCAGTAAGAAAGGTCTTACCCATTGGACTGATGAGTTTGAACCCAGCTCTGACTCCTTGCTTGGAATTGGATCCATTAAATCGGAGCGTCCAGCACGTGGAAGGTTCTTCATCTTCGAGTTTGATTAAGTTCCTGTTCCCTTCTAGTTGGGTGACTAGCTCTGTGATCTTGGGAGAGTTTTTTGGGGCGATGTGGTCAACAGCGAGTGGTTCTGTTGGAGCCTCTTTTGGCATTTCAATTCTGAAGAATAGCTGATCATTTAACATGTTCAACTGCCATTTGACATAAACAACAATCAAACTCAGAGTGGGTAGCATTGTGAACCCTGCACCAGTTAGGCAATAAGAAATCTTGGAAATTCATCCAGGTACCCAAGCTAAGATGGTCACTAACACACTTTTTCAGGAACCCTTAGAAATCATTGAGTATTCCCCAGTCGTCATCTACATTAGGCCCATCATCTTGTTCCACCAGCCCTTCTGTACTCAGAGATATTTGAGTGGAATTTGTTGAAGGACTGCACAACACTAGGAGTACTTCATCGGCACATTCCTCCTAGAGCTCGCCCTTGTTTTGGTAGGAAAAAGGATGATAATTCCCCAGATCGGTCTCGACAAACAACACCTCATTAATATTATTGTACTCTATGATCATGAATTTCATATGGGGTTCACGGTCGATACAGATTTGATTTGGCAGCCACTTCCATGGTAGCCACATGTGAGAAAGGTATGTGGCGGTATATCCATTCAGTGCCTTGGTGAACTCCCTTCCCAAGATGATCCCATATGCATCGGGAATGTCTGCTACCTAAATATCAATGACTTGTTGTATCCTTGGGTCTGTGGCAATTTGCATTGGGATTTGATTTATTTTTCCTATGATGATAATCTATGTTTTGTCTAGCTGGGTGACCTTCCTCCTTGAAGACATGGGGGTGATGCCAAGAGCCTTGCATACTGCCAAAGGCATGACTTTGGCAGACGCTCCTAAGTTGAGCAAGCAGTTATGCAAGTTCTTCCCAAAGATCCTAATGTTGGTCAAGAAAGGGGGAGTTTCCAACCTTCCTTGGAAGATTCCTGTAGGCGTATCCATGTGAGCTACTTGGCCCATGTTCTTATCACTGCCTTTATCCCTATTCTGCCTAAACGGTAGGTCCTTGAAAAGCTGCCTATTACTCTGCTCTGGTTCCTTTTCAATTTCTTTACTCGCAGATTGATTTATAGGGATATCCTTCCTTTTCCCGGTATTATCTTATATTTTTGGTTCTTGCCTTGGCTCCTCAAAGGTAACCTTCTTAGCTAATATCTCTTAGGTTATACTAGAAGACAGAGTTCCATTAAGGATCCTAAAGAACACATGCCTTACAGCAGGTACTTTGAGTAATTCAAAGGCTGATAAACTGATTTTTACCTTCTTGAACTCTTCTACCACGTATTCACCCATTTTCTCAATTTCCAAACTGAAAGCCTAGTCTATGGCAGAACTAGGAGGTTGGACTTTAGTTTGACTAGCTGAATTTTGGGATTGGCCTTGGGGCTGATTTTGTGCTTGGTTTTGAGACCCATTCTTGTTGAGGTATTGGGTAGGTATATGGGGAATTCCAAGATTATTGCTAGCATTAGGATCAGGCGGAGTGGCTAAATTGTTTGGTGGAGTAAAATTTGTAAAGGGTCCACCCGCCTGTCTATTCCTAAGGAAGTAGGGAGTCAACCTTTGATAGAACATGTGGACCTCATCTACAAATGGTGCCTCTTCATCTATTGGACCATTATCTACTAAATTGAAAAGTTGAGCCAAATTTTTCTCATTACTTACCTCTTGCACTTCTCCATCCTCAACAGGAGCGAGCTCGACCTCTGGCTTGTTGTGGTTGCCTCGCGAAAACAGTGCTTGATTAACCATGAGACAAGAGGAATTGTATGGCTCAGCTAGGATGATGTCCCTATAGCTAGTATTGTCTACTGCATTCTGCACTTCTACCTAGAATATTTCAGCAGCTGTCTAGAATTTGGGGCAATCCAACTCAGAATGTCTGCTGGTTTTATGAATCCTACACCATTCAGACAAAGCTACCTCGGTAAGGTATACTCCACTGATCATTTTTTTATTTCTTGTCGGCCGATTGAAAGGCGTAGGGACACCTCCATTATTGGGCCTAGTGTTCCATGCATGATTTTGCCTCTTAGAAGGTCTCCTTTCTGAATTTTGATTAGCATTTTTCCCCTATCATAGTTTTGCCTAGAGGAAGTGCTTACTTCTCGATTATCCCTACTGTCCCTATTGTCCCGGTTAAGATTGGCCTGGAAATTACTCTGGGAGGTATGTAACTAATTGTTTTGATTTTTTAGGTGTGTCATTTCCATGGACATTTTCTTTATCATCTTAGTCAGTTCCTCTAACTTGTCTTTCTTAGTCCCATTCCCAGGCGACGACGCTGTATTTTGGAGGAAAGCGGGCAGGGCTGTCGGTTGATTCTGATAAGCTAGAGGAAATTCTGGCCCTGATAGGTACAATGGCACCTAGGGCTGCTAGGAATATGCATGCTATTGTGGGGGATCCTGATAATAGTTATACTGTGGTTGAGGCTGCGAATAGGAAAGCGTGGGAGGCACATAATTCAGTGGCTGCCCCGGGTGTGGGACAATGGGCAATTAAGGCACTTGATTCATGAGAGGGGTCTAATGAGTGAAAGTCTGATTCAATCCTTGAATCTACATAGGGTGAGATATCAGCCCCAAAGAAGGTAACAGGCTAGAGATATTCTACCCCAAATCTACACTCGTGACAATAGCCTTTGTATAGGCGGTCACTAGGGTAGTGAGTGTTAGGCACATCCTTTTCACCAAAGCCAATGTGAGGTTATCTAATGCCGCATAGTAGACCAGGAGGGCTAGAGAATCATTATGAAGGTACAGGTCCTTAAGCCTTGTATAGGCCCAATGAAAATGATCATTGAAGGACCCAATAGCTTCGTTGACTTCCCTTCTGATAAACATAAACTATTGGTAAAGTTTCGAAGGGCTAATGGGAATCTTATATTTCTACAGGAAGGCATTCTTCATTAGATTTCATGAGGTAATGGATCCCCTCGGAAGATTGATGTACCAATAGAAAGTTTCTTCCCCCAATGAATGTGGAAAAAAGTAGCATGCGACATCCTCGTGGTCGACTTGCATTTCAGTGATTGTTGTCTCAAATATTTTGATATGCTCCTCAACTATTATTTGTAGGTCGCGTGGATGGAACTTTGAACAAAAGCCCTCTAGATTCTTGGGCATATCATGATAGGCAGTGAAATGTATCAGTGAAGGGTTATGTGCTAACCAAGCCATGGGGGTGGCAGAGGTGGTATCTGTTGTTGGGAAACAGCAAGTTGGGGCTATACCTGCAATAAAATAATAATTTGGGGTTGCACTTGAGATGCTGCTGATTGGACTATGCCCTGGGCTGGAAGGGACGAGAGAGGAGCAATCTCCTAGCTATCAGAGATAGGAGGTGCAAATGTAGTTTGAGATGGTTGGGTGGAAGATGAAGGCCAGCCAAATGAAGGTGAGGGTGGAATGGAAGTGGGTGGAGTGGAGGAAGAGGAAGAGGGAAATGTTGTGCATGTTTTGCACACACGCCCCGTCGTAGGCAGGGACCCCCTTTTTTTTGCTCCCGACAGACTGCTTTGCTCCTGTCTTATTTTGCGTGCCCCATTTCCAAACCCAAGTTGGTCATGTTCCTTCAAATGATCAAATCCCCTACCTGAATTCACCTACTTGGGGTATTCAAATATGTGGAGAAATAAAGTCCCCCATCCCCTTTCTGCCTTTTGTCTTGCTTTGGCTGTTTTGGAAACATTCGTGGACCCCTGTCAGTCTAGTTTCCACATTTTTGGCTTTGGGGACAACTTTTTGGTGGATTATGGATGTGTTTGGGGTGTTTTAATGAATTGCCAAGGTTTCGTCAATGTTCCGTTAAGTTTCGATGCTTTCAGAACTTTCCCTCTGGAATTCCCTTTCTCCTTAGCTATTTGGAAATATCTGTGGACCCCCGTCACTCCTGTTTCCTCAATTTTGACTCTGGGGGCAATCTTTTTTGGATCTGGGATGTGCTTGAAGTGCATAAATGAACTGTCAAGGTTTCGTCAATGTTCCGTTAAGTTTTGATGGTTTCAGAACTTTCCCTCTGGAATTCCCTTCCTCGATTGTTTGGAAACATCCCTGGACCCCCATCACTCCCGTTTCCACATTTTTGACTTTGGGGTCACCCTTTTTTGGATCTGGGATGTTTTTGAAGTGCGTAAATGAACTGCCAATATTTTGTCAATGTTCCATTAAGTTTCGATGGTTTTAGAACTTTCCCTCTGGAATTCCCTTCCTCCTTGGCTGTTTGGAAACATTCGCGGGCCCCTGTCACTCTCGTTTCATCAATTTTGACTTTGGGGGCAACCTTTTTTGGATCTGGGATCTGTTTGAAGTGCATAAATGAATTGCCAAGGTTTCGTCAAAGTTTGGTTAAGTTTTGGTGGTTTTAGAGCTTTGTCCCCCCTTTGTTGTTTTGGAACATCCGGTGGCCACCTCCCTTCCGACCTTCGGAGCCCGGCCCCTCTGTGGCCATTTCTGGGGCTCTGTCTCTCCTTGGCTATTTTGGAACATTCGACGGCCACCTCCTTCCTGGCCTTCGGAGCTCGGCCCCTCCATGGCCGTTTTGGAACATCCGACGGCCACTTCCTTCCTGGCTTTCGGAGCCCAGCCCCTTCGTGGCCGTTTTCGGGATTCTGCCTCTCTGTGGCCATTTTGGAACATTCGGTGGCCACCTCCTTCCTGGCCTCTAGAGCCTGGCCCATCTGTGGCCATTTTCAGGGTTTTGCCTCTCTGTAGCCATTTTGGAACATTCGACAACCACCTCCTTCCCATCCTCCGGAGCTCGGCCCCTCGATGGCCGTTTCTGGGAGTCTGTCCCTCCTTGACTATTTTGAACATTCAAGAGCCTCCCTTCTTCCTGGTTGTTTTGAACATCCAGGAGCCTGCCTCCTTCCTAGCTGTTTTGGAAACATTCGGAAACTTTCCTTCTTCCCAGTTGTTTTGAACATCCGGGAGCCCACCTTCTTCATGACTGTTTTGGCTTCCGTCCACTGTCTGCTTTCTAACTTTCCTCCACCATCTTTTCGCCCTCTGGCGCTTGCACCCTTGAAGCATGCATTAATGTTTGTGGCCCAAATGAGCTCCAAATATGAATATCAAGATATTTTGGTGATGCATGGATATATCTAACAGGGAATTTGTAGGTTTGGCTGACATTTTCTTTAACTCATGTATAAATACACTTAGGACACTTCGTGTTTGCTAGAGTCAAGAAGCTTTCCGCAGGTCTATCGGAGAAGCCCATTGAGGGAGTTGTCCTACCCTTTTCCAGATGATGATAATTTCTAAGGAGCTTTCTCCCCGAATTAGGGGCCACCAATCCATTGATGTCAATCGTCGATGGGCTCATTTGATCCAAGGAAGAACACTGCAAACACATCAAGTAAAAAGACAACTTTTAGGCAGTTTTTGCTACAGTGAAAAGGGCAATCAGCTAAATGACAAAATTGCTACAGTGACTATCACTAGATGACAAAATAGAGAAAAGACAAGGAATATATTTTAAATTGTTGGATATTGGGGGTAGGTGAAGCCCTAACTTGTAATTAATCTGAGCCACTCAGTACAAATTGATCCTAGCCATTCATTTGGGCTTTGGAAAACTATAAATAAGGGGTTGGCCCTCATTTCTAAGGGTTGGAGAATTGATGTGAAGACATTTTACAGCAATAGAAAGCAACATTGCATGATTTATGGGTGTTCCTTTTGAGTTTTCTCTTTATGTATGCATGGTTCATCTTCCATGTTAGTTTTAGTGTTAGTTTCTTGAATGGGAGTGGTGATGGTGTTTGTTGTTTTAGTATTTGATGAACTTCTAGCTCATATTTTTTGTGGTTCATTGATGATGAATCACTTTGCAAAGCTAGTATGAGCCTCTTTCCTTTACTGCTGCAACTTAGTTCAATTGCATGTACATGATGTGTGTATGTGATGTGAAAATTTGCAGTCCTTGGAAGATTGTACTAGTTTTGTGCAACTGTAGGTTTCTCTTGGCCAAGCAAAACCCAGTTTAGGAAGTCTGTCTACTTTAGTAGCCACCATTGTTACTATTCATTCATAGCTTAGGATTAGAATAACATTCTTAACCCTTCTCCTTTTGCTATTTCTTTTAATCCTTGACTAGAGTACGATCCAAAGCATCACCATGAAGCCAAATCAGATGAACTTGATGAGTTTCGGCTTGTTGTTTTGAGTGGACAGCCACAGTTCATTCACTTTTAGCACTTTGAAACTGCATTTGCAAACCCAACTTCCATGCTTTGTAACTCATCCGTAAGACCACCTTGTGATTCCAACAAATCACATCAAACAACTGAGATATTCCAAGCACTGTCAAGACCTGACATTAGAGACCTTGAGATAGTGTTCTGCAATCTGATTGTGGAAGATTGTCTTTCAAGAGAGGTAGTGCACCCACACACTGCCTGTTTTGAGAAGTGCATAAAAAACACATCAACAGAACTGGTGCTAGAAGGAGGGCTGACACATTGGGAATGCAAAGCTGAGGGTTCGAAATGATTCATTTTATTCCCTCCTCCTAACACCATCAACAGAACTGGCGCTTGAAGGAGGGCATGACATGTTGAGGCTACAAAGCTAAAATTTGGAAATCGAAAGGAGCACTTGCAAAGAATAAATTTGAGATAGGGAGATCTCTTTCAATGCTAAAAATTAAAAAAATTTGAAGGCAAAAGAAGCTGAGTCAAAATGGAGCAGCATGCACAATTTGGCATCACTCAACTGCATACAAATTTGAACAAGAGACTGAAGAAGCTATTGCAGCTATTTGCGTTGGCGGATAGATGTTGGATCCATTGCACTTGCAGGCATAGTGAATTGGGGTGTCTAACATTCTTGGATAGAATTGAGAAGGTATTGCAGGGAGAAATTCATTTTTGGGAAATATATCAGCCTTTAGCCCTTGTAGACTTGGAGGAAGAATTGACAACCATGGCAGCCAAGGCATTTAAGGAGTTGATCCAAGAACATTTGAGTAGCAAGGATAGACCAAGATTGGAGGAAATATTGATGTCAAGTTGGTGCAGATTTCACAATGCACCCCACTCTAAATTCACTTGCTCATCATGCACAAATGTCATCGCCCAAGTCAAGGATCATGTGAACAAGTTGGTGCAGGCATCTCCTAGTAAAGGGGACTCATGCCATGAGGTGGGAAATTTGTTGGAAGCTCAAGGACAACACACCACAAATGAATCAAGAAATTTGACACAAGCTAGTGCTGGGACAACAGACATAGAGGATCAGATCCAAAAGGAAGAGGATAATTTCCTTAGGACAACAAGCTGCCTTGATGAACAATCAACTAGAAATAGATCAAAAATTTATTCCTCCATTGAAGAAAAGCAGTGCCCTGCTCTAGAAGACTGATTGGCAGCCGAAGATGAATCAAAAGAGTTTGCAGCAGTGTATGCTGGGGCAACAAATGAAGATGTTGAAAATCAGAAAGAGGAAAAGGTTGATAGCCTTGGGACAATAGAGAATGATGGAAAAAAAAAAAGCGCGATTATATTAGAGGACCTCTCCTTCATGAATGAAAATGATCAAGCATCTGAAAATGCAGATTTGGAGGAGCGGGAACAACCACTTGCTACAACTATCTACTATTCACCTTCCTTCCCAAATTATGATGAGGACCCACTGGTGGAAAGATATGACTAGCTCGTCTCGAGACTAGCGAGGGATTGGACTGAGCTGAAATACCAAGTGGATTTGGAGATATTGTTGCTCCCAAATTGGTGTCGACTCTATGATTCATCGCACTTCGAGCTCACATGTAAGCTATTCCAAGAGGCCATTGAGCAAGTCAAAGGACAAGGGGCACAACCAAGCACATCACCTCCCGCAGCCACTTCAAAGATTGAAGAAGAAGACCAAAATCCCAAATCAACTAATGACTCAGTTGAAGGTACTCCTCAAGAGGATGTTGGGGCAGCAATAGAAGGACAACAATACAGTTTCAAACTTCCAAGTGATGAAGTAGATCAAGTGGGAATGCTATCCACCAGTCATCAAGAATTTCTTCCTCTTGAAGAATAGTTATGTGCCATGGATGGTGGGCTTTTTGGCGAGTCTTTTGAGGGAAATTGTGTAGTAGACTTTGGTACCCTTGATGAGGTTCCACCAATTGATGAATTATTTCCATTAGGAGCTGCACTATGAAGGTATGCTCATTTTGAGGAAGAGCACATCCCAGAAGATGGTAATGATGAATACATACTCCTTGAGCCCCTGAATAGTGATGCACTAGAGTTTCCAGATTGGGAGAGGAGCTCCTTCTCCATTTACAGTGATACTGAGCAAGAGGAAATAAGTGAACGTCATGAGGAGATACATGAACAACAAAAATAAAAAGACAAATGTGGAGGTGTTGAGATAGCTACTAATAGAGATGAAGCACTTGACCAACTACGAAGTGCAACTTGGATCCCTTCTGCCATGATCACTGTTGATCCTCCCTCATATTTAGATGGCTGCAATATGATAGATTCATGTATGTCATCATCCCATGACACTGAACATCACAAAAATAAGGCTCACACCTAGGAAAGGAGATGGGACAGCATGCTGCCCCTTGAAGACAGCAATCAAGAAGAGGTTTTCTCAATGGAAACCCATGCAGATGAGGTGTACTTCCTCGAGGAACAACCAGTGGAGGTTGTGGGTCCCATTGGTAGATTGAAATAATTGTTTGCTGCCCTGTCCTCCTAGCCTTATGCACATTTAATGTCCAAAGTGATGCATCCTCCACCGCGCCTGGTTGAGGTTGCCAATGCAACGATCAATGATGTTGTGCTTGCTCTTGACTATCCAATGCTACCACCTCTATGTGACGACATCCAGGTTTTATCCTTCCTTGCCCCTATTATTTCTCATAATTGCACTTATTATTTTGATTATGGGAATGAGAGAAAACAAACATGTTTATGGATTAACCATGGGTTCAACGAGCCTCCTCAATTGCTGATTTTTCATGATGACGTGACTGAACTTGAGTGTTGCAATGGTGAAATTTTTTTTTTTAGAATATAAAGATAAATTTGCATGGTTAAGAATGATAACGATTGCCCATTTTTTTGTGCATACTTTGCAAAATGCAATGAATGTTAATGTCAGCTCGCCTTGCCTGAACATAGTGCTTTGTAAATATCTTTGTACATAGCTTATTTTTGAGTAGTATAGGTTTCCTATAAATACTCTGCTTTCCTCATTTCCTTAGGTTAGTTGGTTTGTGTAGGTTGTTTTCTTTTGTTTTCTTTCATTTTGCTTGGGGTCCCTCTGCTTTTAGTTGGGCACATTTGTGCACACAACAACCATACTAATTGCTTGGGATTGTTCTATGTATTTCTTTGTCAAACTCTCATCAAGTCTTCAGAGTGGATGGTGAAGGTCTTATGTTAGTGTCAAATGATCTGGGTGTTTGATTCAAAGAGGATAAGCTATTGGTTTAGTCTGAATCTGATGTATTCTAAAATCTTACATCTCTTACACATTTTAAGAATTTGACGATCACTATAGGGCCTTTTGTGAAGTCTAGTTAAGTAAAAAATCAAAAATTCTGCTCCAGCACCACTGTGATTCTAAGCCCTAAGTCTGAGCTTCAGTGCTTGTGGGTTGAAATAAAAGAGCTGAAAAGAGGGAAAAAAAAGAAAGAAAAAAAACATTGAAAATTAAAAAAAAGAGAAAATTCAACTTTTCAGGGATATTCGAGCAACTCTACCGGGGCTATGGACGCTCGGCTGGAAGTAGAGCAATGTTCGGGAGAATCACAGTGACAACCTCGTCGGGGCTATGGACACCTGACTAGCAGCAAGCCAATGTCCCAGATGCTTTTGGAGTTAGAATAAACTATGTAGCTTAACTTGACAAAGCTTGGGTTCCTATAGCAACTAAAGAATGGGAATTAATGCAATTGCACACACTTGGATTTTCAGCATACTAAAGGTTGGGTTGGCTAATGGTTTTGATCCTTTGGTTGGGTATCTAGTTTGTTTGCCCTAGTGTGAAAGTCAAAACCAAAGATTCTGGGTTCGTGATTCCAATTTGTCATCAAAATGCTCTCGAACATTTCCCCAGTGAGTAGCCATTTGTTGTGCATGTTTTGCACACAGGCCCCGCCATAGGCAGGGACCCCCTTTTTTTCGTTCCCAACAGGCTGCGTTGCTCCTATCTTGTTTTGTGTGCCTCATTTCCAAGCCCAAATTGGTCATGTGCCTTCAAATGATCAAATCCCCTACCCAAATTCACCTACTTGGGATATTCAAATCTACGGAGAAATAAAGTCCCCCATCACCTTTCTGCCTTTTGTCTTGCTTTGGCTATTTTAGAAACATTCGTGGACCCCTGTCGGTCCAGTTTCCACATTTTTGGCTTTGGGGACAACTTTTTGGTGGATTTGGGATGTGTTTGGAGTGTTTCAATGAACTACCAAGGTTTTGACAACGTTTCGTTAAGTTTCGATGGTTTCAAAACTTTCCCTCCAAAATTCCCTTCCTATTTGGCTATTTGGAAACATCCATGGACCCCCATCACTCCTGTTTCCTCAATTTTGACTTTGGGGGCAATCTTTTTTGGATGTGGGATGTATTTGAAGTGCATAAATAAACTGCCAAGGTTTCGTCAATGTTACGTTAAGTTTCTATGGTTTTGGAACTTTCCTTCCGTAATTCCCTTCCTCCTTGGCTGTTTGAAAACATCTGTGGACCCCCGTCGCTCCCGTTTCCACATTTTTGACTTTGGGGTCACCCTTTTTTGGATATGGGATGTGTTTGAAGTGCATAAATGAACTGCCAAGATTTCATCAATGTTCCATTAAGTTTCAATGGTTTCGGAACTTTCCCTCTGGAATTCCCTTCCTCCTTGGCTATTTGGAAACATCCGCTGGCCCCTATCGCTCCCGTTTCCTCAATTTTGACTTTGGGGTCAACCTTTTTTGGATCTGGGATGTGTTTGAAGTACGTAAATGAACTACCAAGGTTTCGTCAAAGTTTGGTTAAGTTTCGGTGGTTTCGGAGCTTCGTCCCCCCTTTGCTATTTTGGAACATCCGGTGGCCACCTCCCTTCCGGCCTCCGGAACCCCGCCCCTTCGTGGTTGTTTCTGGGGCTCTGCCTCTCCGTGGCCATTTTGGAACATCTGACAGCCACCTCCTTCCCGACCTCCAGAGCTTGGCCCTTTCATGGCCATTTCTGGGATTCCGCCTCTCCGTGGCTGTTTTGGAATATCCGACGGCCACTTCCTTCCCGGCCTTCGGAGCCCGACCCCTCCGTGGCCGTTTCCAGGATTCCGCCTCTCCATGGCCATTTTGGAACATCCAATGGCCACCTCCTTCTTGGCCTCTGGAGCCCAACCCATTCGTGGCAGTTTTGAGGGTTTCGCCTCTCCGTCGCTATTTGTAGGAGTCCATCCCTCCTTGGTTGTTTTGAACATCCGGGAACCTCCTTTCTTTTCGGCTGTTTTGAACATCTAGGATCCTACCTCCTTCCCGGCTATTTTGGAAACATCTGGAAACCTTCCTTCTTCCCGGTTGTTTTGAACATCTGGGAGCTTGCCCTCTTCTCAGCTATTTTGGCTTCTGTCCACTGTCTACCTTTTGGCTTTCCTCTGCCATCTTTCCACCCTCTGGCGCTCGCACCCTTGAAGCACACATTACTGTTTATGGCCCAAATGAGCTCCAAATATGAATATCAAGATATTTTGGTGATGCATGGATAGATCTAATAGGGAATTTATAGGTTTGGCTAACATTTTTTTTAACTCATGTATAAATGCACTTATGACACTTCGTGTTTGCAGGAGTCAAGAAGCTTTCCGCAGGTCTATCGGAGAGGCCCATTGAGGGAGTTGTCCTACCCTTTTCTAGATGATGATGATTTCTAAGGAGCTTTCTCCCCAAATCAGGGGCCACCAATCCATTGATGCCAATCGTCAACAGGCTCATTTGATCCAAAGAAGAACACTGCAAACACATCAAGTAAGAAGACAACTTTTAGGCAGTTTTCTCTACAGTGAAAAGGGCAATCAGCTAAATGACAAAATTGCTACAGTGACTGTCACTAGATGACAAAATAGAGAAAAGACAAGGAATGTATTTTAAATTATCAGATATTGGGGGTAGGTGAAGCCCTAACTTGTAATGAATCTGAGCCACTCAGTACAAATTGATCCTAGCCATTCATTTGGGCTTTGAAAAACTATAAATAGGGGCTTGCCCCTCATTTGTAAGGGTTGGAGAATTGATGTAAAGACATTTTGTAGCAATAGAAAGCAACATTGCATGATTTATGGGTGTTCCTTTTGAGTTTGCTCTTTATGTATGCATGGTTCACCTTCCATGTTAGTTTTAGTGTTAGTTTCTTGAATGAGAGTGGTTATGGTGTTTGCTATTTTAGTATTTGATGAACTTCCAGCTCCTGTTTTTTGTGGTTCATTGATGATGAATCACTTTGCAAAGCTAGTCTGAGCCTCTTTCCTTTACTACTACAACTTAGTTCAATTGCATGTACATGATGTGTGTATGTGATGTGAAAATCTGCAGTCCTTAGAAGATTGCATTGGTTTTGTGCAACTGTAGGTTTCTCTTGGCGAAGCAAAACCCAATTTAAGAAGTATGTCTACTTTAGTAGCCACCATTGTTACTGTTCATTGGTAGATTAGGATTAGAATAACTTTCTTAACCCTTATCCATTTGTTGTTTCTTTTAATCCTTGGTTAGAGTACGATCCAAAGCATTACCGTGAAGCTAAATCAGATGAACTTGATGAGTTTGAGCTTGCTGTTTTGAGTGGACAGCCACTGTTAATTCACTTTCATCACTTGGAAACTACATTTGTAAACCCAACTTCCATGCTTTGTAACTCATCCGTAAGACCGCCTTGTGATTCCAGCAAATCACATCAAACAATTGAGATATTCCAAGCACTATCAAGACCTGACATTAGAGACCTTGGGATAGTGTTCTTCAATCTGACTGTGGAAGATTGTCTTTCAAGAGAGGTAGTGCACCCACGCACTGCCTGTGTTGAGAAGTGCATAAAAAACACATCAACAAGAATGCTACTTCCCTTAACTCACTTCGCCCTTGCTGTTGGCTGCAATTCTTTGAATTCTCCCTTATTTGGTGTTGACCATAGAACTCTTTGAAATATTTCTAGGGAGAAAAATTTGATTCAATCTAGCTTTGCTCTTAACCTTTAGCCTTTTATTCCAACTTCAAGCCCTCCTTCTAGTGCTAGTTCTATTGATGGCGTTAGGAGGAGAAGGGTATAAAATGAATCACTTCCAATCTTCAGCTTTGTATTCCCAACATGCGAGCCTTGCTTCTAATGCTAGTTCTATTGATGTGTTTTTATGCACTTCTCAACACAGGTAGTGTGTACATGCACTACCTCTCTTGAAAGACAATCTTCCACAATCAGATTGCAGAACAATATCCCAAGCTCTCTAATGTCAGGTCTTGACAGTTGGAATATCTTAGTTGTTTGATGTGATTTGCTGGAATCATAAGCGGTCTTACGTAGGTAATACAAAGTGTGGGAAGTTCGATCTTGAAATGGAGTTTTTAAGATAGGAAAGTTATTATGCTTTTACTGTAGATTCAAATAGTATTCATAGACTCCATGTTTATCATTGGATTTAGCTTTACAATGTGCAATGAACCTTAACATAGGTTACTCATTAAATAAAATGAAAAAGGGTAGGGAAGAAAAGAGGTTCCTGGATCTGCAACTAATTGTGAACGGTGATGATGGAGTTCCTGCAATGGACAGCTTCTTGAAAAAATATTCCACTTAACCAGAAATCTCACAGTCTCATGGAATTTATGCTATCTTCTAAGGTCTGCAAATGTTTCATCTATCATTCACCATATGAATGCATGAAAAAAGATGAAATTTTTGGAGCAGCTTTGAATTCAAGTCTAGGCTAACTTTACACAGCTATCTACCATCGGCAAACAACAAAAAGTATGGACTAATAAGTTATCAACACAACAGGAATTTTCATGGTCACAGGACAACATTCCAAAAATCTACCAAAGCAAGGAAATAGTTAACTAGAACAACAATAAAATCTAAGTTCAATATCTAACAATGGAGATTGAATCAAGCAACATGTGAGAAACTCAAAAAATACACCAAGTCAATGTTCTTTTCTTTATAAATTTCTACAGCATGCCTTTACAACAACTCAACTCAACTTTGCAAATGAAAGGAGAGCTCTATTTATAGTCCCCAAAAGATCTAATGAATGGCCAAGCTCATTTCATATTGTGTGGCCATGATTCATTATAAAGTAGGGTTTCACCTACCCCCAATATATCACAACTCAAAATTACATTTTGTCATTTTCCCTATTTTGTCACCTAGTGATAGCACTATAGCAAATTTGTCTTGTAGCTGATTGTTGTTTCACTGTAGCTACTCTTCAGAGAGTTCTTCATCATTGGCGGGGCTATCCTTCTACCTCTTAGAAGCTGTGTATTCTATGAACTTGAGGATGATTGCTTGGAGCTTGTCCATTTCCATGATTTCATATCGCAACACCTGGTAGCTCCATTGTTTCACGTTATCTTCCAGCTTCTTCCAATCCTCATCATACTTTGCGCCCTTGTCTCTGAATAGCTCTAATTGATCGAAGGCACAGGTAGCAAAACTTAGCAATTCCACTGTGATTTAACCAATCATCCTATCCTCCATCTTCTCCTGGAAGTAGGGCTTTATCTTCTCTAGATCTATTTGTACTATGGGCATGTCATAGTCTGTCATCAGCTTGAGATAATGAGCACACTCTGCCCTGATTTCCTTGATCCATTCAATGTCTAGATCCACACGTCTCATGATTTGTTCCAGTCTTTCCCTCCGGTTGTCGAAGTCCCATTGCCATATATCCATTAGCCAGTGATCATCTTTCTTAAATGCAAGCTCCTTTTCCCACATGGCTTCTGGCATCCAAAGGATAGCTTCAATCCTTGGGAAGGTGGAATCATAGGTCGCAGGGAAGTCGGTGTAGAGCTTCCTCGTGCCTCCAGAGACTGTAGCAGATCTAAGAACTTCTTGGCTATTCAGATAGCCCGAATAATTCCCATGTTTCTAACATATGAGACTTGTCTGAACCAGTCCTCTATGGTCTTTTCCAATTTCTTCCTTCTTTCCATCTTATCAGTCTGCTCCTTGGATAGCAGCTAGGGTGCGGCTGTGGATGTAGTAGGCATGTCATCCACTGAAGGCCATTATTGTATGTAAGTTGTTAAGGCCACAACCTATGCGTTGAGCTCATCCCTTAAAATCTTATCTTGTTTTATCAATTGCACCAAAGTAGCCACTGACTCCTCAAGGTGCCTGACTTTCTGCTCTCTAGTGGTGGTCCCCAAGTCGATGGTGGAGATGTTGTAACTTACCCTAGCTTGGCCAATCACAGGCATTGCTATTTGTACTGCTCGAGACCCAAATGCATCCATCGTCACCTTGGATCGGACTTTGGGCTTCTTCTCCTTCTTTGTCATGATTTGAACTTGAGCTAAGATGGCCTCTAATCTTTCCCTTGGGTCTTTTAATACTGGGTTTTTTCTTTCAAGCTGCCTCTCTAACCATTCAGGCACAACAGATTTCCCCTTCGGTGAATCATGGCCACCATCACCCTTCTTAGTCAAGGCCAAATTTTGTGCTCCCTTTTCCTTCAGGGACTTTCCTTTCTGCTTGGAAGCATCTCCATCCTCCTCGTTGAAATCTTGGATGAACACGAGGTGTTTGATAGGAAGCATAGTGGACAGTTGTTGTATGGGACTTTCCTGCTCCACCGTATCTTCTTCTTTCTTTTCTTCAGCATATTCAATATCATGCACATGTTCTACTAATTGCCCAACTTTGAGGCCCTCAATAGTTTGGGCCCCACCCTCAGTTTTATCTTCTTTTTGTTGCTCTTCTTCTTTAAGGGGAAGCCTTTCTTCCTCTAATTTGGTGTCCTTTGGGTTCCGGACCATCTCTTCTTCAAGGTCATCATCAAAGGTCTACACAATTACCCTACCACTAGGGCTACCTTCCTCATCCCCACTCTCTGAGGAACCAGTTACCTCTTCTTCATAGACCACCCTGTCAATTACTCGGTGCTCATATTCTGGGTGCTTGTGATATTCATTAGCCTCCTCCTCATAGGCCCCTGAGGCCTCTCGTTCTCATTCATCCCACTCCTTATAGATTAGCATGGTAGCTTCCATAGCGGGCGGCCCTGTCGGCGGTTATGAAGGCTGAGTAGTAGCGAGGGCTTGTGCAAGGGCTACTTGAAGAGCGAGATCCATTAGGATCTGGGATAGCTTGGGGGGAAGATTTTGCATGTGCCTCGAGAGAGCCTTAGGCATAGTGGAAATGGGAATAGGTGTTGTCATAGTTGCCAGAGGGAGTGATGTGGTTGGTGACATGGCAGCAGAGGAAGGAGGCGTGGTCACAGTAGAAGAGGAGTTGACAATTATTATAGACTCGGCTGGAGGCAAAGGGACAAGATGGATAGAAATGTCCACTACCAGTGGGGACGTGGCAACCATAGCCAGAGAGGTAGGTGGTGCAGTGGCAGGGGCAAGGAGAGCTAAAAGAGGTTCCAATTGATCTGTACCATTCACCTTCTCCTCTTGGGTGGAGGGCTATTCTGTGGCGCTCCCCGCCTGTTTGACCCTTTTGGAGGGTGAGCCTCCCATTTCTTTCCTCGCATAGACCTTGGGGTCTGGAGACTATTCTATTTTTGTCCCCTTTCTCTTCTTGGATCTGGTGAGCAGAGGAGACTTGGAGGTCCCACCGGTAGAAGTGGTGGTAGCGGCATCCTCTATGGCACTTGGCTCACTTTTGAGCCCTGCGTACATCAAAATTACTCCTCCCTGCTTTAATTGAGCCACTTGACCATCGACTCACTCCTTAGTGTGAGCCAAGATTGGCTTGGTTATAGTGTCGAGGTCATCAACCTCCTGCTCATCCCAGTCAATTGATGGTATGGGAAAATTGGCAACTACAAGGTCCCTGGGGTGCATTATGGTGCTCTCGTCCTCCTCGACTTGGTCTGATATGGGGAAAGGCTGCACCTTCCTTAAAAACTACATAGTAATTTGCATATAATGCCTTGCTCATACCTCTTTGTCATCTTGGCTATTCCCCCAGAAGTCTTCAATGTGATGTAGATGGGCATGCCCTAGTTCCAATGCCTTCCTAACGTGGCCATGCGGGTCTATCCGTGGGTGAGCAATGTGTAGGTAGAAATGGTAATCTTTTAACTCTTTCTCAGAGTTACCAACACACTGAGAAGTTTGCAGTCTATACATGCCCCAGGTGGCCCAAAGTCATGGGATAAGAAATCCCTGCTATGTGTTTACTGCTAAAGATTTCCTTTATGTGTTGGAGTTGTCGGGAAAGCTCCAAAAGGATGATCCGGTTGTTGGGGTATTGAGGCAATCTTTTTGGCCTTTCAGTAAAGCCCTGGGCATGGATGTATGTGAACTTAAGATACTGGATGAAGAGGAAGGCATATTGTTTCAAAAGTGCCCTGGCACTATGGGAGACTCTCCTCTCAAAGTCTTTGGCAATCATTCTGATAATATGGCCAATGAAGGCAACGTTTACTCTGTAGTACTCCTTTTTGATGTTTTGGTATTGGAGTTGCAGGTACCTATCATATGCCTTGAGTCTTCGCCCTTGCTCTTGATCTAGTGCTACAAACAACCAGTTGTACTATCTTTGATCCACCAAAGAATAGACAAGATAGGAAGTCATATAAAATTTAGAACTCTTCTTCACGTTGACGAATTGCTCATGGAAGCAGTTGCTTATTATGCATCCCCAATAGAATGAAGTCTATGTTGTGAGATCCTCATTTCCCCAAAGAATTTGTTCAATGAAGTACACCACCCATTCCTAAAAGTAGGAGGCCAAAGGAAGACCCATAACTCTGCTTAACATGGTGACCAAGTCGTGGTAATCTTCATGAAAGTCACTACAGAAGAGTTCTTGAGGAACCTTCACAGCGATGCCCTGCTTTTCCTTGAGCCAATGCTGATTTATCATTCTTTTATAGCCTACCAGATTGTTGTCCCATGTTGCTTGGCATTCTTCTATGTTGGGTGCTTCCATCTCTTGAAATGTGGGAATGTGGAAAGTTTTTGTGATCCCTTCAGGTGACATGTCGGCAAGAACATTTCCCTCTCTATCAATGATTGTTCTTGTGTTAGCTTGATATGCCTCCCGACATGCCATGACCAACTCGGGGGCCACGAGGGATGGAGGGAATCTAGCAGCCTTTGTTATCCCACTTTTCCTTATTAGCCTTGCTTTTTTGGTTGTTGGATTGACCTTGACCCTTTGTGTGAATTCGTCAATGTTGACGTGGCCTATGTTGGTCTCAGTAATCTCCTTCCAATCCATGGTGACTTTTGAGTGCAGAGGCTCACCCTAGAATTGGTACTTCATCTGGTCCTTGTCCTCCTTTCCTTGAGGAGTATTGCCTAGCCTTTTCCTTTTTTCCTTCTCGATAGGTGTTGTTGAAGGTCCCGTGCTCGATTCCATATATTCTGCAAGCAAAGGCGTAGTCAGCACAATAGATCACAAAAACATTCATGTTAGCTAAAATCCTAAAGGTAACATCCATTTTAAACAATCCATCTATTAATCATAAGATGATCTTTATTTCCTGATGTCATCGGTCTTTGATTAAGGGCTTTTGAACAGTTCAGGCCCGGAGGGCTGGAATTCCATGACAGGAATGTTGTTTTGAAGGGAAAAAAGGGTGGAGGGCTCCCAGAGATTCTGTTCAGTTAGATTTTAGCACTTTGAGAGGTTTGTAATGAAGAGGACCGAAATTAAGCATGTGGGTCAAAGTTAGATTTCATATTTGGGCTCATTTGGATTGGTTTAGGAGAATCCAAAAGTCTTGGGATAGAGAGCCGCCTGGAGATGGCAGTTTGGAACAGCATACTGAAAATGAAATTCTGGAGACGGAACTCCAAGGTCTGGGGTTCTGTAGGTCGTAAGGTGACCACCAGTTTGCGACTAACCTTTCATCATTTAGGTCTGTGGTACCAAGAAGGCACTCACCTTTCGCTGTTTGGGATGGAAAACGTAGGACGGAAGTCCAAAAGGGGTAGCTCGGTAGTTAGGGTCTGGCGGGGTAAAGTTCCAGCAAGATCCATAGGTCTTGCCGACTGCCAGGAGCAAGACTGGACTCGACGCAGGAGTTTGCTGCTTCAATTTCACTTTCTATGTTCGGAGGAAAATGAGAAGACGGAGTCCGATGGGCGGAAGGACGGGCGAGGATTTCCCCTCAGGACAATAGATGATGACAGGGCTCCCGGGTGGCAGAGCCTGGCGGAAATGAGGGCATTTCAATGAGTTCATTTGACATTTAGGCGGCGAACAGCGGTCTGGGGACCAGAGGTCAGAAGGACATTGGGGAAAGGGGAGGTCGACGAAATGTTATGCTGAAATGTGAAGTTATGCCGACAGCCAGGGCCAAGACCAAACCCAGTAGAGGGGGCCACCATTCAACTTGTTTTCAACCCCACAGCGAACGGAAGAGCGAAGCCTGGAGCCCAGAGGGGAGGGCGAGAATTTCTCATTGGGATGGCAGATAAGGAAGCATGGAGACCCAACACCCATATCCTAGAGTAGATAAGGATGTTCTCAGTTCAGCCGGGACTCCAATCGGAGAATGAAGGCCCGGGGTCCAGATGGCGGGGCTCTTCCAGAAACTCGAAGGCAAACATGACAAAAGCCGAGAGGAACTCCAAAGGGTGGGATCCGCAAAATTGAAGGGTACCCAACCAAATTTGAAATGCCTGCGACGAGGAGAAGGGTGAACCTTGGAGCTCAGAGAGGCAGCAAGAGTTCGCTGTTTTTTACACGGTGGCATCGAGGGTGACTTCCGATCAAGGAAGTCCGACTGCCCGGGCCCGAGGGAGGAAATTGTCATCGGTAGTAAGGTTCATCATTTTATTATGGATGGCCAAGGTAGGTCCCAAGACCGAAGGGGATGATCTCCCTGTGCGAAGAATGACCGCGGTGAGGCAGAGTTCTGGATTCGTGATGAGGGCATCCTTAAAGGTTTTCTTAGGTTTCAAAACATGGGTTTTGTGTGTAATACCTTATTTTATCAATTTCATGGCTTCTTAATGATTGTTGTTCATTTAAATCCATAGAAATCACAAAAAGAATGTGTGAGAGGGTGAACGGAGGACCTACCTCAAACAATCGATGTGGGGAGATGTGGGATCCACCTATGATCGATGAAGTGACGGTGAGAGTGATGAGCGTGAAGGTGTTGAAGACGGTGGACTCCTCTAGCAAGTTCTATGATTGCTCTACAAATTTTTCAAGTGATATTGACGGGCTAAAGTGGGTCTTTTATACCCCTAATCACCATTAATGACCCCATTAAATGTAGGTACGATGAGAGAAAAGTTGGTGAATTTGAATGTTGGCAATGGTGGCAGGAGACCTGGGGTCTGACGGCCGGGGGGTGCAGGAGGGTGGTCGCTTGAGGATTTCAGCTCAGTTGGGTCAGCAATGGTAGAGAGAGAGTCAGGGCCTGGTGGGCGGAGTTTCGCCAAAGACCTGCCGTTGGAGACGGTGAACCCATCACAGAATTCTAGAGTCAGAATTCTAGAAGATCGGGCCTGGAACACCCGATGGTGGCCAGGATTTCCCGCAACTCCATAGAGGAAAAATATGGTGGTGGGACTCAAAAGGTAGGATGCCGCTAGAGGTTCGCCATAAGGAATGACAAAACACTCCCGGAACCCCGAGATTGGAACTCTGGGGATCAAGGCCCAGATGGTTTAACAACCATCGAGGTTTAAAATGGATTGCAGATGGAGAGTAGGAGATCAGACCCCGGGGTCTGGGAGGACACGGATTGAATGCCATTGGGAACTGCAGACACGACATGGAAACCTGTCAAGGGAAGTTCGAACCATCGGGGCCGGCAGGGCCCGGGGCCGTTGGAAGGGGAAAACTGCCATAGTGACCCCGTGAGGCAGTAGAACATGACAAAACCAAAAGGGGAAGGCACATTCAATTTATGGTGGGACTTTAAAGTAACATTGACCATCTGAGACACCAAAAAGTGGGGCACACAAAATGAGGTAGTGACAAAAAATGACCCAACAAGGTGAAAGAAAAGAGGGTCCCTATTCCAAATGGGGCATGTGTGCTAAGGGCACAACAAGTTTAAAATGGAAATTCCTTCCTATAGGTTTATGTGAACCAAGGCTATTACATGTTGAATAATAAGTGTAGTCCTTATTTTTATAAGATGAACTTGAAAACATTCAAGTTGGATTATGAATAATCAGGGGTTGAGTTTAATTCAAGACCTTGATGTCGTTAAAGGGAAGTGTTATAGAAGGGTTTGGTAAATTATATACTTAATTATGTTCTCCTGACTATTGTTAACTGTAATTAATAGAAAAAAATAAACATTAAAAAAACCTTAAGTATGGGGAAACCGATTTGTAGGTATCCTTGAGAGACCTTATGAGGAGAAATACATGTGAGTTTGATCCATTTGGAAGAAAAAGTGTAGGCAGTCCTTGGGTGAAGGATGTCGCTAAGACCTCAAGTATGTACATGGAGGGTTTAGGGGCAACAACTCCAAGGGTTGGGGTTGTTTCTGATTGGTTTGATATTCTCCCTTTAGTAGGCTTCAGTTTGAGGCCGAATGGGTACCAAATGGGTATGGATGAGTTAAGGCAATCTAATACTGTGTATTTAATACATAATATGCTTTTATATAATAAGTGAATATTGAATACTTTATAATGAGTATTTGATTATACATATAAGTTGGGTAAAGTCCATCTCATGTTGGTTCCATGTATCTTTTATTTGTTTGTTAAATTCAACTCTATAACTAGAGGTCTTTATGTATATGCCCATGTATTTGTTGATTGTGATTGTAATTCATGTTATGTATGAACAAGACAGGAGTGAACCACTAGGATATTTGAGTAGTGATAGTCAGTCATTAGACAGTGCCAATAATCGATGTCTGGGATACTACTAGGGATTAGCCAACATTCACCTAGTTCATGGAGGTGAAGGTATTGAGCTACCCAGGTTATGATACAACCATAATATTTGCATGGGTAGGGACCCATCCATGCTTGTAACAATAATTTTGGGTTAACCACATATTAAGAGGGTTCATTAGTTGTCACTTATAAGCACAGAAGTGACCAATGCCAAGTTTTACCTAGGTTATGGAGAAGATAGCTCACAATATCACTAAGGTTACAAGGTGGTATATATGTTAGGAGCTACTTCTTCCTGAGTGGATAGACTTGTCACCGGTGGCTTATAGGTGATTAATGTTAGAATCCATTAGGTTTGGTACGTTCACTACTTAGGGGAACCCTAGGCATGGTAGATGGACCGATAGTGTAGTATAGGATTCACTGAATCCCCTTCCTAGTTTTCAGACTTTATACTTAGCCTTGTGGGGTTGAGAACGAACTTGCGGTGTAGTATGGGATGTGCCAAATCCTCTTCCCATTTGTCTAATGGTGCAAAAGAGCAGAAGAAAAGATAGGACCCATAGTGTAGTGTGTAATGTACTAATATTCTTTCTATCTGGGATGCATTATGGACTTGTGCTAGCCATTGTAATGTGTAAGTTTTTCTCTATGTATGTTGGAGCTCGTCACTATGTATTTGTGGTGCATGTTATAGCTTGTCACTATGTATGTAATGTATATGTTGGATCTTGACACTATGTATTTGTGATGGATGTTGGAGCTCATCACTGTGTATGTGATGTCGATTGGAGCTTGTCACTATGTATTTGTGATGTATGTTGGAGCCAACCAGTAATGTAGTTGTGATATGTGAATGAGATAACAATCGTGGTACTTGTGATGTACATATGAGTTAATCACAATTGAACTTGTGATCTGTGTATGATTGAGTCACTATTATACTTGTGATCTATGTATGATCTAGTCACTCTTGCACTTATGATATGTGTACGAACTAGTCACTATTGTACTTGTAATATGTATGAGCTAATTAGCTTGTGTATATGGGGGAATGATCATGATGACCATTGTGTATAATATTTGAGATTGTGGTATGAATGATCTCTTTTGAATATTGTGAATGTTTGTGCACTAATGTTTGGTAAGGATTGGTATGGACCCAACACTTGATGGAAATTTATTATCATTATATTATAATTGACTATGTTAATAGCTTACATGTACTAAATTAATAGTTAGGGAGTGAAGGTGAGATAATAGATCTCATACAAGAGGATTTATTGAACTCCCTCTATCATTGTGGGGTGAACTACAAAGCCTTTGATTCTGATGAGGGGATATGTAGGAAGGGTCACCATGATCCCTTAAGGATTAGGTCTGGGGTGTAGGGATGACCCTAAATATATGAGCTTAACACTTATGAGTGTAAGAATATAAGTTGTGATGTTGATTGTTATCACAATGGTGAATGAAGTCCACTTTTAATGTTAAACAGTTCTAATTTAGGATAGAATATGTTCGGTCAGTTAAGTTGGTAGTTAATGCAAATTGAATAAAAAAAATGTTGTGCTCAAGATGAAGATTTTATAGATTAAGAGATAATGATAAAAAAAATTAAATATAAATTATCTATTTTTTTTCTCCATGATTATAAATATCTTTTATACTTATTTTCTTACCTCTCTACCTTGATCTTAGTGATGCAAATGTAGGATTGGGTTCATTAGTTATAATTTAGAGTATGATGATTCACCTTATTCAAAATTTCTTGGTGTTTTAGACTTTTCTTAATTTTTTCCTTGAGGGTGTCTTATCAAACTAGCTATTACTAC
>VDFB02075321.1:275567904-275690392 GCA_007258455.2 Sequoia sempervirens
CAATCAAAGCCTATTTGGCCAATCCCCCCTTATTGATGCCAACTATGCAAGATAGGCCCTTTTTTCTTTACCCTTTGTCACCATATGCTTTGGTTGCTCTTTTAGCTCAATATGACGACACTAGGAAAGAAAGAGAGGTCTACTATATTAGCCACATCCTGGTTGACTATGAAACTCATTATTCTTCCATAGAGAAATAGTGCCTTGCTCTTGTCTTCCCTACACAGAAGCTGAGGAACTATCTCCTCCATGCTAAAACACATGTCATAGTAAAAACGGATCTTTTAAGACATGTTTTCTAGCACCGACCTAGCAGGGAGGTTAACGAAGTGGGTTATGTTGCTTTCTAAGTTTGATATAAAGTTTGTTACTCATAAATCAATATAGGGTCAAGCAGTTGTGGATCATCTAGCAGATGCTCCCTCATCTCGCTCCTTTCTTGGGTTGGATTTTTTTCCTGATGAAAACATTTGTGTAGTCAATCATGACCTTGAATGGAAAATGTATTTTGATGGATTGAGGTGTCAAACTAGTTCCGGAGCGGGCGTGGTTCTAATATCTCTCGAAGGTAAACCAGTTCCCATATCCTTTCAACTAGATTTTCCTTGTACCAATAACATTGTTGAGTATAGAGCCCTTATTGTTGGCCTACATGTTGTGATCGCACTGAAAATCAAACATCATTGTATCCTAGGCGACTCTGAACTTATAGTGAACCAAATAATGAGAACCTATCAAGCTAAGAAAAGTTGTCCCGGTATTAGGACCTTGCCTTGTCTTTGCTTAAACAATTCTCTTCTTTCACAATAGATAGTGTCCCTAGGAGAGAAAATAGACATGTTGATGTCATGGAAAGTGTGGCTTCCTTGGTACCCTCTAAAGAAGATACGAAAGAATACCACTTTGTGGTCCAAGTCTCGTGAACCCCTACGATTCCCAAAGAACCTAAAGTTGAGTCACCTATGTGTTCCCATGTGGACTCTGGGGAATGGTTTTCTAATATCTATAACTATCTAAAGACTAGAAACTTCCCCGATGATGCAACGAAGAATGACTACACTCATGTGAGGAAGCTTTAAGTTCGCTATGTTATCCTGTCTGATGTCCTTTATAGAAAAGCTTCTAATGGCTTACTTCTCTGGTGTCTTACTAAAGCAGAGATAACCATGGCCCTTAAGGAAGCCCATGTGGGCTCTGGGGTGGACATTTTGGTGGTAAATCCTTGGCAAGAATACTAGTACACATGGGATACTATTGGAAAATGATGGAACAAGATTCCTTTAACTTTGTCAAAAAGGGTCCTCAATGTCAGCAACACACTCATCTCATTCATGCACCTTCCCAAGAGTTACAAAATCAAACTTCCCCTTGGTCGTTCGCTAAATGGGGATTGGATATTATTGGAAAGATATCACCTCCCTCTTCCAAGGGACATGTCTTTATCATTACCGTTGCAGATTACTTCACAAAATGGGTCAAAGCTATCCCACTCTGATCCACAAATGTTGAAGCTATTTGCAGTTTCCTCATGAATAACATCATTTCTCGATTTAGATTTCCTAGTACGCTTGTTTATAGAAATGTTACACCATTTAAGAACAAGTGAACCAGTTCCTCAAGAAATTCCATATTCAGCATAGGTTTTCCACACTGTATTATCCACAATCTAATGGTCAAGCAGAAGTGTCTAACAAAACTCTTGAGCTTATTCTCCATAAAAAAATTAACAAACATGGTAAAGATTGGCACATTCAACTGATGTATGCTTTATGGGCCTATTGCACAATTGTTCGTACAGCTAGGGGAACAATGCCCTACAACCCCATGTATGGTGCCAAAGCTATCATGCCTTTGGAGTTGGATATTTTGTCTCTACAGGTTTCCCTTAATGGGCAAAATGATGATGAGACTGACCCGCTCTAAGAGTGTGACCTCATCATCTGATAGGCAATCCCCCTGCTCATGAACAAGTCAGAATGCTCACCCTCCTGGATTCTCTCAAATCTCTTGGTACTCCTACAAAAAAAATAACAAAAATTTGAGTCAAAACATAAAAAATTTGCATCAAAACAAAGAAAAATAAGTAAGACTTATGCACGACGCATAGATGTCTACACGTCACGCATACGTCTCCTAACCACCATGATCACCCTGAAGATAATAGTGTGTCTTCGAGACGATAGTGCGTCTATAAGACTACAATACTCATCAAGGATGACAACACAATTTTTAGATGAGGGCACAGGAAAAATACACTTGAGCACCTCATTGATGGGAAAAATCTAAAAAATACATTAAAAAATATAAAAAATGAGAGTTTGCGACCTACCTCGTCCACCTTGTGACACTTGGCGATGTCCCAGCGTAGCTGCTCCAACCTTGGCTCCTCATACTCTCTCCTGCTCAGCATTTTGCTAACTTTTCTCTCACAAAAGTCAACAATTTGCTCTCAGTGAATAGTGAAAATGACCCTTCTAGGGGCCCACCTAGGTATATCTAGGCCACCCAGGGCCAATTTCTCCTAGAGCTTGTGGCTTCCCAGTTTCTCCTGAATTTTCCCCACCAAGCTGGGGGAAAACTCAGGAGGGAGCACAAGGTCATCTCTTGATCATATTTTTCTTCTGAATCAATGACTTTTTCTTGATCATTCCTCTCTTTGTGGTAGCTTTCTTCTTATTTTTTTGAAGCTGACCTAAAATTTGAGTTTTGTAGGTTAAAACCTTGGACAGTTTTTTGTGATTGCTCTGATACTATTTGTTGAGCTCGGATGTTGGGGGAACCTTCAATTCTGGTTAGCTTGGTTGCAATAGCCACTATGGTCTCTCTTTTTTGGCACGCAAATCAATAAAATTCAAAACTTTGGATAAAAAATTTATTTTTCTACTTTAGTGAGGTTGATTTTTTTCAAAATTGAGCCCACTAAAGTGGGGAAAAATGTAATATTATAGAATTGCACCTAGGGGAAATTCCATATTTTGACATTTATGCCTAGCATTTATGACACCTTGAGATATTAATGACAAAATCTCATGGGTCAAAATTTCATGACTCTGACTCTATGTGAACAAATGGCTGAGCAACAGAAGCCTGACAACGCATTTTTTCAGAATATAGGCTTTGGATGAATGTGTGATGCACAGATGTCTGTGCGGCGTGCTAACATCCTGTCTATTTCTCAAGTTCAAAATGTGGAATCTAGAAGGTTAACCCTTGAGACACATGTTCTGGCAGTTACACTATGAAAGTAACGGCTCTTTGTCACCCTTGCAAGTGTTAAAGCCTCTTTTTTCCCCTCATTTGAGGGTTGGAAGACATCACACTAGCTCTATCCACTTGCTCCAACTTTGAGATCTCCTCATCTTTGATAGCAGTGCACTCACAAGCAAAGCCATGTTGGACTGAGGTCCTCCCAACACCAGTAGCATCTCGCAAGCAAGCACTCAATGGTGCCTCTATGTCCTTTGGAGAGGGCCTTGGCCAGTGGGTAATGCTCTCTCTCCCTCTCACTTTCCTTCCATAATCATTTGTTTACTATTTCGTGGTGCAAGTTCTACTCTAAGCGAGTATTGATTTCACCACACGCTTATCGCAGTGCGGGTTCTACTCTTGAGTGGGTATTGCTTTCACCACACGCTTATCATGGTGTGAGTTCTACTCCTGAGTACGTATTGCTTTCACCACACGCTTTGTTTACTTCTTTAGCATTCCTTTCCAACTTGGTTGTCTATGGAGGTGGGAACACCAAATCGGGGTCTAACTAAGGCAGGCCCCTACATAGCCACCCAAAAACTTTCTCCTTGGTCTTTTGTGTGTAGGTCACGAAAAGGAACTTGGAGTGAAGATTCGATCATCCAAAGAAATGTAAGTTTTCCCCAAGCATCCTTATGTTCATTTCAGTTTTTGGTTTCCTGATTAGTTAGATAGTCCTATATGAACTAGTCCTAAGTTTGGAAGTATGATTTGCTTATGTCTGTTGATTTCTTGAGTTCTTTGTTGCTCAAGATTCCTGTGCATCTTTCAGACGACAGCGTGCCACACTGGCATCCTAGAACTACATTGACGTCTCTTGGCTGAGAGCTCCCTCTTCTAAGACAAGAATCCTTTGATCTTGCTCCCTCTGGATCTTTGATAGTTTTTTCTTGAAGTATAACTAAGTCTTGGCTCTCTATCATTTTGTTAATTTGTTATTCTGAGGTGTATAAGGGCAATTCATTCCCTGGTGATCTCTCGAGAAAGGAGATACCCGTGTGCAGCGAATCCCTCTTATATCACAATAGTATATATATTAATTATACTATATATAATATATATCATTATATATAATATGTAATAAATTATGATATATTAATAAATAATATATTTATTATATATATATTAATATATAATACATTTATTATATATTAATAATACATAATATTGTTCGGTTTTATGTATTATTTGGTTTATAAAAATTGAACGTAATGAATATCCATTTGTAACAGATATATGTTATTTATTGTATAATATTTGAAGCTTCCCCTATGCATACATATTATTCGGTTGGTAAAAATCTAAAAATAATGAATATTCGTCTATAATAGATCCGTTATTTATTGTATAAGATTTGAAGCTTCCCCTATGCATACATATTAATATATAATATAATTTATATACTATATATTATATACCTTAATAATATTAATATATATAATAAATATATTATAGAGGGGTTTGAAAGGGATAGAGGGAGGGAGAGACCTAAGACAGAGAGGGGTTTGGGACTTGAGAGGGAGAGAGAGAGAATGGGAAATATCTGAGAGGGAGATGGAGAGTGAGAGCTCGACCAGAGAGAGACTTGAGAGAGAGAGGGAGTGGGAGGAATCTAATAGAGGGAGAGAGTGGGAGAGAGAGAGACCCAAGAGGGAGGACATGGAGGAAAGGAGAGAGAGAGGAGAGAGGAAGGAGAATGAGATGAAGATGGAGAGAGATGAATGGAGTGGTGGATCGGGGAGAGTGGGAGAGACCGGAGGAAAGTGGAGAGTGGAGAGAGAGAGAAGGAGAGAGAGGAAATGGAGGGAACGGTGAGTAGTGGAGAGAGAGAGAATGGAGGGATGGAGAGAAAGAGAGAGAGAGGGACCCAAGAGAGAGAGAGAGAGAGAGAGAGTGGAGGACCCAAGAGAGGGAGAGTGGGAGAGAGAGAGAGAGAGAGACCTAAGAGGGAAATGGAGAGTGAGAGAGAGAGGGAGAGAGAATGAGAAATACCTGAGAGGGAGATGGAGAGTGAGAGAGACCAAAGAGAGAGACTTGAGAGAGAGGAGAGTGGGAAAGAGAGAGACCTGAGAGGGAGAGAGAGAGAGAGAGGGGATGTGGTAGAGAGAGATGGGGGGAGAGGGGGAGAGACCAGAGAGAGAGAGAGAGTGGAGGGAGAGAGAGAGGGAGGACTAGAGAGCCCAGGAGAGAGAGGGGAGTGGGAGAGAGACCTGAGAGGGAGAGAGGGAGGGGGAGAGAGAAGGGAGGAGGGAGAGAGAGAGATATATAATATATAATGGAATGAATATATAATGGACACACATAAATATATAAATACATATAATATATTAATTTACTATATTAATATATTTAATAAATATATATATCATATATTTAATATAAAATATATCATAATATAATTTATTAATAATATTATGTTAATAATAATTCTTAAAAATAAAGTAAACGGATATCTATTTATAATGGATATCTGTTTTTTTTTTTATAGGTTAAAAAATAGACGCATGAGCAATATAAAACCACCAATCCGAACGTGTTGGAACTATCAGTTTGGTCGCATGAGGAGTAGAATGAAAGTTACACCCTTTTGCAACTTTACACTGCATGCATCTGGCCCTTTTTCCATCAACTAAAAACCTGACACCACAGGAAAACGCCTTAGAGATATCAAAAATCGAGAGAGGTTATTGTAGAGGGGCCTACATGATCTCGTAGCCTCAAACAAATTATTTCTAGGTGACATATTTTTTGAGTATTAGCTTGTCAAAGATTGTTTCCTTTTAGCACTTTGGACTCTTAAGGGATATCACTTGTCCCATATCTGCTCGAACTGTTTCGGCATGTTTGGGTTTGAAACAAGACCATGTAGGTAGCCTAAACTTACCCATCCAAACACATTGGAACTATTTTTACAGAAAACTAACCTCCTTTTCATTGACGATAAAATATTCTTCTTATCTTTTTATTCCTTTTCTAAGTGGTTAATTTTAGTCTTTAGTTGTTTTGCTTCAATTTCAACGCTTAGGACAACAACATCCCTTTGTTTGATAAAGTTTTCAACACTTAGGACAACTTCATTTGTTCAAATCCACCTATAGCATCATCTCTCACTTTCTTTTCCTACACAAATTCTTACCAAATACAAAACCTCAATTGTGTTAGGTTGAATGGCATATATGACAACAATTGTGATATAGCAAGTGGTGTGGGTCAAGGTTGATTAACATAAATAACAATATCATATGAGTGTTATAGCTTTTGTGCAGTACTGTGCATCAAGCCCATATGGTATGCCTAGTTTGCTTATTCATGCATTATGGTTAGCAACATTCATTGTTGTGCATTATGATAATACAAATTGTATGTGGAAGGTCAAATAACATGCATGTCATGGAGTTGTATTTGGTTTGTTTGATGGTTGTATCACACTGATATGGTGTGCATATATAGTGTTTTTTCATGCATCATGGTTGAGTGATGTCTTAATTGTTGATCATGATTATTGTATAGATTTCACATGAAAAATCTAATGAACATGTATCTTGTTCTATTGTAAGGAATTTGTTTGAAGGTTGCATAAAACCCCTATGGTGTAAATAATGTTCTTATTTATGTATCATGGTTGAAAGATAGTGATTCTTATTCAAGATGACTTTATACCTTTTGCATGTTATTAAGCTTGAATGTTTTAATGGAATGAATGTTGAATTGAGTTTTAATGGTTTTGTTTGATGGTTGCATCACTCATGTGGTTTGTATAGAGTGTTTAGCACCATTGGGTAACATTGATTTTTATCAATATGATTATATTACTTTTGAATGAACACTGTAATGACGTATATTTCATTAAGTTGTATAGGATTTGTTTGAATTTTTTAATCAATCAAAAAAATCAATTCCATAAGACTGTCATATGCTACTCTTTTCATCTTTTTTGCCTTGTCTATGAGACCACAATTGTTTGAGGCATATTTTCTAACAGTTCTTCTCAACAAATATTATATAGTGCTTCTCATACCATTTTTCATTAATTTTAACTTTTGAAAAATAAATCATTTGCACAAATTTCAAAAAACAAAATACTGTCAAATGTAAATTCATTCAAGAGAGCTTAAAATCATGTGTATTCTCAAATTGAGTGTTTGATAAAAATGCTTTAGTAGACTTGTATGAAAAATATGGTACAATAGAAAAGGTAGTGAATTGTTTGAAAAAACTCCTCAAATAAATGTGGTCTCATGGAATGGAATGTATGTGAAACTTAATATGAATGAACTCTAACATAGATGGATTACTAATTACATAATTCATAAGTTCTATTAAAATGCTATTTTGTTAATGTATAATATGTTATTGATCATAACTTTAAACCATTCTAAAATAATTATACATTCCATTTTGAAGATTCAAAGTAGAAAGATATGCACACAAGGAACAAATTAGATCAAATATCAACTCTTATATATCAAAATGTAGAATAATTGTGTTTGTGTATATACAAATTTGACATATATGCCTACTCAAAACAAGTTTTACAAAAACTTTTACAAATTTTGGCATATATTCCATCTCAAGATCTATAAAACACTAAATACATATCAATCTATATCAAATACTAATCCTATGTTGGACCATCAAAATTGAGCCTCCTCAAAGAACTTAGTGGCTCTAAAGTTTCATGTACAATAAAAATTCAAACCACAAATTAGATTAATTATGTGAATGGTTGACAAGATAGACTAGTAAATAGAAACTTATATACTATAACTTATAAATTATCAATTTAACATCAAAATCACTATATTGAACTATATTATATCAAAAATACAATTCTTGTTTACCTCAATTCTTGCTCTCTTTTCTACAAGATGTTTTGCATATGATTGTCCCTTAGGATGATCAGGAGTTCTTGTATAATGAAATGTTCCCACACTCGTCACATTACTGAATCGGGCAGAGGACTATAGCAAGTAAAATAAAAATGATATGAATTAACATATAATTGTTGACAAATAATCATATTTACTAAACATATATCTACTCCTATCTAAATGTAAATATCTGCAATATAAAATAAACACATACATGTTGTGATGCTTCTACACTAGATGAGCTCATGATGGATGAAGCAGTTAAGATGGTTTCCTATATAAAAAATGACAAGAATGTAACAAAATTTAAATACACATGCACATATAATCATAATGTCGAGAATATAAAAAAACATATACCTGTTGTGTAGCTTCTTCCAATGGGTTGGGCTCAATCAACATGGTTGTAAAAGTACTAGGTTGCTACATAAAAAGAAAAGATTACATTAGACTATCAATCTATGTGCATGTATTTAAACATAATAGATTTCAAAAATTAACATCTAAATAACAACTTAAGTCATACTGTATATTGAGTCCCTAGGCCAAATGAAATGGTTGATTGCATAGTCTCCTATAACTGGAAAATTTGGTCCTCTATCAACAATTGTTAAAGATTTTGGCACATAAACATATATTAGTACAAATATCTCTTATAAAATATGAAAGAATTTAGATAAAACACACTATGATTTATTGCTTTAAGTATTATTGGTGCTCCCACATCGTCTCTAGCACCCGATGTCTCTCCTTGAAATGGTCCACTCTATGCTCTATCAACTCCTACATCCAACATATCATGGACCTCATAATCGGATGTGTCTATAGAAGCCTTAATGGACTATCGAAGAGGACCCAAACATATATTATGGCACGTGATGCAGTAATGGGGCACACAAATATGTGTCGAAGAGGAGGGTGTACTAGTTGGAACTGATGCAGTAGGTGCATCACCATCATGTTGGGATGTATCAAGTGCATCACCATGATGATGGGATGCACCATCATACAGTTGTGCAACATGATGGCTCTGCATGATCAAATGATCACTCAATGCATGTATGGAAAAAATTCTTTGACTCCCTACATCTAAATCAATCTTGGGGTAAGGTACTAGAGCAAAGGTAGCAATAGGTGGAGTAGGAAGAACTAGAGTGACTCGGTGTGCTCTGGGTCTATCTTGTGGCATACCTTTACCCACACCCTAGAAATATTGCATGTCAAAGTAATTGACATGCCTCCCTAGGAAAAACTCGACATATAATTTTCAGAGAAAATACTGAGGGATGTCAAGATTGTTGTTAGGTGGTTTATCAAAAACCATCCACCAACGTCTCCAAAAATTATCTAATATGCCTTTATGTGTGCACCATTTAATTGAAAATGTTGGCTTTCACACATTTACGGGTTGTAGTGTTTTGGGATTGATGAATAACTGGGCTAATTGGGCTTTGTCAATATCAAGTTCCCTCACTTCATCATATCATAACCCATTGGCATAAAATTTCCTTTGGGACTCTCACCACTGTGCAAACCCATTGTGTTGGTTTTCCAAAGTTTCAACATTTGAAATGATTGTTTCTAAAGTGTTTTTCATATCTGATAGCTCAGGGATTGCATCATAAATTCAACATGCATTTCTCAATTGATCTAAATTTATATGAATAGATTCATGTATCTTGGGCATGTTTTGGTTTGGAAACATCAGTGGTGGCAAAGGAGGATTTGTAGGGTTTTCATCTTGAGCGGGGTTAGGGTTTTCATTCCAAGTAGGGTTGGGATCAGCCATTCTTAAGCCTGTTTATTAATGAAAATTTTAAAAATTAACAATTGTTTTAATGCAATAAAAACCTATTAAAAAACATATTTTTGACTAAAATTTACAAAAAAACAAGTCAAAACTAATATAAAATTGAAGAAAAATATTAAAATTTATAAAACCTCTGAAATTTGATTGGTTTGAGCAAAAAAAAACTCCCAAATGGATATTCGAGTCACTTAATAGAAAACCCACACACAAAAAGGAGATGTAGACTATAGAAATAAGCTCTCGGGTTTTTCTTTTTTGATTTTATGCAACAAGAAATGGATATTCATTTCCTTATGTTGTTTTTTTAATAATTGGTCAGGTCCAGGACCCGACCACCATATGTTATGCATGAGCGTTGTTTGTATTATATAATATATAATTTATAAAATACATTATTGTAATACAACATATTATATAATAATAAATATATTGCATTACAATAATGTATTATATTATACATGTATTATCATCCTTAGCTAAGCAAGTTAATTTCTGAGGAGCAAGGGGGTTTTGTTGTTGGTAGGAAGATTATGGATGGTGTCATTATTGCAGCTAATACCATTCATTTTATGGCTCATTCTAACGAAAAGGATATTTTTATTAAGTTGGGCATGGCTAAAGCATATGATTGTGTTAAATGGGCCTTCTTATTCAAGGTTTTGGGAGTGTTTGGTTTTGCTAGAAACTGGATTGAGTGGTTCAAGAGTTGTGTCACTTCTTCTTCCTTTTTGGTGTTGATTAATGGAGAGCCTACAGAGTTGTTTGGTGCTTCTAGGGGACTCAAACAATGGGATCCTCTATCTCCCTATTTTTTCATCTTACTTGTTGATGGCTTGGGAAGGTTTATTAGATCTCGTGTGGAGAGTGGCTTGATCCAAGGCTAGAGTTGGGGAAATAATATTCCCCCCAGTCCCATCTTCAGTTTGTTGATGATACTAATCTGATGGGTAAGGCCAGGGTTGAGGAGGTTGTCAGATGGCGTAGTTTTCTGGATAGTATTTTTGGGATTGATGCCTCAATCTCACAAGCTGAAACCTCTGAGAAAGCATGGTCGTTGTGACATTCATGTTGTCTGGCTGATCTGCTAGTTGATCCTGACTATCACTGTGACCTCCTAAATGTCTTGGCGATTGGCATTTGAAACCTTCGACATAACTTGGATGGTCAGAATGATGTCTTAGTGATGATAGGAAGTCTTTCCAATATTGACGTGACCTTTGGTCTATCTGGTCGATGTGATATTCAGTATGACTTGCTCCTATCGGCAGAAAGTCTTGGCGACTGGGAGATGTCTGGCCAATAGTTGGTGTCTATCAGATATCGGGGAGACTTGGCCAAAAGGGTTATGTTTCGGTATGAGGTCTTACCAATATGAATGTCTCACCGATAGTTATCTTCTAGAGTCATCGAAGAAACTCATGTGTTTTGAGATGAAGTCATGGTGACTTGGAAAGTCTCACCGACAGTGTTGCTTTCAGGTCATCAGTGTGACAAAGGGTTTGATGTGAAAGGTCTTAGCGAAGGTCAAAAATCTTGCCAACTCAGTAAGACTTGGTTGCTCGATGTGAGGTCTCGGTGAAAGACAAAAGTCTTGCTGACTCGGTAAGACATGTTTGCTCAGAGTGAAGTCTTGGCGAAAGACGAATGTCTTGCCGACTGTCAGGTGCTTCGATGAAACTTGAGGAGACTCAGAGAAACCTCTTACCGAAAAAAAAAGTCTTGTCGACGTCAAACTTGAAATCGATGTGACTTGAGAGCATCGGTATGAGTCTTGCCGATTAGGAAACTCTCGCTGATGGTTGTCGGTAGAACTCTTGGCGAATGTTCATTACTCGGTATGACTTGATGATTTCAGAGTAACGTCTCAGCTAAAGCATATGTCTTGTCGACTATTGTTTAGAGTTTGGTATAACATGATGAGCTTGTTATGAAGTCTTGGTGAAGAGCGATAGTTTTTCTGACTGATGAACTCTTCAGAATACCTTGTGATCTTTGATGTGAGGTCTTGGTGACATGGTGAAGTCTCAGCGATAGCTTTCTGAACTCGGTAAAATGTCTTGCCGATAGTGAAGTCTCTTGGCAATAATGATGATATGGTCTCTGTGGCATCAAGGAGACACAGTTAGTGTCTCACTGACATGCGACACAGGTTGAACGCCTTTGACCGAGTGAAAGGTTGTCCTACGTGGTGTGACCTGGACATATTATCTTCCATGCAAGGAAGTGGAAACATCTACTATGCTGAGCTAGATTATTCGATCATTGTGATTCGATAATTGGAATCAAACCATTTCATAGAGGTTGTTGAGAACGAATGTATAAATTTATCCATTGGATGTTCTGTGCAGGGTGTGAGTGTGTTGAGAAGAAAGCTGAAGAGAAAAAGAGAGAGAATTGAGTGGCTGATAGAAGGGCCGAGGCCATGAGGTCGAAGCAGAGGAAGAGAGTGGTAGGGTTTTGTTTTTGGAATCACTCCTGACCATGAATGTCATGGTTGATCTCTCAGGGAGAGTTTGCTACCAAATTGATATCCAAAATGAACAAGATGTAATCTCTGAAAAGGCTGACCCTGAAATTGTATTGTAACCATTTTTTGCTGAATAATACAATGGCTCGATCTTTGGAGTGTGGGGTTTTTTATCTGAAAGGATTTTATGCACGTAAATTTGTTTGTTCTGGTTTTTGTCTCATCTTTCATGTTTGTTGGTTCTTGTTGTAGAATCTGTTAATGCATGTTGTTGAATATACATGTGCTTCTCTCAGAAGGATCAATGTGAGAAATAAATTTTGTCTGTTTCCACTTTAGGACATAGTTGTACATGTCTTTGAGGCAACCTAATGGAAATCAAAGTTACCGAAGGCACTACTGTTATGGAGGTTACTCTGAGATTCCCTCAGAACCCCCCTACATTTTTCCTTACAAGTGGTATCAGAGCCTTCTTTTGGTTGCTGATTCTAGGTATTTCTCCTATGAAGATTTCTCAGTTTGTTAGGCTAGAGGAAATTTGGAGGAATTGTCTATTTTATTGATCCTTTGATGAGTGTAAGTCTTGTGATATTTAGAGACAGCATGCAGCTTGAAGGATGGTGGAGATGGAGAAGGGAGTTGATCATGTTTTTTTGTTGTGATCTTTATCTCTTGGATGGTAGCAGTATAACCTTGGTGTATGAGGTGGATTTATTTTCTCCATGGCTATGTAGCAGTAAAGCTTTCATATTGGGTGTCTATCTAAGAGGCTCCTTGATGATATGGAGAAGCCTAGGTTGTTTCTCAACCATGGAAGAGAGTGCTTATGCTAGGTGGTGTTCCCTGGTGTTGGAAGGCATGGTTTCCTATTAACCTCAAATACATAAAGGCTATAGAGTTAATCATTAGATGATTTGCAAGCTTCTGAAATAGCCTTTCTCTTTCTCGGATGCATGTACATGTTGGTGGTTTAGATTTGGCCTGAAAGGGGCCTAGATTTTTTGAACTATTGTATCCTTTTTTAAGGATGTTTTGTACTTGCATGGCTCTGTGGTTTTGCAAGTTTTACATAGTTAAGCAAAACCTGTGGTTATGTGGAATTGTTGTTAAGCTATTGTCTAGACCCTAGCTTTTGGGGTGTTGCTGGATGAGATAGTCGCAGTTCTGCATGCATGCTTTGTGCATGGTTTGAGGAGGTGTGTTTTCTTCTCTGCATGGGAGTGTTGGTACATGATTTGTCACTCAGAATTCTTGTGGTGGTGCTTGGGGGTTCCTTGATTATGGTGCTCAGTGTGGACATGATTGGGCAATTAGATCTGGTGTGATATGGTGTTTGAGTCATGTTGTCTACGTGGTTATCCTCTTTATTATCTCAGTTTCCAATGCGATAACGGGTTCGAATATTCGATGTTTGTGATCTATGAGTTATGTGGTTGGTGGATTAGCTACCCATTGGCTGAAATGAGATAACTTGGATGTAGACTGTCTTTATCCATGAGGTTGATTCATTGATGGTGCAGACTTGTTAGTTGGCCTTGTCTGTGGTCACTTGTGCATTGGTGTGACTATTTTGAGATGAGAGGATGGATATTCCTGAGTGCCTGAATGGTCAGTTATGGGAACTTGAAGCAGGTGGTCATGATGCTTGGAGAGCTGGGGTGTCACATTTCAATGGGAACTCTAGCAGTGACTTTGGGTTCATCACATGGTGGTGAATGGTCTTCTTTAGTGTTGCAGATGTTTCAAGAGGTAAATTTTAGATCATGTTGCTGCAGAAGGGTTCTTTCACATTTGCATGGACATTATTTGAAGATGTGAAACATCTTGGATCCATGGAGGACGCTTGGAGTCTTTGGCTGAGGTGTTGGTGGTGCTTGACAAGTGATGTTTTTGAGTATGTTTGCTTTATGTCATGTATACTCTAGTGCACTAGAGTTTTGGCATTGTCCATTGTACTTAAGACCATGGTAAAGTCACTTGAAGCATGGTATCTCCTGAGGGGATATGTAGATCATGGTGTCATGATAAGTTCTTGATTCAACTGATTGGAGCTTTAACAGTGGTCTAGTAATTCTTTGTGTATTGGGTGCTTTGATTATTTGCTCTATACTTCTTGATAGTACAGTAATACAGTTCAATTTTAGCATGAGATGATTGATTGCTAGTACTCATGGATACATGAAGAATAAGGTAAGGTTGTTTTTCTCTTATGAGAGAAGTGTTGTTGATTAGTATTCTTGACAAAGTTTTTAGCAGAAAGTCCGAGAAGCCTACACCTTGGTTGAACGTGAGTTCAATAAGAGACCTATGAGGAGATTTCTCTTGCATTAGTCATGATGACTTGTATATCTTGAAGGAGTATTCTCATTCACACTCTTGGTCTGCTTGGTGATTTATCTGAAAGGTATTTTCCCATTATATTTTTTAGATGTTTTTTATGTTCACATTCATGATATGGATCTTGAATTGTTGTTTAATGGTTCTGGAAGATTCATGGTGGAAGATGTACAGTTTGTTTTATCTCCTTGAGATTTTGTGTTATGTTATTTACTGATGAGAATTGGTAGGAGATAATGTATGGGCTGATTTCCTAAAATGGGGAATGAACTAGTTTGATCTTCTTTGAAATGCTTACATCCATATTGTTTTTTAAATTTGTTTGATCTTGGTGATTGAATGAATGGATTTTGTTAAGGATTTTTCTTTCGGGTCATGAAGAAGATCATTCTTGACACAGTTGGCTATTAGAAGTGTTGTAGGAGAATGTTCTACACGAATATGATGTGCGGAGTTTCTCTCTGTGGCCATGAAGGTTTGTGGTGAGAGAAATGTTTCTTGTAGCAGTTTGTTGCAGGTTGTGCATATCATTATGGATATTTCCATGGTACTACATGGTTACATGTTCTATATGTTGTTATTGGTAGACTTGTGATGCCTTTTGATCTTTTAGATCTGGATTACTCAAGCAGTGGGAGTTCCTATATGTGTCTTGTCTTCTTCAACTAGTTGACACTTGGAGCTTGTATTTGCTATTAATGAGTTGGTTTTAGTTTTGCATAACTTTACTAATGTTGATACTTGTTGAGGTATGTGTGATTGGATGGAATAGCATGATCTGTGGGTGCTATTTTTTAGTCACGTGGGTTTATCAGTTGGATGGAAGCAATCAGTCTAATTGTCATTCTAACTAGTGTTGTTTATCTTGTTTCTAGATAATGACTTCACTGTTGTGTTTTGTTTAAATCTTTGAAGTTGATATTACTTCTATATAGCTTTTGAGAACAGTGAAATGGTAGTAGTATCTTGTTGTTGATATCACTAGGATCTTTTGCTTGTGTTTGTTGGAATGGTGCTTATTCACCTTGGCTTGTACCTTTCTTCCACATGTGCCATGTTGGAAGATGACAAGGATTGTTCCCTGAATGGTGGACATCTTAGATGTTGGAGCAGAATACTTGATGGAGCATGAGAGCATGTTTGAGGTCTATGAGGTTTCCTGGAAGGCTATGATCGGTTGCATTTCGGTTGCTTTTTTTAGATAGTGAGTTGTTGTTGGATGCCAGGTCTTTATTGCAAATTGTCCCTTGGACTGTTATCTATGGAAGGTCTGAACTGGTGGAGCTAGTGTGGTCTTAGTGTCTGGTTGGTTTGAGAGGTGCCTGTGTGATCTTCATCAAGTGGGAGATTGTTGGGATTGATGCCTCAATCTCACAAGCAGAAACCTCTGAGAAAGCATGGTCGTTGTGACATTCATGTTGTCTGGTTGATCTGTTAGTTGATCTTGACTGTCACTGTGACCTCCTAAATGTCTTGGAAATCGGCATTTGAAACCTTTGGCATGACATGGACTGTCAGAATGATGTATCAGAAATGATAGGAAGTCTTTCCAATATCGGCGTGACCTTTGGTCTGTCTGGCCGATGTGATATTCTCGGTATGAGGTCTTACCGATATGAATGTCTCACCGATAGTTATCTTCTAGAGTCATCAGAGAAACTCATGTGTTTCGGGATGAAGTCTTGGCGACTTGGAAAGTCTCACCAACAGTGTTGCTTTTGGGTCATCGGTGTGACAAAAGGGTTTGATGTGAAAGGTCTTGGCAAAGGTCAAAAGTCTTGCCAACTCGGTAAGACTTGGTTGCTCGATGTGAGGTCTCGGCAAAAGACAAAAGTCTTGCTGACTCGATAAGACATGTTTGCTTAGAGTGAAGTCTTGGTGAAAGACGAATGTCTTGCCGACTGTCAGGTGCTTCGATGAAACTTGAGGAGACTTAGAGAAACCTCTTGGTGAACAAAAAAGTCTTGTTGATGGCAAAGTTGAAATCAATGTGACTTGAGAGCATCAATATGAGTCTTGTCAATGAGGAAACTCTCGCCGATGGTTGTCGGTACGACTCTTGGTGAATGTTCAGTACTCGGTATGACTTGATGATTTTGGAGTAATGTCTCAGCTAAAGCATATATCTTGTCGACTATTGTTTAGAGTTCGGTATAACATGATGAGCTCATTATGAAGTCTTGGCGAAGAGCGATAGTCTTGCCAACTGATGAACTCTTCGGAATACCTTATGATCTTCGATGTGAGGTCTTGGTGACATGGTGAAGTCTCAGTGATAGCTTTCTGGACTCGGTAAAATTTCTTGCCGATAGTGAAGTCTCTTGGCGATAATGACAATATGGGCTCTGTGGCATTGGAGGGACACAGTTAGTGTCTCACCGACATGCGACACAGGTTGAACGCCTTTGACCGAGTGAAAGGTTTTCCTATGTGGTGTGACCTGGACATATTATCTTCCATGCAAGGAAGTGGAAACATCTATGATGCTGAGCTGAATGATTCGATCATTGTGATCTGACAGTTGGAATCAAACTGTTTCACAGAGGCTATTGAGAATAAATGTATAAATGTATGCATTAGATGTTCTATGCAAGGTGTGAGTGTGTTGAGAAGAGAGCCAAAGAGAAAAAGAGAGAGATCCGAGTGGCTGACAGAAGGGTCGAGGCCATGAGGCCAAAGCAGAGGAAGAGAGTGGCAGGGTTTTGCTACTGGAATCTCTTTTGACCATGAATGCCATGGTTGATCTCTCAGGGAGAGTTTGCTACCAAATTGATATCCAAAATGAACAAGATGTAATCTCTTAAAAGGCCATGACCCTGAAATTGTATTGTAACCATTTGTTGCTGAATAATACAATGGCTCGATCTTTGGAGTGTGGGGTTTTTTATCCGAAAGGATTTTCCCCACGTAATATGTTTTTTATGGTTTTCATCTCATCTTTCATGTATGTTGGTTCTTGTTGTAGAATCTATTAATGCATGTTTTTGAATTTATATGTGCTTCTCTCAGAAGGATAAATATGGGAAATAAACTATGTCTATTTTCGCTTTAGGACATAGTTGTACATGTCTTTGAGGCAACCTAATGGAAATCAAAGTTACTGAAGGCACTACTGTTATGGAGGTTACTCTAAGATTCAACCAAAAGCCCCCTACATTTTTCCTTACAAGTTATTCGACTGCCTAAGGTCAAAGTATTAATGAGGGGAATTCTTTCATCTATTTCCTTAATACTCCTAGGATTATCCAAATGAGAATTGTTGGCATTCTCCATTTCTAGATTGGTAATATCCCTTTTGTTTATCTGGGCATTCCACTTTCTATTGGATCACTTCCTAAATTTTTTTGGTAGGAAATTATTGATAAGTTCTGCAATCTAGTCAGTCATTGGACTTGCAAGTGGCTTTCTTCTGTGAGTAGAGTGACTCTTTTAAAGTCTTTGGTGCAGGCTCTTCCAGTGTACAGATGCTTCATTCTCTTTGCACCTTCTAGCTTTATTAAAGACTTTGAGAGTTCATCTCAGAAGTTCCTTTGGTCTAGAAATATTCCTCATAGCAAGTGGAGCTTGGTTAAGTGGGATGCCTTATGTAGGTTGAAGCAGGAAGGTTGGCTTGGTTTACGTCAGGCTAATTTTAATGGGTAGGCTCTTGCTACTAAATTGTATTGGCAGTGTTGGTCGCAACAACAATAGTTGTGGGCTAAAATCCTTACTTCAAAATATCATGGTGTGGTTGAGAGTATTGATGTTGCCTAGTTTAGTTTGGAGGGGAAGGGTTCTTTGATTTTGAGTACCCTCAAAAGGGGTGCCAAGTTGGTCAAGAAGGGGTTGTTTTGGATTTGCAATAGTGGTCAGTGTTGATGTGTTTTTTATGCACCTCTCAACACAGGCAGTGTGTAGGTACACTACCTCTCTTGAAAGACAATATTCCACAATCAAATTGCAGAACACTATCCCAAGGTCTCTAATGTCAAGTCTTGACGGTGCTTGGAATATCTCAGTTGTTTGATGTGATTTTTTGGAATCACAAGGAATTCTTACATAGGTAATACAAAGCGTGGGAAGTTGGATCTTGAAATGAACTTTTAAAGATAGGGAAGTTATCAGGCATTTTGCTGTAGGTTCAAATAGCATTCGTAGACTCCATTTTTATCATTGGATTTAGTTTTACAATGTGCAATGAACCTTAGCATAGGTTACTTATTAAACAAAATGAAAAAGGGTAGGGAAGAGAGGAGGTTCCTGGATCTACAACTAATTACGAATAGTGATGATGGATTTCCTGCAATGGAAAGCTTCTTGAAACAATATTCCACTTAACCAGAAATCTCACAGTCTCATGGAATTTGTGCTATCTTCTAAGGTCTGCAAATGTTTGGTCTATCATTCATCATACGCATGCATGAACAAAGATGAAATTTTTGGAGTAGCTTCAAATTTGATTCCAAGCTAACTTTACACAGCTATCTACCATCAACAAATAGCAAAAAGTATGGACTAAGAAGTTATCAACATAACAAGAATTTTCATGATCATAGGATAGCATTCCTAAAATCTAACAAAGCAAGGAAACAGTTAACTAGAACAGCAATAAAACCTAAGTTCAACATCTAACAATGGAGATTGAATCAAGCAATATGTGAGAAACTCAAAAATTACACCAAGTCAATGTTCTTTTCTTTATAAATTTCTGCAGCATGCCTTTACAACAACGCAACTCAACTTTGCAAATGACAAGAGAGCTCTATTTATAGTGCCCAAAAGATCTAATGAATGGCCAAGATCAATTCATATTGTGTGGCAATTATTCATTACAAAATAGGGCTTCACCTACCCCCAATATATCACAATTTAAAATTACATTTTGTCATTTTCCCTGTTTTGTCATCTAGTGACAGTCACTGTAGCAAATTTGTCTTGTAGCTAATTGTTGTTTCACTGTAGCTACTCTTCAGGGAGTTCTTCATCTTTGGCGAGGTTGTCCTCCTGCTTCTTAGAAGTTGTGTATTCTATGAACTTGAGGATGATGCTTGGAGCTTGTCCATTTCAACAATTTCATATCGCAGCACCTGGTAGCTCCATTCTTTTGTGTTATCTTCTAGCCTTTTCCAATCCTCATCATACTTTGCGCCCTAGTCTCTGAACAACTCTGATTGATCGAAGGCATGGGCAGCAAAACTCAAGAATTCTACTGTGATTTCACCAGCCATCTCGTCCTTCATCTTCTCCTGGAAGTAGGGCTTTATCTTCTCCGGATCCATTTGCACCATGGGCATGTCGTAGTCTGTCATCAGCTTGAGATAATGAGCGCACTCTGCCCTAATTTCCTTGATCCATTCAATGTCCGGATCCACCTTGCTCATGATTTGTTCTAGTCTTTCCCTTCGGTTGTCAAAGTCTCGTCGCCATACATCCATTAGCCAGTGATCGTCTTTCTTAAATGCAAGCTCATTTTCCCATATGGCCTCTGGAATTTGAAGGATATCCTTGATTCTTGGAAAGGTGGAGTCATAGGTCATAGGGAAGTTAGTGCAGAGCTTCCTCATGCCCTCTAGAGACTGCAACAGGTCTAAGAACTTGTTGGTTGTTTGCACAGCTCAGCTAATTCCCATGTTTCTAAAGTATGAGACTTGTCAGAACCAGTCCTCTATGGTCTTTTCCAAGTTCTTCCTTCTTTCCATCTTATCGATCTGCTCCTTGGATAGCAACTGGGGTGTGGCTGTGGATGTGGTAAGCAGGTCATCCACTGAAGACCATTGTTGTATGTAATCCGTTAAGGCTGTGACCTGTGCCTTGAGCTTATCCTTCGAAATCTTATCCTATTTTATTAAATGCACCACTGTAGCCACTAACTCCTCAAGGTGCCCGACTTCCTGTTCTCTGGTGGCAGTCCCCAAGTCGATGGTGGAGATGTTGTAACTTACCCCAGCTTGGCCAATCACAGGCATTGCTATTTGTGCTGCTCAAGACCTAGACACATCCATTGTCACCCTAGATCAAACTTTGGGCTTCTTCTCCTTTTTCATGATTTGAGCTTGAGCCAAGATGGCCTCTAATCTCGCCCTTGGGTCCTTTAATACAGGGGTTTTTCTTTTGAGTTGCCTCTCTAACCATTCAGGCATAGCAGATTTCCCCTTCGGTGAATCATGGCCACCCTCACCCTTCCCAGTCAAGGACAAGGTTTCTGCTCCCTTTTCCTCTGGGGACTTTTATTTATGCTTGGAAGCATCTCCATCTTCTTCATCTGAATCTTGAACGAACATGAGGCATTTGATAGGAAGCACAGTGGACAATTTTTGTATGGGACTTTCTTGTTCCACCGTCTCTTCTTCATTCTTTTCCTTAGCATGTTTGATCTCGTGCACATGTTCTACTAATTTACCAACTTCGAGGATCTCAACAGTTTGGGCCCCACCCTAAGTTTTTTCTTCGTGTTGTTGCTCTTCTTCTTAGAGGGGCAGCCTTTCTTCCTCTGATTGGGTGTCCTTTGGTTGTCAGGCCAACTCTTCTTCAAGGTCAGTCAAAGGCCTGCACAATTACCTTACCACCAGGGCTACCTTCCTCATCCCCACTCTCCGAGGAACCAGTTCCCTCTTCTTCATAGGCCACCCTATCAATTACCCAGTGCTCATATTCTGGGTGCTCGTGATATCCATCAGCCTCCTCCTCATAGGCCCTTGAGGCCTCTCATTCTCATTCCTCCCACTCCTTAGAGATTAGCATGGTAACTTCCATAGTCAGTGGCCCTGTTGGTGGTTGTGAAGGATGAGCAGTAGCGAGGGCTTGTGCAAGGGCTCCTTGAAGAGTGAGATCCATTAGGATCTGGGATAGCTCAGGGGGAAGATTCTGCATATGCCTCGAGAGAGCCTCAGGCACGATGGAAATGGGAATAGGTGTTGTCACAGTTGCCAAAGTGAGTGATGTGGTTGGTGACATGGCAGCGGAGGAAGAGGGCATGGTCATGGCAGAAGAGGAGTTGACAATTATTACAGACTCGACCGGAGCCAAAGGGGCGAGATGGACAGAAATGTCCACCGCTGGTGGGGATGTGGCAACCATATCCAGAGAGGTAGTTGGTGTAGTAGCAGGGGCAGGGAGAGCCAAGAGAGATTCCAATTGATCTGTACCCTTCACCTTCTCCTCCTAGGTGGAGGGTTGTTCCGTGGCGCTCCCCGCCCACTTGATCCTTTTGGAGGGTGAGCCTCCCGTTTCTTTCCTCGCATAGACCTTGGGTTCCAGAGATGATTTTTTTCTATTCCCTTTCTCTTATTGGATCTCATGAGCAAAGGAGACTTAGAGGTCCCACTAGTAGAAGTGGTGGCAACGGCATCATCTGTGGCACTTGGCTCACTTTTGAGCCCTTCGTAAGTCAAAACTACTCCTTGCTGCTTTAATTGAGCTACTTGCCCATCGACCCACTCTTTAGTACGAACCAAGATTGGCTTGGTTATAGTGTCGATGTCATTGACCTCCTACTCATCCTGGCCAATTGATGGTATTGGAAAATTGGCGACTGTAGGGTACTTGGGGTGCATTATGGTGCTCTTGTCCTCCTCGACTTGGTCTGGTATGGGGAAAGGCTACACCTTCCTTAAAAACTGCACAGTCATTCGCATATAGTGCCTTTCCCGTACCTCTTTGTCATCCTAGCAATCCCCCCATAAGTCTTTAATGTGATGCAGATGGGAGAACCCTGGTCCCAATGCCTTCCTAACATGGCCATGTGGGTCTATCTATGGGCGAGCAATGTGTAGGTAGAAATGGTAATCTTTTAGCTCTTTCTCAGAGTTACCAACACATTGGGAAGTTTGCAGTCTATACATACCCTAGCCCAAGGTCATGGGATAAGAAATCCTTGCTATGTGTTTGCTGCTGAAGATTGTCTGTATGTGTTGGAGTTACCGAGAAAGCTCCAAAAGGATAATGCGGTCGTTGGGGTATCGAGGCAACCTATTCGGCCTTTCAGTGAAGCCCTGGGCATGGATGTACGTGAACTTCGGATACTGGATGAAGAGGAAGGCATACTATTTCAAAAGTGCTCTGGTGCTGTGGGAAACCCTCCTCTCGAAGTCTCCGGCAATTATTTTGATAATATAGCCAATGAAGGCATCGTTTACTCTATATTATTCCTTCTTGAAGTTCTAGTACTGGAGCTATAGGTACCTATCATATGCTTTGATTTTTCACCCTTGCTCCTGATCGGGTGCCACAAACAACCCGTTATACTGTCTTCGATCCGCCAAGGAATAGACAAGATAGGAAGTCATATAAAATTTGGAGCTCTTCTTCACATTGACAAATTGCTCATGGAAGTAGTTGCTTATTATACCTCCCCAATAGAATGAAGTCTTTTTAGTGACATCCTCATTCCCCCAAAGAATTTGTTCAATGAACTACACCATCCATTCCTGAAAGTAAGCGACTGCAGGAAGACCCATAACTCTGCTTAACATGGCGACCAAATCGTGGTAATATTTGTTGAAGTCACTACGGAAGAGTTATTGAGGAAGCTTCGCAGCGCTACCCCACTTTTCCTTGAGCCAATGCTGATTTATCATCCTTTTACAGCCTGTTGGATTGTCGTCCCATCCTGCTTGGCATTCTTCTATGTTAGGTGCTTCCATCTTTTGAAATGTGGGAATGTGGAAAGTTTTTGTGATCCCTTTAAGTGACATGTTGGCGAGAACATTGCCCTCTCTATCAATGATTGTTCTTGTGTCAGCTTGATATGCCTCCCAACAGGCCATGACCAATTCGGGGGCCACAAGGGATGGAGGGAATCTAGCAGCCTTTGCTATTCTGCTTTTCCTTATCAGTCTTGCAATTTTGGCCGTTGGATTGACCCTGACCCTTTGTGTGAATTTTTCAATATTAACGTGGCCTATGTTGGTATTAGTAATCTCCTTCAAATCCGTGGTGACTTTTGAGTGCAGAGGCTCACCCTGGAATTGGTACTTCATTTGGTCCTTGTCCTCCTTTCCTCGAGGAGTCTTGCCTGGCCTTTTCCCTTTGTCCTTCTCGACGGGTGTCGCTGAAGGTCCCGCGCCTGATTCCATATATTCTGTAAGCAAAGGCGTAGTCAACACAATAGATCACAAAAGCATTCATGTTAGCTGAAATCCTTAAGGTAACATCCATTTTAAATAATCCATCTATTAAGCATAACATGATCTTTTATTTCCTAATGTCATTGATTTTTTGATTAGGGGCATTTGAACAATTCGGGCCCGGAGGGCCAGACTTCCTCGACAAGAATGATGTTTGCAAGGGAAAAAAGGGTGAAGGGCTCCTAGAGATTCTCTTCAGTCATATTTTAGCACTTTGAGAGGTTTGTAATGAAGAGGACAGAAATTAAGCATGTGGGCCGAAGTTAGATTTCAAATTTGGGCTCATTTGGATTGGTTTAGGAGAATTTGGAAGTCCTGGGCCGCAGAGCCACCTAGAGATGGAAGTTTGGAACAATAGACCGAAAACAAAATTTTGGAGATTGAACTCCAGGGTCCAGGGTCTGGTAGGCCACAGGGCGGCCAACAGTTTGTGAGCACTTTAACTTTCAACATTCAGGTCTGTGGCACCGAGAAGGCATTCATCCTTCGCTGTTTGGGATGGAAAACATCGGACGGAAGTCCAAAGGGGGCAGCCTGACAGTTAGGGCCCGGCGGGGTAAGGTTCCAGCGAGATCAGCAAGACCGAACCCAACACAAGCATCTACCGCTTTGATTTCATATTCTTAATTCGGCAGCAGTCGGGAAGGAAGAGCCCGAAGCTTAGAATGGTGGGCAAGAATTTCATTTGAAACAGTGGGCGAGGGGAGGAATCCTACACATCGGAGCCCCGGCGTGAATGGGAGCAGTCAGCAGTTTTCACACTAGGTCTAGAAGGATGGGGAACCATGCTGCATTCTCTGTTCAGGAGGGCGAACGTCGGATAAAAGTCCGGAGCATCGGGTTCGAGCGGAGATGAAATCAATTGTCGTTCGACCTTGTATTCTAGTCACACAGCTGACAGAAAGGCAGAGCCCGAGGCTCAAAGGGATGGGCAAGGATTTCCTTTCGAGACAGTGGATGAGGACCAGACTCCCGGGTGACGGAGCCTGGCAGGAAAGAGGGTGTTACTTGTTAATGTGTCATCCCAGGGGTGAACGCCGGTCCAGAGCCCGAAGGATAGAAGGATGGAATCTCGGGAATGGATGTCTAGGTGCCGAGCCTTAGAGCGAAGGGCACCTGTCCAAAATGAAATGCCCGCAACGAGGAGAAGGGCGAGGTCCAGAGTTCAGAGGGGCGAGGAGAGTTCGTTGTTCTTTACGGCGGCATCCAGGGTGACTTCCGATCGAGGAAGTCTGATGGCTCAGGCCCGAAGGAGGTAATTGCCCTCGACAGTAAGGTTTATCATTTGGTATGAATGGCCAAGGCAGGTCCCAGGGCCAAAGGGGATGATCTCCCTGTGCAAAGAACAGTTGCGGTGAGGTAGAGTTCCGGATTTGTGATGAGGGTAACTTCGAAGGTTTTCTTAGGTTTCAAAATATGGGTTTTCTATACAGTACCATATTTTATCATTTTCATGCCTTCTTGTTAATTGTTATTCATTAAAATCCTTAAAAAATCATGAAAAGAATGCTCAGGAGGGCAAATGGAGGACCTACCTCCAACAATCAATGTGAGGAGATGTGGGATCCACCTACGATCGATGAAGTGACAATGAGAGCGATGAGCATGATGGTGTCAAAGATAGTGGGCTCCTCTAGCAAGTTCTATGATCGCTCTGCAACTCTATCAAGTGATAATGACGGGCTCAAGTAGGTCTTTTATACCTCTAATCGCCATTAATGACCCCATTAAATGCAAGTAAAGTGAGAGAAAATTTGGTGAATTTGAAAGTTGGCAACAGCGGCGGGAGACCCAGGGTCCGAGGGCCGGAGGGACGCAGAACGACAGCAGCTTGGAGACTTCGTCTCGGTCGGGTTGGCAGTAGTGGAGAGAGAGTCAGGGCCTGGAAGGCAGAGTTCCGCCATAGACCCGCCATTAGAGACGGCGGAACCATCATGAAATTCTGGAAGACCGGGCCCGGAACACTCAACGAAAGCCAGGATTTCCCACAAACTCCCCAGACAGAAAATATGGTGATAGGACCAGAAGGCAGAACCCCGGGAGTAGAACTTTGGGGTATGGGGGCCGGAAAGTTAAACAGTCATTGAGGTTTCAAACAAATTGCAGACGGAGAGCAGGAGATCAGACCCCAGGGTCCGGGAGGATGCGGACCGAACACCATTGGGAACGGCAGGTGCGATGGGGAAACCTGGAAAGGGAAGCCTGAACGGTCGGGGCCGGCAGGGCCCGGGGCCATTGGAAGGGGAAAATGGCCAAAGTGACTCTGTGAGGCACCAAAACATAACAAAATCAAAGGGGGAAGGCACAGTCAACTTATGGTGGGACTTTAAAGCAACATTGACCATCTGAGACACCAAAAAGTAGGGCACACAAAACGAGGCAGTGATAAAAATGACCCTACAAGGCGAAAGAAAAGAGGGTCCCTGTTCCAAATGGGGTGTGTGTGCTAAGGGCACAACAAATGGTGACTCTGATGGGGAACGCTCCCAAGCGTTCTAAGGATAAATATTCATTCAGGACCCAAAATCTCTAGTTTCGCAAACCAGGAGTGGCTTCCATAGATGAATCTGGGAGAACGAGATCCTTAATTGGGTCAGTTTACATGACATCTCAGAAGTGTGTGTAGTGAGTTCATTCCTTTCCTCAAGATAGTGACTAGGATTACCAATTCAACCGAGCGACCTACGTAAATCGTCTAACACCAAAAGTAACCTAGACATTGCTCTGTTGCCAATCAGGTGTCCATAGCCCTGATTGAGTTGTCACTGCAATCCCATGGGTATTTCTCTACTATCGGTCGGGCATCCATAGCCCCGGTAGAGTTACCCAAACACCCATACGGTCACTTATTTTTCAGAATTCCTTTGCTCTTTTACTTTGATATTCTTTTAATGTTCACTTCTCATTTATCATTTAGTTTGACCATGTAAGCACTTAAGCCTACGATGGGTTTGAGACTGTAGTGGTCACTAGAGCAGACTTAAGATTTTTCATTTACTAGGGTGTCATAACAACCATGGCACAGTCCTTCAGAAATGATTATTAGGTGTCTTGTGCGAGATCCGAGATGTGTGTAAGAAGATCCAATCCAAGGTCAAGTTCTGAGTAGAGCTCAACAAGGAAATTATTCATGGATAGCTTTCAAAGGCCGATAGCTGAGAGTGAATGTTTAGCTGAAGAACACAAAGGACAGACAGCAAAGTAAACCGCTTTTCGAGCAAGCAGAGCCACCACCAGGGGGTGGGAAACAACTTTTCAAAACAAACTATCAAGAGGGAAAAAACAAAAGAGTGACATAGAACAAAAAATGCAAGCAAACCATAAAAGCAATCTACCCTAACCAATGTAAAAATATTTACAAAGAAGAGCTCGAATGAGCTTAGGCTTTGAAGTAATGCTTTAGGTGCTACCTGTTGACCGGAAACGAGACGTTCTCACCAGTTAAGGTCTTTAGGCGGAAGGCATTATCTCCCAAAATCTCAGCTATTTGAAAGGGGCCAAGCCAAAGCTTGTTGAATTTGTTGTGTCCCCCTTTCTTTTCATGGGCCTTGTCCTAATACAGAACCAGATTTGCAATTCTAAAGGCTTTCATCTTGGCTCGGAAATCGAACCATCTTTTAACTACACCTTGATGTTTGGCAAAAATTTCTATTGCACAGTCTCGGACTTCCTCTAAATGCAAGAGCTCATCTAACCGAGCTTCCCTACGATCTCCTCCTTCATAAAAATTGTTGATGAACTGAAGAGTAGGAATCTTCAGATGGATAGGAAATATTGGTTCTAGGCCATAAACAAGGTGAAACGGGGAATCGCCAAGGGCAGCCTTGTGGCGACTGCGATCAGCCCAAACGGCGAAATGGAGCTAGGTATGTCAGTCCTTGGGATTTCTATATAGCAGTTTTTTGATTACGGTAATCAAGTTATTATTCATAGATTCAGCGAGGCCATTACCTTGGGGGTAGTAATTGGATGAAAACTTAAGGGAAATCCCGTAGTCAAAGGCCCAACTAGCAAATTTCAATGAAGCAAAAGTTGGTCCATTGTCACACACCAAAGCATAAGGACAACCAAAGCGATTTAAAATGAAACTTTCTAAGAAATTAGTAACTACTTTAGTTGTGCATTGCTTACATACTATTGCTTGCGTCCACCGAGTACAGTAATCAATAGCGGTAAGAATGTACCTATGTCCCGCAGATGATGGAGGGCTTACCGGACTGATGAAGTCGAGACCCCATTGCGTAAATGGCCTTACCTCCAGCACAGGCTGCTTTGGGACAGTAGCATTCTTTTCCCTAGTGGCAGCGGTCTGGCATGTGTGACATGAACGAACATGACAATGAGCGTCCTTGAAGATAGTTGGCCAATAATACCCTACTCTCAATATCCAATGTGTTGTGGAAGAACCAGAACCATGGCCCATGCCAAATTTGTCATGGAGCTCTTTTAAAACTCGATCCGCTTCCTCCTTACCCAGGCATCTTAAGTAAATTCCCTCATGATTCTTCTTATAGAGAATGGAGCCTTTTAGCATGTAACCATTGCTCTTCAATCTAAGGGCCCGCCTTTGGAATCCTTGCAAGTGCGGCAGACACTTGTAGTTCAACAGATAATAAATGACATTCTAGTACCACTCTCTAGGAGAGACATCCTCAAGCTGGTACTACTGCATAGTGAGTGCAGGTCAAGCCTCTGCCACTGCTTCAGCAATCGTGCAAGTGAGTGCCTATCCTCTTACCAACTTCATTGGTTGGATCTTCGTGTCATATTCTTGGAGCAGGGTGACCCATTTAGCTCTTCTTTCACCCAATTCATTTTGCATGAGCAGTGTTTTTACTGCTGGGTCGGGGACAATGGAAAATACCTTATTGTGCAGGATGTAGTGTCTAAATTTCTTCACCCCTCTGATGAGAGTGTATGCCTGCTTTTCTACATTGTGATATCATAATTCAGCATCCTTTAAGGGAGCACTCATGAAGGTGATCGAGTGCTCATTTCCTTCCTCATCCTTATGGGTCAACATACTAGCACAGGAATGCTCTAAAATGAATGAGTAAATGTAGAATGGCTTCAGATAATCTGGGTTGACTAACACAAGTGCCTCAGTGATAGCCCATTTGATTTCCTCAAAAGCTTGTTTGGCGTCGGGTGTCCACTCAACTTTGGCATCTTGTTTCAGCATAGCATTGAGAGGTTTAACAATCTCTATGAAACCCATGATGAATTTCCTGATGAAATTTATCTTTTCGAAGAAGGATTTTAATTCTTTCTTACTGCCTGTAGAATTTTGAGTAAAGACTTGATACGTTCAGGGTCTATAGAGATACCCTGTTCTGAAATTATGTGTCCGAGCAATCTACCTTCGGTCACTCCAAAAATACACTTCTTGGGGTTAAGGGAAACCCCTAACTCCCTGCATCTCTAAAACACTTTGCACAAATCAGAGACGTGATCACCTCTTTTTTTAGAAAACACAGTTAAATCATCCCTGTAGATGATTATGCACTTGCCAATCAGATCCTTGAAGGCGATATCCATGGCACATAAGAAGGTGGCATCGGCATTGATGAGCCCAAAAGGCATTCTCCTATACACAAACATTCCCCACTTGGTGGTGAATATCATTTTATAATGATCCTCATACTGTACCATCACCTGGTTATACCCAGAGTATCTATTAAGGAAAGATATCATCTGGGAGCCATTGACAATTTGCAACACCTCATCTAATGAAGGCACTGGATAATTATCCTTTTTCGAAACTTGGTTCAAATTGCAGAAATCCATGCACAGTCTAATCTCACCATTCTTTTTTCTAACTGGGACCAAATTGGCCACCCATGTGGAATGCCTAACCAAGAAAATAATCCTTGCCAACAGTAATTTTTGTACTTCCTTGTAAATGATGGGTTCCAACAAGGCATCGATAGGATGTTGCCGCTGACGGAATGGTCTCACCTCTATCTTGAGAGAGATGGTGTGCATGATGATAGAAGTGTCATATGTCTTTAAATCTTCATAGCTCCATGCCACCACGTCATGATATTTCTATAACACATCTGTTATTCGTTTCTTTTCCTCTAGCGTGCATACCTTGCCAATAAAAACATTCTTGACCTCCTCAGTGGTCCCAAGGTTGAGAGCATCACACTGGTTGCTTATGGCTTCTTTCTTTGCTTGTTGGTTCTGGTCTTTGATCTGATCTAAGTCGAATACATGTTCCAGTTGAACCATGCCTCTAGGGATTGTATTGGTTTTGAGGTGAGTAACCCCTTCTATGTCTAATTCAGCTTCCTGCGAACCAGCTTCATCAATCATTTGGGCTACGAAGATATCGGAACTTGTGATGAATTCAAGGATATGTTTGTCATCATTGAAGACCTGTAAGTAGGTGACATTATCTAGGACTGATGGTGTGGATGTCAGCTCAACCGTGAATTTTTTGAGCCTAGATAAAGAGAGGGGTTGTAAAGTGCTAGCCACTTGAGCCAAAGCATCAGTTGTTCGATTTGAGTACGAGGGATCAATTGTATATTGAATGCATTTAAGCCTTTGAGGAGATCCCAAACCCTGTGCCTATAATTGGTGAGCCTTCTATCATGACAAGAATATAGCTTCCTGACCTGTTTGACCACTAGTTCAGAATCTCCAAAAACTTGTAGCATTTTCACATTTTTCTTCAAGCCCATAAGAAGGCCATGGACCAGGGCCTCATATTCTGCTACGTTATTGATACAATAAAATTGCAATCTATGGGCAGCAAGAAAGGTCTTACCCATTGGTCTGATGAGTTCGAGCCCAGCTCTAGCTCCTTGCTTGGACTTGGATCCATCAAATTGGAGTGTCCAGCACACAGAAGGTTCTTTATCTTTGGGTCTGATTAAGTTCTTGTTCCCTTTCACCTAGGTGACTGGCTCCGTGATCTTGGGGGAATTTCTTGGGGTGGTGTGGTGAACAGCAGGCGGTTCTGTTGGAGCCTCCTTTGGCATTTCAATCCAGCGAGTAGCTAATCCTTTAACATGTTTGACTGTTGTTTGACATAAGCAATAATCAAACTCAGAGTGGACAGCATTATGAACCCTACACCAATTTGGCAATAAGAGATCTTGAAAATTCATTTGGGTGCCCAAGCTAAGTTGGTCACTAACACACTTTTCTAAGAACCCCTAGAAATCATTGAGTACTCCCCAGTCATCATCTTCATCAGGCCCGTCATCTGGTTCCACTAGCCCTTTTATACTTGGATATATTTGAGTGGAATCTGTTGGAGGACTGCACAACACTAGGAGTACTTCGTCAGCACATTCCTCTTGGAGCTCAACCTTGTTTTGGTAGGAAAAATGATGGTAATTCCCCAGGTCGGTCTCGGAAAACAACACCTTGTTAATATTATTGTACTTCATGATCATGTATTTCATACGGGGTTCACGGTCAATACGGATTTGATTTGGCAGCCCCTTCCATGGTAGCCACATGTGAGAAAGGTCTATAGTGGTATATCCATTCAGTGCCTTGGTGAACTCTCTTCCCAAGATGATTCCAAATGCATCAAGAATGTTTGCCACCTAAATATCAATGACTTGTTGTATCCTTGGGTTTGTAACAATTTGCATTGGGATCCTATTTATTTCTCCTACAATGATAATCTTTGTTTTGTCCAGCTAGGTGACCTTCCTACTTGAAGGTGTGGGGGTGATGCATAGAGTCATGCATACTGCCAAGGGCATGACATTGGCAGACACTCCTGAGTCGAGCAAGCTATTATGTAAGTTCTTCCCAAAGATCCTAATGGTGGTCAAGAAAGGGGGAGTTTCCAACCTTCCTTGGAAGATGCCCGTAGGCATATCCATGTGAGCTACTTGGCCCTTGTTCTTATCACTGCCTTTATCCCTATTCTGCCTAAATGGTAGGTCCTTGGAAAACTTCCTATTACTTTGCTCTGGTTCCTTTTCAATTTGTTTACTCGCAGATTGATTTACAGGGATATCCTTCCTTTTCCCTGTATTATCTTGTAGTTCTGGTTCTTGCCTAAGCTCCTCAAAGATAACCTTCTTAGTTGGCATCTCTTGCGATGTACTAGAATATGGAGTTCCATTAAGGATCCTAAAAAAGGCATGCCTTACAGCAGGGACTTTGAGTAATTCAAAGGCTGATAAACTGATTTTTACCTTCTTGAACTCTTCTGCCACATATTCACCTATTTGCTCAATTTTTGAACTAAAAGCTTGGCCTATGGCAGAACTAGGAGGTTGGACTTTCATTTGACTAGGCAGATTTTGGGATTAGCCTTGAGCCTAATTTTGCAATTGGTTTTGAGACCCATTCTTGTTGAGGTACTAGGTAGGTATATAGGGAAGTCCAGGGTTGTTGCTGGCATTAGGATCAAGCAGAGTGGCAAAATTGTTTGATGGGGTAGAAGTTGTAAAGGATCCACCTACTTGTCTATTCCTAAGGAAGTAGGGAGTTGACCTTTGATGGAACATGTGGACCTCATCTACAAATGGCTCATCTTCATCTACTAGACCATTATCTACTGAATCAAAAAGTTGAGCCAAAGTTTTCTTGTTACTTACCTCTTGCCCTTCTCCATCCTCAATAGGAGCAGCCTCGACCTTGGGCTCGTTGTGGTCATCTCATAGAAACGATGCTTGATTAACCATGAGACAGGAGGAATCGTATGGCTCAGTTGGAACGATGTCCCTATAGCCAGCATTGTCTACTGCATTCTACACTTCTACCTGGAATATTTTAGCAGTTGTCTAGAATTCAAGGTAATCCAACTTGAAATGTCTGCTGGTTTTATGAATCCTGCACCATCCGGACAAGGCTGCCTCGGCAAAGTATACTCTGCTGGTCATTTTTTCATTGCTTGTCGGTTGATCGAATGGCATAGGGACGCCTCCATTATTGGGTCTGGTGTTCCATATGTGATTCTTCCTCTTAGAAGGTCTCATTTCTGAATTCTAATTAGCATTTTTCCACCTATCATAGTTCTACCCGAAGGAAGTGCTTGCTTCTCGATTATCCCTACTGTCCCTATTGTTTTGGTTAAGATTGGCCTAGAAATTACGCTAGGAGGCCTGTAATTGATTGTTCTGATTTTTTAGGTGTGTCATTTCCGTGGACATTTTCTTTATCATCTTAGTCAGTTCCTCTAACTTGTCATTCTTAGTCTAATTCCCAGGCAACGACGCCAGATTTTGGAGAAAAGCGGGCAGGGCTGTCGGCTGATTCTGATAAGCTAGAGGAAATTCTGGCCCCGATAGGTACAATGGTGTCTGGGGCTGCTGGGAATACACATTTTGTTGTGGGGTAGCCTGAGAATAGTTATATTGTGGTTGAGGTTGCGAATAGGAAGGTGCGGAAGGCGCATACTTCAGTGGATGCCCCATGTGGGACAATGGGCAACTAAGGCACTTGATTCATGAGAGGGGTCTGATGAGCAAAAGTCTGATTCAATCCTTGAATCTGCATAGAGTGAGCTATCGGCCCCAAAGAAGGCAACACGCTAGAGATATTCTACCCTAAATCTGCACTCGCAACAACAGCCTCTGTATAGTTGGTCACCAGGGTAGTGAGTGTTGGGCGCATCCTTTTCACCAGAGCCAACGTGAGGTTATCCAAAGCTGCATAGTAGACCGAGAGAACCGCAACATCATTATGAAGGTACGAGTCCTGAAGCCTTGTATAGGCCCGATGAAAATAATCATTGAAGGACCCAATAGGTTTGTTGACTTCCCTTCTAACAGACATAAACTGTTGGTAAAGTTCTAAAGGGCTGATGGGAATCTTATATTTTTGCAAGAAGGCATTCTTCATTGGATTCCATGAGGTAATGGATCCCCTCGGCAGATTGATGTACCAATAGAAGGCTTCTTCTCCCAACGAATGTGGAAAAAGGTGGCATGCAACATCCTCATGGTCAACTTGCACTTTAGTGATTGTTGTCTTGAATATTTTGATATGCTCCTTAGCTATTCTTTGTAGGTCACATGGATGGAACTTTGAACAAAAGCCTTTTGGATTCTTAGGCATATCATAGTAGGCGGCGAAATGTATCAGCGAAGGGTTATGTGCTAACCAAGCCATGGAGGGTGGCGGAGGTGGTATCTGCTGTTGGGAAATAGCAAGTTGGGGTTGTACCTGCAATAAAACAACAATCTGGGGGTGCACTTGAGCTGCTGCTGGTTGGACTGTGCCCTGGACTAGAAAGGTCGGGAAAGGAGCAATCCCCTAGCTACTAGAGATAGGAGGTGCAAATGCAGTTTGAGATGGTTGGGTGGAAGACGAAGGCCAGCTGAATGAAGGTGAGGGTGGAATGGAAGTGGGTGGAATGGAGGAAAAAGAAAAGGGAATCCTACTTCCCTTAACTCCCTTCGCCCTTGTAGCAGGCTGCAATTCTTTGAATTCTCCCTTGTTCGGCGTTGACCGTAGAACTCTTTAAAATCTTTCTGGGGAGAATGATCTGATTCAATCCAGCTTCGCTCTTAACCTTTAGCTTTTATTCCAACTTAAAGCCCTCCTTCTAGCACCAGTTCTATTGATGTGTTTTTTATGCACCTCTCAACACAATCAGTGTGTAGGTGCACTACCTCTCTTGAAAGACAATATTCCACAATCAAATTGCAGAACACTATCCCAAGGTCTCTAATGTCAGGTCTTGACAATGCTTGGAATATCTTAGTTGTTTGATGTGATTTGCTAGAATCACAAGGCATTCTTACGTAGGTAATACAAAGTGTGGTAAGTTGGATCTTGAAATGGATTTCTAAAGACAGGGAAGTTATCAGGCATTTTGTTGTAGGTTCAAACAGCATTTGTAGACTCCATGTTTATCATTGGATTTAGCTTTACAATGTGCAATGAACCTTAGCATAGGTTACTCATTAAACAAAATGAAAAAGGGCAGGGAAGAGAGGAGGTTCCTGGGTCTACAACTAATTATGAATAGTGATGATGGAGTTCCTGCAATGGACAGCTTCTTGAAACAATATTCCACTTAACCAGAAATCTCACAGTCTCATGGAATTTGTGCTATCTTCTAAGGTTTGCAAATGTTTCGTCTGTCATTCATCATATGCATGCATGAACAAAGATGAAAGTTTTGGAGTAGCTTCGAATTCGAGTCCAGGCTAACTTTACACAGCTATCTACCATCAACAAACAACAAAAAGTATGGACTAAGAAGTTATCAACATAACAAGAATTTTCATGATCACAGGATAGCATTCCTAAAATCTAACAAAGCAAGGAAACAGTTAACTAGAACAGCAATAAAACCTAAGTTCAACATCTAACAATGGAGATTGAATCAAACAACATGTGAGAAACTCGGATAATACACCAAGTCAATGTTCTTTTCTTTATAAATTTCTGCAGCATGTTTTTACAACAACTCAACTCAACTTTGCAAATGAGAAAAGAGCTCTATTTATAGTGCCCAAAAGATCTAATGAATGGCCAAGATCAATTCATATTATGTGGCCATGATTCATTACAAAATAGAGTTTCACCTACCCCCAGTATATCACAATTTTAAATTACATTTTGTCATTTTCCCTGTTTTGTCATCTAATGACAGTCATTGTAGCAAATTTTTCTTGTAACTGATTGCTATTTCACTATAGCTACTCTTCAGGGAGTTCTTCATCTTTGGCGAGGTTGTCCTCCTACCCCTTAGAAGCTGTGTATTCTATGAACTTGACGATGACTATTTTGAGCTTGTCCATTTCAACGATTTCATATCGCAGCACCTGGTAGCTCCATTCTTTCGCGTTATCTTCTATCCTTTTCCAATCCTCATCATACTTTGTGCCCTGGTCTCTAAACAACTCTGATTGATCGAAGGCACGGGCAGCAAAACTCAAGAATTCCACTATGATTTCACCAGCCATCCTGTCCTTCATCTTCTCCTAGAAGTAGGGCTTTATCTTCTCTGGATTGATTTGCATCATGGGCATGTTGTAGTTTGTCATCAACTTGAGATAATGAGTGCACTCTACCCTGATTTCCTTGATCCATTCAATGTTCAGATCCACCTTGCTCATGATTTGTTCCAATATTTCCCTCTGGTTGTCAAAGTCTCGTCGCCATATATCCATTAGCCAGTGATTGTCTTTCTTAAATGCAAGTTCCTTTTCCCATATGGCCTCTGGCATCTGAAGCATAGCCTTGATCCTTGGAAAGGTGGAGTCGTAGGTTACAGGGAAGTCAGTGCAAAGCTTCCTCATGCCTTCCAGAGACTGCAATAGGTCTAAGAACTTGTTGGTTGTTCATACAGCTCGGCTAATTCCCATGTTTCTGATGTATGAAACTTGTTGGAACCAGTCCTCTGTGGTCTTTTCCAAGTTCTTCCTTCTTTCCATCTTATCGATCTACTCCTTGGATAGCAGCTGGGGTGCGGCTGTGGATGTGGTAGGTAGGTCGTCCACTAAAGACAATTGTTGAATGTAATCTGTTAAGGCCGGGAACTGTGCCTTGAGCTCATCCTTCGAAATCTTATCATGTTTTATCAAATGCACCATCGTAGCCACTGACTCCTCAAGGTGCCCAACTTTATGTTCTCTAGTGGCAGTCCCCAAGTTGATGGTGGAGATGTTGTAACTTACCCCAGCTTGGCCAATCACAGGTGTTGCTATTTCCATTGCTCGAGACCCAGACACATCCATCGTCACCCTGGATTGGACTTTGGGCTTCTTCTCCTTTGTAGTGATTTGAGCTCGAGCCAAGATGGCCTCTAATCTCTCCCTTGGGTCCTTTAATATAGGGGTTTTTCTTTCGAGATGCCTCTCTAACCATTCAGGCACAACAGATTTCCCCTTTGGTGAATCATGGCCACCCTCACCCTTCCCAGTCAAGGACAAGGTTTCTGCACCCTTTTCCTCTAGGGACTTTTCTTTATGTTTGGCAGCATCTCCATCTTCTTCATCAGAATCTTGGACGAACACGAGGCGTTTGATAGGAAGCACGGTGGACAGTTGATATATGGGACTTTCTTGTTCCACCGTCTCTTCTTCTTTCTTTTCCTCAGCATGTTTGATCTCGTGCACATGTTCTACTAATTACCCGACTTCGAGGCTCTCAACAGTTTGGGCCCCACCCTAAGTTTTTTCTTCTTGCTACTGCTCTTCTTCTTCAAGGGGCAGCCTTTCTTCCTCTGATTTGGTGTCCTTTGGCTGTCGGGCCAGCTATTCTTCAAGGTCATCGTCAAAGGCATACACGGTTACCTTACCACCAGGGCTACCTTCCTCATCCCCACTCTCCGAGGAACTAGTTCCCTCTTCTTCATAGACCACCCTGTCAATTACTTGGTGCTCATATTCCGGGTGCTCGTGATATCCATCAGCCTCCTCTTCATAGGCCCCTAAGGCCTTTCATTCTCGTTCCTCCCACTCCTTAGAGATTAGCATGGTGGCTTCCATAGTCGGCGGCCTTGTCGACGGTTGTGAAGGCTGAGCAGTAGCGAGGGCTTATGCAAGGGCTACTTGAAGAGCAGGATCCATTAGGATCTGGGATAGCTTAGGGGGAAGATTCTGCATATGCCTTGAGAGATCTTCAAGCACGGTGGAAATGGGAATAGGTGCTATCGTAGTTGCCAAAGGGATTGATGTGGTTGGTGACATGGCAGCGGAGGAAGGGGGCATGGTCATGGCAGAAGAGGAGTTGACAATTATTATAGACTCAGCCGGAGGTGAAGGGGCGAGATGGACAGAAATTTCCACCACTGGTGGGGATGTGGCAACCATAGCCAGAGAGGTAGGTGGCACAGTAGCAGGGGCAGGGAGAGCCAAGAGAGGTTCCAATTGATCTGTACCCTTCACCTTCTCCTCCTGGGTGGAGGGTTGTTCCATGGCGCTCCCCGCCTGTTTGAGCCTTTTGAAGGGTGAGCCTCCTGTTTCTTTCTTCCCATAGACCTTGGGGTCTAGAGAGGGTTCTATTTTTTTCCCCTTTCTCTTCTTGGATATTGTGAGCGTAGGAGACTTAGAGGTCCCCCCGGTAGAAGTGGTGGTAGTGGCATCATCTGTGGCACTTGGTTCACTTTTGAGCCCTTTGTAAATCAAAACTACTCCTTGCTACTTTAATTGAGCTACTTGCCCATCGACCCACTCTTTAGTATGAGCCAAAATTGGCTTGGTTATAGTGTCAAGGTCATCGACCTCCTACTCATCCTAATAAATTGATGGTATCAAAAAATTAGCAACTACAGGGTACCTGGGGTGCATTACGGTGCACTCATCCTCCTCGACTTGGTCTAGTATGCGGAAAGGTTGCACCTTTCTTAAAAATTGCATAGTCATTCACATATAGTGCCTTGCCCATACCTCTTTGTCATCCTGGAAATCCCCCCAGAAGTCTTCAATTTGATGTAGATGGGCGAACCCTAGTCGCAATGCCTTCCTGACGTGGCCATGCAGGTCTATCCATGAGCGAGCAGTGTGTAGGTAGAAATGGTAATCTTTTAGCTCTTTCTCGGAGTTACTAGAACACTAGGAAGTTTTCAGTCTATACATACCCTGGCCCAAGCTCATGGTATAAGAAATCCCTAATATGTGTTTGCTACTGAAGATTGTCTATATGGGTTGGAGTTTCTGAGAAAGCTCCAAAAGGATAATGCGGTTGTTGGGGTATCGAGGCAACCTATTTGGCCTTTCAGTGAAGCCCTGGGCACGGATGTACGTGAACTTCAGATACTAGATGAAGAGGAAGGCATATTGTTTCAAAAGTGCTCTAGTGCTATGGGATACCCTCCTCTCGAAGTCTCTAGCAATCATTATGATAATATAGCCAATGAAGGCATCTTTTACTCTGTAGTATTCCTTCTTGAGGTTCCATTACTGGAGCTGCGGGTACCTATCATATGCTTTGAGTTTTCACCCTTGATCCTGATCGGGTGCCACAAACAACCCGTTGTACTGTCTTCGATCTGCCAAAGAATAGACAAGATAGGAAGTCATATAAAATTTGGAGCTCTTCTTCATGTTAACGAATTGCTCATGGAAGCAGTTGCTTATTATACCTCCCCAATAGAATGAAGTCTTTGTAGTGACATCCTAATTCCCCTGGAGAATTTTTTCAATGAAGTACACCATCCATTCCTGAAAGTAAGTGGCTGCAGAAAGACCCATAACTCTGCTTAACATGGTGACCAAATCGTGGTAATCTTCGTGGAAGTCACTGCGGAAGAGTTCTTGAGGAACCTTCACAGCGCTGCCCCGCTTTTCCTTGAGCCAATGTTGATTTATCATCCTTTCACAGCCTGTCGGATTGTCGTCCCATGCTACTTGTCATTCTTCTATGTTGGGTGCTTCCATCTCTTGAAATGTGGGAATGTGGAAAGTTTTGTGATCCCTTCAGGTGACATGTCGATGAGAACATTTCCCTCTCTATCAATGATTATTCTTGTGTCGGCTTGATATGCCTCCTAATAGGCCATGACCAATTCGGGGGCCACGAGGGATGGAAGGAATCCAGCAGCCTTTGCTATTCCAATTTTCCTTATCAGTCTTACATTTTTTGTCATTGGATTGACCCTGACCCTTTGTGTGAATTTATCAATATTGACGTGGCCTATTTTGGTATCAGTAATCTCCTTCCAATCCATGGTGACTTTTGAGTGCAGAGGCTTGCCCTAGAATTGGTACTTCATTTCATCCTTGTCCTCCTTTCCTCGAGGAGTCTTGCCTGGCCTTTTCCCTTTGTCCTTCTCAATAGGTGTCGCTGAAGGTCCCGCGCCTGATTCCATATATTCTGTAAGCAAAGGCGTAGTCAGCACAATAGATCACAAAAGCATTCATGTTAGCTGAAATCCTAAAGGTAACATCCATTTTAAACAATCCATCTATTAAACATAACATGATCTTTTATTTCCTGATGTCATTGATCTTTTTATTAGGGGCATTTGAACAGTTCAGGCCCGGAGGGCTGGAATTCCATGACAGGAATGTTGTTTTGAAGGGAAAAAAGGGTGGAGGGCTCCCAGAGATTCTGTTCAGTTAGATTTTAGCACTTTGAGAGGTTTGTAATGAAGAGGACCGAAATTAAGCATGTGGGTCAAAGTTAGATTTCAGATTTGGGCTCATTTGGATTGGTTTAGGAGAATCCAAAAGTCTTGGGATAGAGAGCCGCCTGGAGAGATGCAGTTTGGAACAGCATACTGAAAATGAAATTCTGGAGACGGAACTCCAAGGTCTGGGGTTCTGTAGGTCGTAAGGTGACCACCAGTTTGCGACTAACCTTTCATCATTTAGGTCTGTGGTACCAAGAAGGCACTCACCTTTCGCTGTTTGGGATGGAAAACGTAGGACGGAAGTCCAAAAGGGGTAGCTCGGTAGTTAGGGTCTGGCGGGGTAAAGTTCCAGCAAGATCCATAGGTCTTGCCGACTGCCAGGAGCAAGACTGGACTCGACGCAGGAGTTTGCTGCTTCAATTTCACTTTCTATGTTCGGAGGAAAATGAGAAGACGGAGTCCGATGGGCGGAAGGACGGGCGAGGATTTCCCCTCAGGACAATAGATGATGACAGGGCTCCCGGGTGGCAGAGCCTGGCGGAAATGAGGGCATTTCAATGAGTTCATTTGACATTTAGGCGGCGAACAGCGGTCTGGGGACCAGAGGTCAGAAGGACATTGGGGAAAGGGGAGGTCGACGAAATGTTATGCTGAAATGTGAAGTTATGCCGACAGCCAGGGCCAAGACCAAACCCAGTAGAGGGGGCCACCATTCAACTTGTTTTCAACCCCACAGCGAACGGAAGAGCGAAGCCTGGAGCCCAGAGGGGAGGGCGAGAATTTCTCATTGGGATGGCAGATAAGGAAGCATGGAGACCCAACACCCATATCCTAGAGTAGATAAGGATGTTCTCAGTTCAGCCGGGACTCCAATCGGAGAATGAAGGCCCGGGGTCCAGATGGCGGGGGGGCTCCAGAAACTCGAAGGCAAACATGACAAAAGCCGAGAGAGACTCCAAAGGGTGGGATCCGCAAAATTGAAGGGTACCCAACCAAATTTGAAATGCCTGCGACGAGGAGAAGGGTGAACCTTGGAGCTCAGAGAGGCAGCAAGAGTTCGCTGTTTTTTACACGGTGGCATCGAGGGTGACTTCCGATCAAGGAAGTCCGACTGCCCGGGCCCGAGGGAGGAAATTGTCATCGGTAGTAAGGTTCATCATCATTTTATTATGGATGGCCAAGGTAGGTCCCAAGACCGAAGGGGATGATCTCCCTGTGCGAAGAATGACCGCGGTGAGGCAGAGTTCTGGATTCGTGATGAGGGCATCCTTAAAGGTTTTCTTAGGTTTCAAAACATGGGTTTTGTGTGTAATACCTTATTTTATCAATTTCATGGCTTCTTAATGATTGTTGTTCATTTAAATCCATAGAAATCACAAAAAGAATGTGTGAGAGGGTGAACGGAGGACCTACCTCAAACAATCGATGTGGGGAGATGTGGGATCCACCTATGATCGATGAAGTGACGGTGAGAGTGATGAGCGTGAAGGTGTTGAAGACGGTGGACTCCTCTAGCAAGTTCTATGATTGCTCTACAAATTTTTCAAGTGATATTGACGGGCTAAAGTGGGTCTTTTATACCCCTAATCACCATTAATGACCCCATTAAATGTAGGTACGATGAGAGAAAAGTTGGTGAATTTGAATGTTGGCAATGGTGGCAGGAGACCTGGGGTCTGACGGCCGGGGGGTGCAGGAGGGTGGTCGCTTGAGGATTTCAGCTCAGTTGGGTCAGCAATGGTAGAGAGAGAGTCAGGGCCTGGTGGGCGGAGTTTCGCCAAAGACCTGCCGTTGGAGACGGTGAACCCATCACAGAATTCTAGAGTCAGAATTCTAGAAGATCGGGCCTGGAACACCCGATGGTGGCCAGGATTTCCCGCAACTCCATAGAGGAAAAATATGGTGGTGGGACTCAAAAGGTAGGATGCCGCTAGAGGTTCGCCATAAGGAATGACAAAACACTCCCGGAACCCCGAGATTGGAACTCTGGGGATCAAGGCCCAGATGGTTTAACAACCATCGAGGTTTAAAATGGATTGCAGATGGAGAGTAGGAGATCAGACCCCGGGGTCTGGGAGGACACGGATTGAATGCCATTGGGAACTGCAGACACGACATGGAAACCTGTCAAGGGAAGTTCGAACCATCGGGGCCGGCAGGGCCCGGGGCCGTTGGAAGGGGAAAACTGCCATAGTGACCCCGTGAGGCAGTAGAACATGACAAAACCAAAAGGGGAAGGCACATTCAATTTATGGTGGGACTTTAAAGTAACATTGACCATCTGAGACACCAAAAAGTGGGGCACACAAAATGAGGTAGTGACAAAAAATGACCCAACAAGGTGAAAGAAAAGAGGGTCCCTATTCCAAATGGGGCATGTGTGCTAAGGGCACAACAAGTTTAAAATGGAAATTCCTTCCTATAGGTTTATGTGAACCAAGGCTATTACATGTTGAATAATAAGTGTAGTCCTTATTTTTATAAGATGAACTTGAAAACATTCAAGTTGGATTATGAATAATCAGGGGTTGAGTTTAATTCAAGACCTTGATGTCGTTAAAGGGAAGTGTTATAGAAGGGTTTGGTAAATTATATACTTAATTATGTTCTCCTGACTATTGTTAACTGTAATTAATAGAAAAAAATAAACATTAAAAAAACCTTAAGTATGGGGAAACCGATTTGTAGGTATCCTTGAGAGACCTTATGAGGAGAAATACATGTGAGTTTGATCCATTTGGAAGAAAAAGTGTAGGCAGTCCTTGGGTGAAGGATGTCGCTAAGACCTCAAGTATGTACATGGAGGGTTTAGGGGCAACAACTCCAAGGGTTGGGGTTGTTTCTGATTGGTTTGATATTCTCCCTTTAGTAGGCTTCAGTTTGAGGCCGAATGGGTACCAAATGGGTATGGATGAGTTAAGGCAATCTAATACTGTGTATTTAATACATAATATGCTTTTATATAATAAGTGAATATTGAATACTTTATAATGAGTATTTGATTATACATATAAGTTGGGTAAAGTCCATCTCATGTTGGTTCCATGTATCTTTTATTTGTTTGTTAAATTCAACTCTATAACTAGAGGTCTTTATGTATATGCCCATGTATTTGTTGATTGTGATTGTAATTCATGTTATGTATGAACAAGACAGGAGTGAACCACTAGGATATTTGAGTAGTGATAGTCAGTCATTAGACAGTGCCAATAATCGATGTCTGGGATACTACTAGGGATTAGCCAACATTCACCTAGTTCATGGAGGTGAAGGTATTGAGCTACCCAGGTTATGATACAACCATAATATTTGCATGGGTAGGGACCCATCCATGCTTGTAACAATAATTTTGGGTTAACCACATATTAAGAGGGTTCATTAGTTGTCACTTATAAGCACAGAAGTGACCAATGCCAAGTTTTACCTAGGTTATGGAGAAGATAGCTCACAATATCACTAAGGTTACAAGGTGGTATATATGTTAGGAGCTACTTCTTCCTGAGTGGATAGACTTGTCACCGGTGGCTTATAGGTGATTAATGTTAGAATCCATTAGGTTTGGTACGTTCACTACTTAGGGGAACCCTAGGCATGGTAGATGGACCGATAGTGTAGTATAGGATTCACTGAATCCCCTTCCTAGTTTTCAGACTTTATACTTAGCCTTGTGGGGTTGAGAACGAACTTGCGGTGTAGTATGGGATGTGCCAAATCCTCTTCCCATTTGTCTAATGGTGCAAAAGAGCAGAAGAAAAGATAGGACCCATAGTGTAGTGTGTAATGTACTAATATTCTTTCTATCTGGGATGCATTATGGACTTGTGCTAGCCATTGTAATGTGTAAGTTTTTCTCTATGTATGTTGGAGCTCGTCACTATGTATTTGTGGTGCATGTTATAGCTTGTCACTATGTATGTAATGTATATGTTGGATCTTGACACTATGTATTTGTGATGGATGTTGGAGCTCATCACTGTGTATGTGATGTCGATTGGAGCTTGTCACTATGTATTTGTGATGTATGTTGGAGCCAACCAGTAATGTAGTTGTGATATGTGAATGAGATAACAATCGTGGTACTTGTGATGTACATATGAGTTAATCACAATTGAACTTGTGATCTGTGTATGATTGAGTCACTATTATACTTGTGATCTATGTATGATCTAGTCACTCTTGCACTTATGATATGTGTACGAACTAGTCACTATTGTACTTGTAATATGTATGAGCTAATTAGCTTGTGTATATGGGGGAATGATCATGATGACCATTGTGTATAATATTTGAGATTGTGGTATGAATGATCTCTTTTGAATATTGTGAATGTTTGTGCACTAATGTTTGGTAAGGATTGGTATGGACCCAACACTTGATGGAAATTTATTATCATTATATTATAATTGACTATGTTAATAGCTTACATGTACTAAATTAATAGTTAGGGAGTGAAGGTGAGATAATAGATCTCATACAAGAGGATTTATTGAACTCCCTCTATCATTGTGGGGTGAACTACAAAGCCTTTGATTCTGATGAGGGGATATGTAGGAAGGGTCACCATGATCCCTTAAGGATTAGGTCTGGGGTGTAGGGATGACCCTAAATATATGAGCTTAACACTTATGAGTGTAAGAATATAAGTTGTGATGTTGATTGTTATCACAATGGTGAATGAAGTCCACTTTTAATGTTAAACAGTTCTAATTTAGGATAGAATATGTTCGGTCAGTTAAGTTGGTAGTTAATGCAAATTGAATAAAAAAAATGTTGTGCTCAAGATGAAGATTTTATAGATTAAGAGATAATGATAAAAAAAATTAAATATAAATTATCTATTTTTTTTCTCCATGATTATAAATATCTTTTATACTTATTTTCTTACCTCTCTACCTTGATCTTAGTGATGCAAATGTAGGATTGGGTTCATTAGTTATAATTTAGAGTATGATGATTCACCTTATTCAAAATTTCTTGGTGTTTTAGACTTTTCTTAATTTTTTCCTTGAGGGTGTCTTATCAAACTAGCTATTACTACTTGTGGTCTTGGCTACACACTTTTTTCTTATGATTCTTTTTCATTTTGAGGTATTGATGTTGTAATTGTAATTTTTTTTATACTTTCATCACTTGCCTCCTTTTTCTTGAATTTAACAACTCTATTGTAGATTACCTTCCTAGTAATGTGATTTTGCAACTTGTAATCTATCAATCACCTAATATAAATAATATAAACATACTTTTCATCTCTATCATCCAATTTTTTTCTCTTTTATTATTTTTGCATGTGTATATAGAACACAAAAAATTTAGTAACATTTTGTTTCCACAGTCCATGATAGATGTGAACAAGATTTCTGGAATAACTGTGTGCAATTTTTTATATCAACGTTTCGGATCAAACTCCATGATCCATCATCAGGATGAAAAGCAGAAAGAGAGAGGTGAAAATAAGATAGCAGACTTGGGTAGAAATAGGAGAGGGATGGGGAAGAGGGGAGGCACATAACCCCAAAAATTCAAGTCAGAAGGAGATGAGAGGAGAGGAAAAGACGAAGATGAGAGACCATTGCAACCAATGGGAAAGAGAAATGAAGGAAATGAATGACAAGAGGACTATAAAATAAACCTAAATTAAAGACCCAAGAAAAGGAGGGAGTCAACTCACATAAATTGAAACCACTAATAAAAACCAATACCCAAGAAAGGGGACAAGATAAAATAAGGAAACAATTAGGATAAACTGAAAAAGGAAAACAAAAAAGAGAGAAACCACAATGCACCAAAACGTAAAAAAAGGCAAAAAAGCTAAAGAAAGGAAACTTAAAGTAGGGAGCCAAATAATAAAGAACAAATACAAAGAACCACTAAAGAAAACCTAGGATTGGAAGAAAAAGACATCACAAGGAAACTCAAGAAAACTAAGGAGGAACCAAATGATCAAGAAAAATACATTGAAAAACAAACAAAGATGGGGAGGCACAAGGCTAAGCAGAACCTAGAAGAAATAAGACCTTAAACCAAAAAACAAGGAAGCTAAAAAATCAACCAAACTAGAAGGGATCGAATAAACAAGAGCAAGGAACTAAAACAAAATTAACCAAAAATGATAAGAAGAGGGAAAAGAATGAGAGGAGGAAACCAAGAAATAGAATGAGGGTCAAGAAAAGAGAAACCAAAAAGCACCAAAGAATTAAGGAGTTCAGAGGCCAAACTATTAAAAAGAAAATCAACTGAGAGAATTAAATAAAGAATTGGAATTAAATTATAATTAAACAAGACAAAGATCATAAAGAAGAAACAAGAAAAGGAAAGAACCCACTTGAAGAAGAGCCGAGGAAAACAAGGCCATAAAAAGAATGAAAAATAACAGAAAACCTAGAGACAAAAGGAATGGAAAAAGATGAGAAAAAATTGGAAATGAAAGCAAGCCAATGAAGAGAAAGGTAGAGGGAGAGAGGGGGAAAAAAGGAAGGGGGAGGACCAAGGAAACGAAAGGGAAAAGAGAGGAGAGAAGGAGCTTGGTGACACCGAAGAAGAAACCAAGGGGCAAGGAGAGGAAGGCGGGGAGAACCTAGAGGTTATTTAGAAGAGGTTTCCACGAGAAACTTAAAGACCAACCCCCATCACGATTAAGGTTGTAAGGATGATTGTGGATTTCAATGGCCTCTTTAAGTTTCCTCTTAAAGAAATTGTCTTCTTTGAACAAAATAGAGGTGTTTTCTAAGGCAATGTGATGTTTTGTCTTGGAGGAGTGTTCAGCGAGAGCAGATTTTGAGATTCGGTCATGTCTTATGTCAGCACAGTGTTCCTTGATTCTTGTGTTGAAAGAACGACCTGTTTCCCCTATATAAGGTACGCCACAAGAACATAACACTTTATAGACACCGGATTTGAGGAATTGATCTTGGGGGTCTTTGGGAGAGGGGATGCGACTTTTTACTGTGAAGAAGGGTTTGAAAGTGCAATGGATGCCCTTTTTAAGGAGGATCTTGGCAATTTTGTTGGAGATACCCTCTACATAGGGGAGGGTGGCCATAGGGAGGGACGGAGAGCCCGAGGTACTGGGTTTGGGGTTGAGTCTAGCTTTTGCTAGTTTGAAAGCCCGGTTGATGTGCTTCTTTTTGTAACCATTTAATGAGAAGACTTGGGTGAGGTGAGCTAATTCTTGATCAATATGTTCAGTGTCACAGATTGTAAAAGCTCTATAGGCCAGGGTTTTGAGGACACCTGCTTTTTGGCTTGGGTGGTGGTGGGATGAAGAGTGAAGATAAAGGTCAGTATGGGTTGATTTCCGGAAGATGGAGCGGGCTAAAGAACCATCAACTTTTTTGATGAGAAGAATGTCTAAGAAAGGAAGTTGATTGTCGGTTTCGATTTCCTTGGTGAAGGAGATGCAAGGAGAAATGTTGTTCAAGTGCGAATGGAATTCTTCGAGTTGCTCTCGACCGTGAGACCAACATATATTGGTGTCATCGACATACCGTTTCCACCACTTGGGTTTGAGGGGGAACGAATTGAGGGCGACATCTTCAAAGTGTTCCATATAAAGGTTGGCCACAATGGGAGAAAGAGGAGAACCCATAGCCACCCCATCCACTTGTTCATAAATTACACCTTGGAAGGTGAAAAAAGTGGATCGAAGACATAACTCAACTAAGGAAGCTATTTCATAGCTAGCCTTTTGCTTGATAAGTTCAATTGAGTCATGTAAGGGCACTTTCGTGAAGAGGGAGACGACGTCAAAGCTGACAAGAATGTCATTTTTATCTAGTTTCTTGTCTTTGATGAAGTCCACAAAATGGGAGGAGTTCTTCACGAAGGAGCTTGATTTTCCAACAAGGGGGGAAATGAGTTTAGCAAGATGTGATGCCAATCTGTAGGTAGGAGAATTGATCGTATCAACTATGGGTCGCAGAGGGACACCAACTTTATGGATTTTGGGAACCCCGTAGATACGGGGGGTAACCTCTTTGGAGGGGTAGAGCCATTTTTTGGTAGTATCATCGAAGGACGATCCTGCAATGGAAAATTTGACTTTTTTCATTAATTTGGAGGTGGGATTGGAATCAAGGATTTGGTAACTATTGGTATCCGATAAAAGGGTGTGCATCTTCGAAAGGTAATCCTGCTTGTTCAAGATCACAGTAGCATTGCCTTTGTCTGCCCTACAAATGACAAGGTCAGAATTTCTCATTAAACTTTGAAAGGCAAGCAACTCAGATCTAGGAATATTACGCTTGGGGGGTTTGGCGTGACGAAGGGCTACCGCGCAATCTTGACGAATCGTGCATGACTGGGAAAGCAAGTTGGTCGTTAACCTTTCTAATACCCAGTTATGTCCCCTTGCTCTTAATTTTTTAAAAAGAGGCTTAGGCTTCGCCATTTCTCCTCACCGTATTCCCTACACTGATTTCCTCATTGAAATTGAAAAGGCTGTTCAATCCCTTCCTCAGGGAGTTTCCGAAGAAATTCGTCAAGATTGCGCGGTAGCCCTTCGTCACGCCAAACCCCCCAAGCGTAATATTCCTAGATCTGAGTTGCTTTCCTTTCAAAGTTTAATGAGAAATTCTGACCTTGTCATTTGTAGGGCAGACAAAGGCAATGCTACTGTGATCTTGAACAAGCAGGATTACCTTTCGAAGATGCACACCCTTTTATCGGATACCAATAGTTACCAAATCCTTGATTCCAATCCCACCTCCAAATTAATGAAAAAAGTCAAATTTGCCATTGCAGGATCGTCCTTTGATGATACTACCAAAAAATGGCTCTACCCCTCCAAAGAGGTTACCCCCCGTATCTACGGGGTTCCCAAAATCCATAAAGTTGGTGTCCCTCTGCGACCCATAGTTGATACGATCAATTCTCCTACCTACAGATTGGCATCACATCTTGCTAAACTCATTTCCCCCCTTGTTGGAAAATCAAGCTCCTTCGTGAAGAACTCCTCCCATTTTGTGGACTTCATCAAAGACAAGAAACTAGATAAAAATGACATTCTTGTCAGCTTTGACGTCGTCTCCCTCTTCACGAAAGTGCCCTTACATGACTCAATTGAACTTATCAAGCAAAAGGCTAGCTATGAAATAGCTTCCTTAGTTGAGTTATGTCTTCGATCCACTTTTTTCACCTTCCAAGGTGTAATTTATGAACAAGTGGATGGGGTGGCTATGGGTTCTCCTCTTTCTCCCATTGTGGCCAACCTTTATATGGAACACTTTGAAGATGTCGCCCTCAATTCGTTCCCCCTCAAACCCAAGTGGTGGAAACGGTATGTCGATGACACCAATATATGTTGGTCTCACGGTCGAGAGCAACTCGAAGAATTCCATTCGCACTTGAACAACATTTCTCCTTGCATCTCCTTCACCAAGGAAATCGAAACCGACAATCAACTTCCTTTCTTAGACATTCTTCTCATCAAAAAAGTTGATGGTTCTTTAGCCCGCTCCATCTTCCGGAAATCAACCCATACTGACCTTTATCTTCACTCTTCATCCCACCACCACCCAAGCCAAAAAGCAGGTGTCCTCAAAACCCTGGCCTATAGAGCTTTTACAATCTGTGACACTGAACATATTGATCAAGAATTAGCTCACCTCACCCAAGTCTTCTCATTAAATGGTTACAAAAATAAGCACATCAACCGGGCTTTCAAACTAGCAAAAGCTAGACTCAACCCCAAACCCAGTACCTCGGGCTCTCCGTCCCTCCCTATGGCCACCCTCCCCTATGTAGAGGGTATCTCCAACAAAATTGCCAAGATCCTCCTTAAAAAGGGCATCCATTGCACTTTCAAACCCTTCTTCACAGTAAAAAGTCGCATCCCCTCTCCCAAAGACCCCCAAGATCAATTCCTCAAATCCGGTGTCTATAAAGTGTTATGTTCTTGTGGCGTACCTTATATAGGGGAAACAGGTCGTTCTTTCAACACAAGAATCAAGGAACACTGTGCTGACATAAGACATGACCGAATCTCAAAATCTGCTCTCGCTGAACACTCCTCCAAGACAAAACATCACATTGCCTTAGAAAACACCTCTATTTTGTTCAAAGAAGACAATTTCTTTAAGAGGAAACTTAAAGAGGCCATTGAAATCCACAATCATCCTTACAACCTTAATCGTGATGGGGGTTGGTCTTTAAGTTTCTCGTGGAAACCTCTTCTAAATAACCTCTAGGTTCTCCCCGCCTTCCTCTCCTTGCCCCTTGGTTTCTTCTTCGGTGTCACCAAGCTCCTTCTCTCCTCTCTTTTCCCTTTCGTTTTCTTGGATCCTCCCCCTTCCTTTTTTCCCCCTCTCTCCCTCTACCTTTCTCTTCATTGGCTTGCTTTCATTTCCCATTTTTTTCTCATCTTTTTCCATTCCTTTTGTCTCTAGGTTTTCTGTTATTTTTCATTCTTTTTATGGCCTTGTTTTCCTCGGCTCTTCTTCAAGTGGGTTCTTTCCTTTTCTTGTTTCTTCTTTATGATCTTTGTCTTGTTTAATTATAATTTAATTCCAATTCTTTATTTAATTCTCTCAGTTGATTTTCTTTTTAATAGTTTGGCCTCTGAACTCCTTAATTCTTTGGTGCTTTTTGGTTTCTCTTTTCTTGACCCTCATTCTATTTCTTGGTTTCCTCCTCTCATTCTTTTCCCTCTTCTTATCATTTTTGGTTAATTTTGTTTTAGTTCCTTGCTCTTGTTTATTCGATCCCTTCTAGTTTGGTTGATTTTTTAGCTTCCTTGTTTTTTGGTTTAAGGTCTTATTTCTTCTAGGTTCTGCTTAGCCTTGTGCCTCCCCATCTTTGTTTGTTTTTCAATGTATTTTTCTTGATCATTTGGTTCCGTCCTTAGTTTTCTTGAAGTTTCCTTGTGATGTCTTTTTCTTCCAATCCTAGGTTTTCTTTAGTGGTTCTTTGTATTTGTTCTTTATTATTTGGCTCCCTACTTTAAGTTTCCTTTCTTTAGCTTTTTTGCCTTTTTTTACGTTTTGGTGCATTGTGGTTTCTCTCTTTTTTGTTTTCCTTTTTCAGTTTATCCTAATTGTTTCCTTATTTTATCTTGTCCCCTTTCTTGGGTATTGGTTTTTATTAGTGGTTTCAATTTATGTGAGTTGACTCCCTCCTTTTCTTGGGTCTTTAATTTAGGTTTATTTTATAGTCCTCTTGTCATTCATTTCCTTCATTTCTCTTTCCCATTGGTTGCAATGGTCTCTCATCTTTGTCTTTTCCTCTCCTCTCATCTCCTTCTGACTTGACTTTTTGGGGTTATGTGCCTCCCCTCTTCCCCATCCCTCTCCTATTTCTACCCAAGTCTGCTATCTTATTTTCACCTCTCTCTTTCTGCTTTTCATCCTGATGATGGATCATGGAGTTTGATCTGAAACGTTGATATAAAAAATTGCACACAGTTATTCCAGAAATCTTGTTCACAAAAAATTTATTAAATCAAGTATACTATGATTCTTACTATTCCATTTTTCTTGTGGAATCATGTCTTTGACACTTTATGTAGGAAATTTGTTTAGAATATGCATTGCACACACTACTAGTTCTATCCAGTATTCATTAGGAAAGTGCTTTGAATTCAACATGCTTCCACTGCACGATTATATTCTTCCCCTCTACAACACCATTCTATTATGCTGTGTACATTTTAATAATGTTTCTTTTGATTCCATGGGAACTAAAAAATATAGAAATGCATTTGACTTATATTATCCACCTCACTAAATTGAGTAAATTGTTGTATTAATTTATCTATTTTTTAACCATTTATTTGAAATCCTTGAATATTTTGAAGGCTTTAGATTTCTAATTGACAAAATAAATTTATGTCCTCTAATTAAAAGTATCAGTAAAAGCTAGAAAATATACTCTTCCCCAATGATGGAGTTTGTATTGGTCCATGTAAATTAGTGTGAACAAAAGCTTGAATGGTTTCATTTCTTTATAATAAATTCCTATCAGAAAAATTTTCCTTAATTATTTCACTAAAATACTATAATGCTCACACTAACTAGTTAGCTCCTTAATTGTAGATAATCCTCTCACCATGTGTTTTTTTGCAATAAAATCAAACCTCCAAAATGATGCTGACCAAACCTTAAATGATCCCTCATATTTGGTCTAAATAAGTTACCTTAAAATTTTCTTTGGGCTCTCCTTAGGCTTCCTTTTGAGTTTCACTTTTGAATCAAAGTGATAACATTCAACCCTTGGTCATATTATTTTTTGCAATTGAATGGTTACTTAGAATTTTTCCTACTTTAGCACACATTATATTTACAAGATAATTTGTAACCCTTTTGTACAAGTTGTCCAACACACATAAGATATATTTTAATTCGAGCACAAAATAAACATATAGAATATTCTTTCTTTCATCATTTTTTTGTAAAAATATTAATAAAATCTTTCTCCATAACTAACACTTTATTATCATCACCTAGTTTGACCTCTAACTTCACATACCTATCTAAAATTATAAATAAATATCTATTTTATATTATATGATTAGTAAATTCATCATCTATAAAATAAATATCACTATAGCTCTCTTGAACACCATGAAATGTAATTAATAAGGAACTTGAATTAGTTTAAGATACATTTAAATAATTTATATTTTTTACCCTCATCTACTTTTTTCTTTGGCACTCATATGCATAATAACCAAATTTATTATAGTAATACATTGAACACTAAATATTAAACTTATCATACTTTTGAGATCCTTCTCAAAACTAATTGTTATAGACTTTAGAGTTGTGAGAATAAAAAATATAATTTACCCTTACACCTTGATCTAGACAAATCCTTCTATTCATTTGATTATTATTTCTATGCCTACCTCTATATCTCAAAAAATTTACACTCATATGCATAATGAAAAAATTTATTGTATTAATAGTTCACTAAGTATTAAAAATATCATACTTTTGAGATTGTTGTCAAAATTGATTTATATAGCTTCTAAAGCAATGAATATTTAAATTATGATTCACCCTTGCACCTTGATCTAGACTACTCCTTTCATTTCTTTGATTATTATTTCTACCCTTGCTTCTATATCTTGGTTGTCCTCTTCCTCTTCGTTGAATGAAACCCATCATTTAAATGCATTGAAGCTAAAGAGGAATTATTATTCTTGTGCATTATGGATTTTGTGATAACATAGATCCCATAAAATCATCTATAGATAGTTGTGTTAGATCTTTGTACTTTTCAGTTGTAATTATTTAAATAATATCAAATTTACTATGTACATCTTTGAGAATATTTTATACAATATTTAGATCAATTAATTTTTATCCATGTGATCTAATTTTATTAATAATAATCATAATTTGACTAAAAAATGGTTTACAAAATTTGAATCCTTTTTTTGGAAATTCTCAAAACTTCTCCTAAGAGACTGTAATTTATCCACTTTCACCTTAGTAGTTCCCTATAAGATGTTTCATAAACATCCCATGCCATATTAGACTGAGTTATTACTACAAACCTATGGAAAACAGAGTAGTCCATTGCTCGTCGAATTAAAAATAGGTCTTTTACATATTTTTCTTAATTTTTCTAAGTTGAAATTTTATTTCTTGTGCCAACGCTTGATTAACTGCTTGATTTAGAGGTTCTACAAAACCATTTTATATTATATCCCAAACTTCTTATGAAAAAATATTTATTTTAATTTATCATAAAACATAATTATTACTGTAGACACTTAAATTTTTTCAAGTCCATATCACACATTTGATTTGATTTACTAACACCATTTTCATCTTGATTCAACCATTCTCAGCTATTTATTTCAATAATCCTAATTATTTAATTAAATTAATTATTTTCTTTTATTAAATGGATAATCAAAATTATTTGATTAATTCACCTCTTTCATGCTAATTTTCATCATATTTGATTAAATAATGCAAAATATTTAATTAAATCCTTTAATTCTTCTCATTTGATTAAATAATATTATATGTTCAACTAAATTTCATTATCTCCCCTTTTTGATTAAACAATCTAATTGTTTAATTAAAATTTTAAATGCCTCCACCTTGCACAATTAAATAAAGTTCTAATTATTTAATTAGCTAATTTCCCACTCAAAGGAATATTCTCATGGAATATTTTGTCAATTCAAATTCAAACATTTTCCTCCCACATAGAAATATCTTGCACATGATCCTAAATTTAAGGATTTGTGTTTGTTGAGATAAATTTTAACCCTTGATTAAATTTATCAATCCATGCCAATCTTCAATCTCATCCATGGATTTGATAATTGATCCATTCCATACTCTCATATTCATTTCTATCCATTGATTAGATAAATCAATATTGGCCATTAATTCATCCAATTTTCCTATAAATACTCATTTCTATGAGAAAATCATCCAAAAATCATTTGAGCACCCTTATGTTGTTAAATTTCATATTCACATCCATTAATTGAGAGAATTTTTATGGTTCAATCTCCATTATCACTAATCTTGAAGCTTTGCATCAATGGGGTTAGGAAAGAGCTAATCTCGCACTATTTTATATGTAGAGTGAAACATTCTAGTGAAGTATAAAGTGGTTTGCTTTGATTTGGTTAATTATTTGGGTAATGCATGGAGAATAATTGGGAGAAATTTTAATTTTTCAGTATTTTTATGCTTTATTTTAGAATAGATGTTTAAATTCTAGAAAATGTTTCAAAAAATAGATGAATGGATGGAAATTTATTAAAAATATTTTGTTTCCTATGAAATTGTTGAATGCTAAAAGCTAAATCTACTTAAGTGATAGCAAGATTATTGATGTTAATGAAATAGTGTTTCAAATATTTTGATTTTATCATATTATTTTATGGTCTAACTAGAAATTCAGTGTCTAATACATATGATTTCAAACAAACATAGTTCCTTTGAGATTAACAACAATATCACATCATACCCTGAAGTTCAAACCTAGTACTATCAAAATCTGACTACCAAAAACTTGGGATTGACTTGAGCCAACCTTTATCCTATCATATGGATCCCCTAGGGTTTCCTTTGGTTAAGTCTTTCAAGAAGGATAGGCTCTTCACACTTTTTTTGCGAAGAATTTATTCACCCTATTGTTGCAAGTAACACCACCATCAACAGGAACAAGTTATAGAAGGAGGGCCTATTTTGAAATTTGTACTAGTCCTAGGATTTCAAGGAGAAATCTTGTAAAGTGAATGTTTATGCAAGCAGGTATTTCAATATGGAAGTTGAGAAACTTTAGAAAAATTGTAACCAAATATTATATCCTTTGAGTTTACTCACCTTTGGCAAAGTCACCGAGTGTAGACTCATGAAACAGTTCATCACATTGAACTCGATTGTGATTTTTTTTAACTAGGTTAAGTTTGGCCATATGTAAGGTGATTCCATTAACAAAAGAAGTTTTAACTACTAGAAGATGATAATAGTTAATGAGAAATACATGCAACCCTAGTGGAATTGGAAATATTAAAAAATTATCCAATACATCAAAAAAAATTGACAACTAAAATTATTATAAAGAAAATCCTAACGTTTTGTAGAAAAATAAGCGAGAATGTCGAGATTCGAAGACATCACATCAAAAATGAGGAAACGGTATTAACGATTCATCATTCTCGCTATACGTGGAAAACACAAATGAAGAAAAGGAGTGAGAAAATCATGCGAGAAATGCATGTATTTTACTCCAAGTTGAAAGTTCACAAGTTAAAAAAGGAAATTTTCCTGATTTTATGCATGACAGAGAGTATCAATCTTTTAGTTTTTCTCTTTCTAATAACAATATATAAATTTTGATATATCTTTGTCTAAAAAATTGCAAAGTGAAGATAGGACCAAAGACAAAAATATTTTCGAAGAAGAAGAAAGCCAAGAAATGGACATGACTATTCATGGAAGCAAACAGAGTTAAGAAACAAGCCATGAACTAGAGCTGAAAGAAGGTAGAGTATGGTCGCATTAGATGAAGTGTGTGCAATCGACCTTTAATGAGGTCATTTTCATACATATGATTCAAGTCATTGGTAAGTACACCTTTGAATTTATGATTATTAAATGTAGAAAATTTAGAAGAATTCATTGTTATAGTAGAACTTTTGAAATTTCATTGAACGAATTTAAGTATAAACCTGTTGTAATTCATACCAAAATAAAAATTGAAATAGTCATTGAAATCAAAATAAGTTATTTTGTTAGGGTTAATTGTTTATTAAATTAGAGGTTTGGTTAGTTAGGGTTAGTTTTCTTTCTATAGGGTCTATTTTTTTTGGTTTTCTTTTCTTTGTTGTCACTTTTCTTTCTTTTTTGTTTGGCCTCTGCATTAGCAAATTCTACTTAACTTGTCTTACACATGAGAGTTAATACAAAAATTTATAAAATTATGCTATGAAATGAAAATGATAAAACCATGCACAATAAATATTTGCTTTGAGATGTACTACAAAGCTATATATATGAGTATATCATGTATATACAAGAAGTATCAAAATTCTTGCTTCAAAAAAGTCAAAAAAAGAGTAAGTCAAGTTGCAGGTAGTAGTAGCGCCATTAAGTCAATGTGGGATGTCTCATCTATTAGGGCCAAATACCCTATGTAGGAAAGTTCCCAGTGAACTTTAAAGTCACAAATATGGAGGTCAATAAGGAAAGGCCAGAGTAGAACCACTTCCACGTGTTCTAGGAATTGAGGAATATCATCCATGGAAGGGATTTTGATGGTTGGGTGTGCAATAGATAAAATAGTATCCAAATTCTAAAAATATTCAGGTCTTACTATCAAATTAGCAGTCGATCAAGCATATTCTATAGGAATCCCAATATCCATAAGTGATCCTACAAAATGAGAAGCCATGCTAGAATAGAAGTAGAAGTAGTAGCTAGATTCTACATACTTTTGCCCAAGAACTAAGCACAAATTTGGTATAGTGAAACTAGAAGTTTGAATGAAGAAAAATATTTTAAGCCTTTGTGGTGTAATACTTCCTAAGAAAAAATTAAGGTGGTGAGAGTAGGACAAGCAAATTGGAGTATCCATAACCTAGAAGCAAGCAAGAATTAGTAGAACAAGAAATGTAGAATAACAAGATAGCTAAGCAAAAGCATGAAGAATTCGAGAACTTAATTTATAGAAAGTCATGAGGAAGTTGTGGTACATAGTTGCCTCAAGTGAAATCTTGGAAACCATAAGCAAGGTGGCAACTGAATAATTGTCTTTAGAGAGGAATATTAAATCAAATTAATTCTTTACATAAAGTTGGTGATAAATTTCTTCAAATTTGATCAATAGGAAGATTGTGAATCAAGCAAGTCAAAGATTTAAAAGTTAATAGTGGTTGTTTCGTGTATTTTTTTAAGTCATATTAATTATGGAGGTGCTTATGTGTGCAGATTGAAAAGGAAAATAAAGCCGGTAAGGAAACACATGTCATCACCTAGTTAAATTGAAAGAAGCAATACATGTGAGTTGAGGCATGTGAATTTAATGTAGAATAATGTGATCATGTTTCAATTGTCATCATGAAATTCCTAATTCATTAATGTGGTACAACGCCATCAAATCAGAAATGCTAGCCTAGTATTTAGCAGTTGCCATAGAATTTATTCGGAAGGGTGGTGACTAATGGTTCTAAATTTAGATTTAAATTTGGTGATTAAATTTTTTGTTGCTAAATTTTAATTTATGCATATTTTCTAACATATAGTGAGTTGCAGTTAGCTAGGATTTGGCATAAATTGGTAAAATTTAGCCAAAAATACACACCAACAAGGAATTATTAAATGATTTTTTTGGAAGAAGTGAATTGATGAAGAGATTTGCATTGAATGAAAAATTGAAAGGTAACCTTTGCTACCACTATAATTCCCAACCTAATAGCAGGATTCATTTCCTACAAGTTGAAAATGAGCTATTAATGAAATATCAAAAGTGAAAATGAGCTATCATTGTAATATCTAAAAAAAAAAATCAACTCTTTACGCTATCCAAATATATCTATCAGGGCTATAGACACCTGGATGGAAATAGAGCTATGTTTGAGGGGAATTATGAAGATAACCTTGTCAAGGCTATGAACACTTGACTAGTAGCAAGGCTCTATCCCTTGTTGGCTTTGGAGGATTACCAAATTATGTAGTTCAATGTCAATGAACTGAATCTTTTCACTAAATTCTAAAAATTGTAATTAATCATAGCACACATGGATGTTTCTAAGTGAGCTTTATTTTTTTATGCTAGAATCAAGGTAAAGGAAAAAGTTATTTTTTTAAAATATGCATAAATTATAATTTACAACTAGTGTGTTTTGCAAGTTATTTTGCACTTGGTTTTAACTCTTATAAATAGTTGAAAAGATTTTATTTAATAAAAGAGTACTTCATTGTAGTGTTTCGGGTACTAGATACCAAGAACTTAGAATGCTTGAAAAGGGAAAAAGGTATTGCAAATGTGAGCAAAATGTTTCAATCTAGTAGTTGAGGTTTGGCGTGATAGAAGTTTCGATAAAATTAAATTCCAAGGAAAATTCATGGGTAAAGTTGAATACCAGGTACCGGGTACTAGATAGCGATATAAAGTGAAGTTTTAAAATATTATGGTTATCTAATGATTCAGATAGTCTAGTAATCCAGTATATACAAGATAACCATGCAAGGATTCATGCTAGAAAGCATGTTATTTATGAGAAATTTATGTGATAAAAATTTAATGATGGTTTATTTACATGAGATGATTATAAATGTTTCTTTGTTTTAAAAGGGATTTAATGAGTGGAATTTGTTATTGTAGGAGATGCAAAGTTTAGGTATGGATGGTGAGGAAAAAAATTGCAGACAGATCTGATGGTGTTTCCATATTCAACAATGCACTTTAAAAGCTTATGTTGGAATAAATTTTGTTGCGAAGATACACCAGATATTGAGAAATCAAAACTTCGGAGTTTAAGCATGCAATAAAGAAGTGTATCTATTCTAGGGGTTTCTCATTCTTGGAATGTTCAAATCAAGGATGAACCTAAATGTAAGAACATAAATTCCACCTGATCATTTTGAATGTATGAGAAGTTCCTACATTTTTTTTTAGCGGATTTGTTTGGTTCTAATAAGGAACCCTGATAATAAAAGGATCAAATCTTGAAGTGCTACAACTTGTGATCACAGTTGACCTTCATTAACTTCAATTACAATTCTCTTACTAGTCACTCCATTCCATGTGCCTTGATATGATTCATCCCTTGGATTTCCTCTCATTTATTTGTCTTATCCTATTTGTGCCATCCTTCTATAAAAGGCCAGAGGATACTTCCTTTTAAGTTAAGTTAAGAATTTATAGATTTCGCAGGAGCCAAAACTTCTCTAAGTTTTGTTCTTTTTCCCTATTTTCTAAATCATTCCAATCTAAAAACTTGTATGCATGTAGATATTAATCAATATCAAATCCAATTTGATAGCTACCTATCTCATGAATCTTTGTAGTTGGTTTTATTAGTTCATCTGAAAAAGACTATATGTTGCATCATTTAAGGGTGAATGCAAAACCTACTTAGTGTCCAAACTAAAAACCATCTCTTTAAAAGCTTGCACCATTTTATATGTAGCTATGAAACATTATGGTGGGGTATAAAGTGGTTTGATTTGATTTGGTTAATTCTTTGGGGAATGCATGGAGAATAACCAGGAGAAATTTTAATTTTTTAGTATTTTTTATGCTTTATTTTAGAATAGATGTTTAAATTTTGGAAAATGTTTCAAAAATAGATGAATGCTAAAAATATTTCATTTCCTATGAAATTGTTCAATTATTAAAGCTAAATCTATTTAAGTGATAGCAAGATTGTTGATGTTCATGAAATATTGTTTCAAATCTTTCAGTTTCATGATATTATTTTATGGTCTAACTAAAAATTCAGTGTCTAACACATATGATTACAAACATAGTCCCTTTTAGATTAACAACAATATCACATCATACCCAGAAGTGAACCTAGTACTATCAAGACCTAACTACTAAAGACTTGGGATTGAACTGAGCCAATATTTATGCTATCATGTAGTTCCCCTAGGGTTTCCTTTAGCTAATTCTTTCATGAAGGATAGGCTCTTCGTGGTTTGTTTGTGAAGAATTTATTCTCCCTATTGCTACGAGTAACATTGCTATCAATAGGAAACAAGGTGGGAGGATATAGTTGATTAACAAAATTTTGTACCAATGAATAGGGTTGGAGGTAATAGATCCTGAAGACAAGGACCTAGTGGGAGAAAAGGAAATAAAGTTTAGCTTTCTTTACAATTGGAAATAAACATTCTTTGAATGTTAGCATCGAGAATCTTAATGTTTATTTGTGAGTAAATCAATTGGTATCGTTCTATGAAATCAGTAACCTTTTCATCATCCTTTTTTTTGCATGGCATTAAATCAGATAATTCCATCATAAAGGATCCATATACATTTGGAAATGATTGAGAAATGCATTAGTAAGCTCATTGAATGAATGCATTGAGCTAATTGGTAAAGATAAAAACCATTCCAAAGAAGTATCCTTCAAGGATCTAGGAAAGAGTTTAGCCAAGAGTTTATCCTACAAAATGAAGTCACTACATAGGGTTGTATAATTGGAAACATGGCTAATAGGATCTCCTTTCCCACCATATTTCTCAAATCTAGAAATCTCTATACCTTGTGGCATTTGTGTTCTCAATATCTCCAGAGATAAGGGGTTTTTTTGACATATTGTGTAGGTTGACCATTTTTTATTTTGACTCAATGTAGCAATTTTTTGATGGAGGGATGAAACATTTTGCTAGAGTCAGTTAAGAACATGATCATTGTTTTTGTTGTGAGATGGAGGTGAATGAGGTGGAGGTGTATATGTATTTAGAGGGTAAGTGACTTGTACGTTTTTGAGGGGAGATGGATTAGGAGATATGAGATTTGAATTCACAAAGCTAAAGGGATTCCTTGTGGAAATACCTAAGTATTAACATTGCTATTAGGTTATATGGTTGTTGTAAAAGTTGGATTAGTGTATGTCAGAATAGATGTCATGGTTATGGAAGGAGGAATTGAATTTCCACCTTGAATTTGGGTATACCCCAAATCTTGAGAACAAATAGTCATTGTAGGGACATGTTTATTAATGATGTGAGATAGACTATGCACAACTTATATTCCTTGTTCATTTTCAATCATTCTCCTCATGTTATCTATCATAGGAATGGCACTACCAACAATGTATTTAGAACTCACAAAGTCTTGTAGTTTTTCAAGTTCTACATCCATTCTCCTAAGGTTCTTGTGGGGGAAATTAGTAACCATTGTGTCAAAATTAGTCACATTGGTTGTGGGTAGGGAGGCCATGGGAAATGAGGTGTCAATGGTACAATTCATAGTGAGTTGAGTAACTTGTAAACACTATGAGTCTCAAACTATGTCTCACGAAAGTACTGGAAATAGGACACGAAGTTGTGAAGCTCATACAAGTTTCACAAACCTAGGGTGCACCCAAAATGGAGAATAGGTAAACTGTAATCAAACACCCTAGAATGTAAAGTGCAATGGAAGTATGTAAGAGTAATTTTCACATTTAAAATAGGATAATTTTTTGATTATGCTATGTAAAAACCTAAAAATGATGTCTTTTAAATGTAATTTTTAATTCAAACAATGCGCTAAATTTGTCAAATTGAGCTTAAGATGAACAATTTTAGCAAAAAAAAATGTTGGAAACTGAAACAATAGACTAAATGCATGAACACAAAAGGAAAAATAGTAGTTTTAATGCTTATAAATTTAGAAAAATCCCTAATTATGGACTCATTCTCCCATGGGCGAATAGGTCTCACTTCAGGGTTTTTAAAAAATAATTTACAAATTTCTAAGTTGATTTTCATGGGTTTTAGATTCTGGTTTCAAACAGTTTGTTAGAATTTTAGATTTATAGAAAAATAGGTCTAAATGAAAATGGAAAATGATGCTAAATGACAAGAAAAAAGGCCTAATTTGAGATGCAATATTGATTCAATTTTATGATGCAAATAACTAATCATGCAATTTTATGTAAACACTATGTAAAATGATTGTGATTTTTAAATTTTCTAGATTTTAAAGGATGCAAAAATGCAAACCTAAAACCCTAAAAGAGATGCAAACTAATACAAATGAATGCAATGAAATGAAAAGTAATGAAAATCCTAGACTAGTGTTGAAAATGGACTCCAAAATCAACAAGTTATGATGCTCAAAAGTTCGGTTCACCAAAATGAAACAATGAAAAATAGGTTCACCAAAACATAGAAAAATAGGGGTGAATGTGTGGGGTTAGCCCTATTTTCCTTTATTTCATTAGGAAATGAGATCCCCACAAAGAATTGACTAAAAAACCTTACTTTAATCAACCCAATGTGAGAATATTCATATTTCCTTATGCTTTGAGGATTGGGGTCAAGGTCAAACAACAATTTTGGGAGAAAAAATAAAATAGTAAATCAACTCCAAAATGTAATCTAACACTTGAAACAGAAATATGAAACTCAATATTAGCATAATCAAAAAATGGATTGCAAAATTCATAAGGGAAAAAAGGTGTTTACCAATCACCAAAAGTTAGTTTTTGAAAGATGACTAGGAATGATCACCCATGGGTGAATGGGTGTTTTGTTAGGGTTTTTTGTAACTTTTGGAAGCCTTTGATGTTGATCTGTAGCTTCTAATTTTTCCATGTTTCAGTGTTGGAAAGTCAAAAATCAAATCTAAAGGTTAGATTTTGTGATTTGACAACTTTGACAACTTTTGCAACTTTAACAACTTTTCCAATCTTGCACTTCAAAAGACATTCAACCCTTCTTCAACCTAAATATGAAATCACACACAAGAGGGAATTTTTTTATATTTTTGATTAATGGGGGTTTACCTTGGTTAAACTGCAATTTGGTAATCAAACCTTGAAATGAAATAAAGCATGAAAGATGGAATGAAGAATGAACCATGTTATGTTACCACTCAGCAAACCCTTGAATGAACCTTTGAATGTAGATGTTGGAAGGTCTACAACTTACATGAAATGGATTCAATGGATATGGACCTTGATACTTGAATAATGCTTTGAATGCTTCAACTTGATCTTAAAACCTACATCACAATGTTAGCTCCAAAAACATGCATGATGCAAGAAGGATTTGACATGATGAATAGAACTTGATTGCTACACAATAAATCTTCAATATATCTTCTCTTGAATGCTCTTAATCATCAAATTTGTTCTTGTGAAATTTATCTTGAAATCACATAAAAGTTCTAGGTGAAACTTAGTGAAATAACCTTGTATTTATAGGTATGATCCTTAATTTTCCCAAAATTCAAATATTACAAGCCAAAATTGAAATATGGATTTGGGGACCTTAAAATACCACCAAAAAAATATTTTAAATTTAGGTCCAAAGGTCTATGGAGGACCCATTCACCCATGGGAAAATGGGTCATAGGTCCCTATTCCTAGAACACACATTGCTCAAGGTAAAGTGTTATGTATTGGGATTAATTATTGTCAAGTTTCCCCTTCAAAAATATAATTTATTAGGCTTGTAAATGAATAAAAGGGATTTTTAAGGCCTAATTAATCTCAATTTAGTTAAGGGTCCCAAATAAGTGTTAAAATATAAAGGGATACACTTTTCAACACTAAAATAAGGCATTATTAAGTCCATTTTAATTAGGAGGGCCCAAAAAAGTGTGAAAATGTATTTAGGGATACATTTTTTTACAATACACTTCCATATATTGCCTCAAATGGAGCCATCTTAATCACAAAGTGATATGAATTATTGTAGGTGAATTCCACAAGAAGAAGGTAATCCTCCCACTTGTATTATTGATCCATACAATATACCCTCGAAGGATCCTCTAGAACTTTATTTACCCTTTCTCTCTAACTGTTTATCTCAAGGTGGTATGCTGAACTTATGTTAAGTTGGGTTCCAAGGGAGGTAAAAAGGGTTTGTCAAAACCTAGAGGTCATTCTTGTGTTCCTATCTAAGATAATCTTCTCAAGAACACCGTGCAATCTGAAAACCTCTTGCACAAATTTGTGGGCTATTACTAGTGCCCCATCAGTCAAATTTCCTAGAATGAAGTGAGCCTCCTTTGTGATCTTATCTACCACTACCAGTATTTTATCGTGCCTATTCCTAGACATAGAAAGTCCTTGCACAAAATCCATACTAATAACCTATCATTTCTATTTAGAAATTTTATGTGGGTATAAAAGTCATGTCAAGTGTTGATGATCACCCTTTACCCTCTAGCATTCCAAAAATTCTGCTGCATATCTAGTGGCATCCTTTTTCATACCCTTACAAAAGTATAGAGGCTTGATATCAACCATAAGCTTTGTTAAACAAATATTCCCTAAATAAAATGCAGTATGAGCTTCTCTCAAGATCATGTTTCTTACATTGCATGAGTTAGGAAAGTAAAACCTTCCCATAAACCTAAGTAACTTGTCAGATTCAAAATGAAAATTTTCATATGTACCTGGTCTTGTGGATTATCTATTAAGGCTTGCTTGACCTTCTCATAGTACTCATCCTCACTGGATTTTTGTAGCACTTTACTATGGAAATTGGTTCACACATATATCATGGAGGAGATATGCATTTTTCTATTGAGAGCATCTACCACTCAATTTTTTGTTCCCCTGATATAGTAGATTTCAAAATCACAATCAGATATTAACTCTAGCCACCTTCTTTGTCGAGTATTCAAATGAGATTGGGTAAGAAAAAATCATAGACCCTGATGGTTGGATCTCAACTTAAATGGTTTCCCCAACAAATAAGTCTACCACATTTGTTGTGAATGCACAATTGTTGCCAACTCTAGATCATGTGGTGCATAATTCAAGTCATAATTCTTCATTTTCTTGGATTCATAGGCAATTAACCACCCATCCTACATGATTACACTTCCTAATCCTTCTCCTAAAGCATTGGTGGTGACTACAAAGTTTCCTTCAACATCAGGCACTTTTAGGATTGCTATTATGGTTGATTTCTCCTTTAAAATGTAAAAGACCTATCATTTTTCAATCCATTCAAATCTCTTAACCTTTCTCTTAAGGGAAGTAAGAGGACATGCAATCCTTGAGAAGTTGACAAAAAACTTCCTATAGTGCCCAACTAAACCCATGAAACTGCAAAATCTATGTGCATATTTTTCGGCACTAACCATTCTAGAATAGCCTTTATTTTCACCAGATATACCACAATCTATTTCATAGAAATGATGTGCCCTAGGTATTGCACTTCTTTCCAGAAAAATCAACATTTAGATAACTTACCATATACTTTATTCTCTCTCAATCACTACAGAACAATTTGCAAATGCTCAAAATGCTCTTCCTCATTTTTTGAGTATATTAGTATATCATCGAGGAAGATGAGCAAAAATTTATCCAGATAGTCCCTAGACACACAAATATTATCCTTAGAGTTTCATCCTTCTTCTTGACAAAAATTATTGGTGCTTCCTACAATGAGACACTTGGTCAAATCATACCTTTATCTAACAAATCTTGTAATTGTACCTTTAGTTTCATCAACTCGATTGTGGTCATTTGATAAGGAGCTTTGGATATTGTATCTTCCCTCGATATGATGTTGACAGGGAAATCAAAATCCCTCTTGGGGGGTAACCCATACAATTCATCAGGAAAAACATATGCAAAGTCTCACAGATATGGATACTTGTCTAAATCGAAACCCTTCTTATCTAGAGTTTCCTCACTTCACTCTTTCAATGACTTCTTAGATTCATAATGCATTAAATCATCAAAGAAGATAAATTCCTTACTCTCCCTTGGCTCCTCTTTGTTTGGCCCTTTTAAGTTGTATCCAACCAAATTTTTTCTTAACTTGACCGGTCTAGAGGTTCCCTAAATAAACACTATATGACCTAGTTCAACCAGGAATTCTATGGTTTTGATGAAATAGTCTAATTTTTCCCTATGCTTTGACAACTAGTTAATCCTCAAAATAGCATCATAAGAACCTAGTGGTGTCATGTACAGGTTGGATTCTATCAAAAAACTTGGTAAGTCTACCCTAGCCTCAAACAAACATTACTCTATCTAAGCCCTTGATTAATTAGCATATTCCATTGACCAAGTATTTTGCATATAACTAGCCTTTATAGAAAATTTATTTGATACCCTAGGTGATACAAAGCATTTCATTGCTCCTATGTTTATTAAGATAGAAATGGGTGCACCAAACAACATACCTATGGTTTCAATTGGTGTTATTTGGTACTTTGCATGTCTATTGTCTAGCGCATCATGGATTTGCTACTAAAAAGTAGTTTGTTAGGTGGTAGTGGATTTCCATGAGGTTGTGGTCCTAACACTTTGGTTGGGAATTATTTAATGTAATGGTCACCACCACATGTAAAGCAACCTCTATGTGGTCCTCGCCTCCTAATCAATTTTCCTGAAGCCTCTAGGTTCTTCTTCCCATTGTTATTCTAATTGCCACCATTCCTCTTATCTCTTTGGTCCTCTCTCCTATTCCCATGGTGATTCATGTCACCCTTCCATTGGAATTCCTATTTCTCACCCTTCCTTTTGAAAGATTGGGAGGATTGTGTCCAATTGGACCTCTTTCAACTTTTCTCCCTATATGTCACTATATATTTTAGTCACTGCTCTTGTCTATTGACTTTTTCATATACCTGGTTCGTGGTGGTTGGATAGAGAACATCCACTTCACCCCCTATCTGAGCATTTATCCCCATAATGAATTTTTGGATGTGAATATGCTCATCTATTTAATATCGAAGGACATATTTTAGAAGACTGATAAACTTCTCCCAATATTGGTGTACTATTAGGTTGTCATGCTTCAAATTTTGAAAATATATCAGTTTATGGTCATAGTTAACTAGGGAAACCATCTCTGTCTAAAGAGAACCAAAAATTCACTCCAAGTTACTCTTTTCTGATTCAAACCCACTTCCATCTTCTTATTTTTCCACCAAGTGGATGCTTCCTCAGCGAACTAACGGGCCCCCTAGACAACCTTCATAACCTTGGAGTAGTTTTAGATTTCAAAGTACTAAATGCCATCTCAATTAGTCACACTTTAGTGGCTTCACCACTATCAAATCCATCAAATTTTGGTGGAGTAACCTTTTTCATGTCTCTGGATAGCTCCCTTGCCAACTAATCACTTTTACCTTCATTAGATTTGGAGTCTGAGTGAGCTTCACTTGGCTTACACTGGTGAGTGTGAACATCGCAACTCCTAGTGTTGCCTTTAGAGGTGGACTCTTGGTTCTAGACCTTTCCCATTATAGGTGATCAACCCTTGCTCTACTATCCTACAAAAAGGCTATCATTTTATCTAACTTTTCCTTGGCTCTCCCTGAGGCTTGCCCTACCTTAGGAGTTTTATCTTGATTTCTTAGGGTTCAAACCATGATGATCTTAGAATTCTACCTAAAGTTTTTGTTAAGGTTTAAGTTAGTCATTTTCTCATTTTAAATATTCATTCATATTTTTTCCATTTAATTACACATTCATTCAATAAAAGTATAAATTTTTAGTACACACGATTGCAAATTTCTCTTTCATTAATAAAGGGTAGAACATCTTTATTCATCAATACGATTGTAATAAGCTGCACTTTTAGTTGGATTCATCCAAACTAATAACAATAACTTTAGTTGGACAATGCATGCATAGGTGCTCATCCTCCCTTTTATTTTTCTTGGATGGCTTACTCGTACTATTCTTGCTCAATATAGTTCTAGAAGGAGTTGGTTCGCTTGGTTCAGGTCTAGAAGTAGATGGTTGATAGGATAAACCTTCCAAAATATTGGTGTGAGCCTTAACATCATTCTTCAAATATTCTCTATCATCCTTGATTCTTCCCATGGCCTGAGCGAAGGTTTCATCATCTCCCAACCAAGCTTTACCATCAATGTTTATCCCTTCAATAGTTTTTATTATATTTTCCTATGCCTTTTTAACTTGCAAATATCACTCATTAACAGTGATAGACTTCCTAGCAATCTACTTAGTACATCCCATCTCTAGAAAAAAGTTTTCAAATATTAATTCAAATTTGGATGCTACACTTGCATGATGAGCTCATGGGTTTGAGTGTTTAACTTGAATGCTTTGATACCACATGTATTCTAACATAGGTTTACCATGATATTTTCACCAAAGGTTAATATCATTAAGAAAGTAAAGGAAATAGTTATTTTTTTCTTAAAATTATACATCAAATTAAATATCTAACATGAATTTGCATTTCATTTCATGTAATATACAAAGAGGACAACATTTTTCACTTTTCTAGTTGAAAAGGTAAATCATTATGTACAAATTCATTCATTTCATTTATCATTAAAATAAGTTAATAAGTAAATACAAGAGAAGGGTCAGAATACCATATTTTGTTTAAATCTCTTCTAAGAATTAAAATTCCATTGATGAGAGAAAATGCATCATCCAGCTACTTTACCTCCAGCCTCAAAGTTAAGTGGTCCCTTGCATACTTCCTAACTAGAAGCAACCCTACCTTTCAATGAAAGGTTGTGTTGGGAACCCTCTTAGTTTGCATATGAGCTCTGGTATGTGTCCCTTACTTAACTAACTCTATTGTACTACTAAGAATACCTTCCTACTAAGTATAAAAACTCTATCTAGGTAAGTGACTAGGACATAGTGAGTTGACAAGTGCACATGGTGGCAATGACACTCACTATGGCCATAGTTTTTGTACAAAATTACAATCACTACAAGAGTGAAGTCATGGTCCACCCACCCTACTTGACTTGAAGAACACTTTTGAACTAGGGAATACTAGAACTACTTGTCCCACCCAACAAGATTCTCAATATTTAATCTACAAGGTTTAGCAAACCTACAACTCCTCTGAGTTGGAAAATGTAGAAGCCTTCTATATTTTAACCTAACTTGTCTAGATTATATGAAAAGAAAACTTATTTCTCAAATTACTCTATTAACATATATTAGTCTCTATATGAAACCCATGTAGGGTTTGGTTTTAACTACATTAACTCACTATTCAAGACAAGATCAATCCTTAAGTCAAATATCCAAGAGAATGGAAATAACTACTTCTAACTGTTCTTGCATCTTGGTGCCCTGCTACACCTAAATGCTCAAAGTAGACTCTTTACTCTATCTTGAGTAATATCTTCACAACAACTAAGTAATACAAGATTCTTCCAATAATAATGGAGGTATAATTACACATGCAACTATTCCTTTTAACACTAAACCAACTCATGAACTAATTAGAAATTAACTCAATTGTAACACATAACCATGGTCTTAGCACATGTAAAATAAATGATCTTCTTTCATGTTTAATAAGTATTCAATCTCAAGGCTCTTATATGAGGAAAAATCATCATGTCCATGAAGAATATTAATCCATTCAAGAATATAATAATAAGATAAAACATTTACTTTGGTTTCACAACTGGCAGAATTTAAATTTAAGATAATAGTTTGGTCCAACAACAATGAGAGTTTTATCATGTTTCCAAAAATCAAGTATTAAACTAAGTAAAGTATTTTAAATACATAAAGGATGCTTAACCATAAGGAAAAGAAATCAACAATAATAGAATACATATTAATCAACAAGTTTTCCTTTTATTAACCTTTAGACTCTCATTCGTTCCTAGATTGAAAATGAAGCGATGGAGTTCAATAACTTATACATGCCTATTGTGATTTTTCTTGGTGTTGGCTCTAAGCAGCCTAATGAAAAATTTTAGAAGGATTTTCACACAAATATCTTCTCTAGAGAGTATAAAAACAAAAGTATGTTCTTACATACTAGTAGCTACAAAGTTATTAATTGTGTCATCTTGGCATTATTGCCAAGGATAAAATATCATGCCAATATGCTACCAAGATAGTGCAAGTAAATATAAAAAAAATCCGTACATGAATGCACATATTTATTTATATGCATGTGAATGAGCGTGCATGTTTGTAGGTGTGATAGCTTCGTCTACACACATGTATATGCATCCATGTACACATACACAAAACTCGTGTATGTAGATGTTGGCTTCCTTTCCAGCACATATTTATATTTTTATTCACTCGAGCATATACTATGTGAAAAAAAAAAGGATTACAAACCCTAGACAACCTTCCACCATAAATGAGAAACAAAACAAACCAACACAACAGCTTACCTTAAGACTTGCAAGAACATTTCCTAGACCTAATAGGTTAACCAAGACATACAAAATGACTCAAGCTCATAAAGAACTATTGGATACTTCTCAACGTAACCTCTCTTCTAGATGATAGTTTCCCTCTTTCTCCCTGAAGGTGCATGGTTTTCCCTACATCAACACTCAAGAAGATAAAGGTAGTTAGCTTGAAAATCATTCCAATATCTTCATCATATCACAATCATATTCACATTTTCTTTTAAAGAAAGAAATTCATTCCATAGATTTATTTTTTTCATGACATCAATATCTGTGATTCTATCGAAAAGCTTAAATCATTTTTAGCATACCATAAGGGTATGTGCAGGATCATGGTGCGCCAAAAAGTGGCAATATTATGGGTATTTGTAGGGTATGTGGCTGATGACTTTTTTTTCACCCAAAATTAATGAAACAAAAAGGGTTTTTAGAGGAGATTCTTAGCTTTCCAAAAATATAAATTATGATTTAATTTGAATTTAATAAATAATTATTATTCATTTTCTATTAGAATTCATGCTAAAATCCGATAAGCTGATTGAAAAACATCTATAACTTTCAAACGGTATCATATTTTGAATCCAAAACATGTGTCACATTCTATTCTTCACATACTATAGGATTAAAAAAAGAAAAATTAAATTTCATGAAGTTTTGACCAAGTTAAGGTGGTCGACAGACGAGTTTTTCTATTTTCTAAAAGTTGTAATAAAAATTCATAATTAATTATTTACTTGGAAAAAAATTACAAAAAAATATGCATCACATCTGGACATGAGTCCTCTACTTATATATAAAATCTTACAAAAAAAATTATCATTTAATTATGGTTAGGGTGTCCACACCTACTTCTTTTTTTCCCTGAAATTTAAGTACTACTGCATTGAAATTTCAATTTTTCACCAAATAGATTTTATTTATTTTTAAATAAACCTAGTATTTTAGAAACTAAATTCAATTTTCTAAAAATTCTATTCTTACATATTTTTGAAATAATATAGATAACTTATTCAAATATTTACATCAAGTTTCCTAACACTGATTTTTCTGAATTTTTTGCCACTTAAGGGCCTGTTTTTTGTACGATGATCCTGCACATACCCATAATCTCATTAAAACATGAATATTTTTCAAGACCATAAACTTCATTGCATAATTCACCCATAGTAGTAGTTTTAATGAAATTAAAGTAGGATGTAACACCATATATCCTTTTCATAATCACTAATACTTTTAAACTTAGAATAATACTCCACTACTATTAGCATATAACTTAATCAAAACCTTCAAATACTCCATCATTAAGATAGTAAAATATAGTAGTCACATATCTCAATATTGCTTTTATGTAAATCAACATTTACTTTGAAATAAGGTAAGTTAACCCAAAAGCATATCTATGCATGATACATGATGAATATTTAAGCAATATAATTCTTTTAAGACCTGCTATATATTAAAGAGTCATTAAGGGACATTTAAGTATTTGGAATTAACCAAGTTTTACTATTTTTATTCTCCCCCAAGGTGTTCAATGACTAATAATAATAACACTATCATCATATTAAGTAGAGGAATCTTCAAAGTAACCAACCTAGTTTATTAAGAATTGATGATTCCATTTAATCTATCCAATAAAAAATCAACCCGTCTTCTAAACCAAGCTATCATTATTGTTAAATTTAAACAAGTATATGTTTCTATCCTTTCTAACATGTTAATATATAGTCCATACATAATAGAAGTTAATAATGCAATTTTTCCTATAACTTTTCCTATAATAACTAGGTCATGCTTCATAGCATTATTCACTTAATCCAATTTCTCTAAAGGTGACAATATTCAATAGATTTCTATTTTATATATACTTTAGAAAATGATTCAAACTAAAAATTATTAACAATAATCATAAACCTCCAAAACTAACAATTATTGACAATAATCATAAACCTGTACTTCTCTTAATTACTATATTCAAATATACACCAAGTTCTATTTTGAAACTTATGATAAAGGCACGATGAATTAATTAATAATCTTACCAAGGTTGACATATCCACGAGTTAGTCACCTAACTACATAATCAAAACCATTCTAATCACTAACAATGGTACTAGTCTTAGTGTGCTAACTCCTATCAAGTTGAGTTCTAAGAGGCTATATATTTTATTCCTTTTAAAGACAATATTAAAAATGACATGCATTGGACACAGAAAATGATGTGGTAGTAGAAACCCACAATAGTACTCATGCATGCAAGTATTTTAGGATGCAATCTAAGAAAAAGGTTGCATCTATGATCTAATTGTAGAAGGATTGTTTAGGTTGCAAGATGGATGTACAAGTTATTCACATTTGGATTCTTGAGGAAGAGAACAAGGATAGTTTGCAAATTTGAGAAAGGAATTCACATGAATTGGAAGAGGGCCCAAGTGACACCATTTGCATGGCTAGAGATCATAGAAACGAATTTGAAGTGATGAAATATAATGACATAGAGAAACTCCTCTAAGAGAATGATAAAAATAAGGATGTGATGAAGTGGTTATTGGATAAGAAATTTATCATCTTTGCATCTAGTTCTAACATTTTAATTATATTGACTTCAACATGTAGTAGTTCAACCCCAACTCAAATGACATAGGCTACAAGTTCAACAACAATAGCACCAACTTCCAATATTTGAATTTTTTCTTCAACTGTTCAAAAGTGAGTATTGGTTGTATTTTATGATGCTAATTCAAGTTCTAGTTATGCCACAACTCGGATGGCACATGCTTCAAGTTTAGCAACACTAGCATTAACTTCCAATATTTGAAAATTTTCTTCACTATTCAAAAGTGAGTGTTGATTGTAGATTATGATGCTAGTTACATCGATAGGATTAACCCTACAATGAAAACACAGTGTATATAAGAGGTAAACACAATCCATCACAAAAAAAAACACATTTTAGAAACAAAAATAAAATAAAATCATTTTAAAAGACACAAAAAACAAAAAAAAAACATTTTAATAATAGTACATTTTTAATAATGTAATAATAATTTTATAATATAATATTACTTAGCCTAAACACAAAAATAAACATATTTTAAAAACAAAACAAAAATAAAAAATATTTTACAATTTTTTTTTTTAAAAAGTCATAAAATATAATTGAAAATGTGTACAATAAGATAATATAATACTAATAATAAGATAATAAGAGATATATATATATATATATATATCGGCATATTTAATATAAATTATATTTAATATATATATTTTACTAGATAGTTTCATTTCTTATACCAAGGTTTCACATATATATCAACAAGGTGAAAGTGCAAGGTATGTGCAAGATCATCATGGAAAAAATATCCCCTTAAGTGGCGAAAAATTTAGAAAAATAAGAATTGGGCAACATGACGTAAAAATTTGAATAACTTATCTATATTATTTCAAAAATATGTAAGAATAGAATCTATAGCAAATTGAATATAGTTTCTAAACTACTAGCCTTATTTAAAGAAAAAAAATCTATTTGGTGAAAATTTAAAATTTCAATGCAGTAGTACTTAAATTTCAGGGAAAAAATAAGAAGTAGGTGTCTGTCTGACCACTCTAACTACAGTAAAATGATAATATTTTTTTATAATATTTTATATATAAGTAGAGGACTCATGTCCTAATGTGGTACATATTTTTTTGTAATTTTTTTCCAAGTAAATAATTAATTATGAAATTTTTATTACAACTTTTAAAAATAAAAAAAACTCAGTTGTCGACCACCTTAGCTTGGTCAAAACTTCATGAAATTGTTTTTTTCTTTTAATCTTATAGTATTTGAAGCATATAACGTGATGCATGTTTTGGATTCAAAAAATGTGATACCATTTGAAAGCTATAGATGTTTTTCAATCAGCCTATCAATCAGGACTTTAGTCATAATTCAAATAGAAAATGAATAATAATTATTTATCAAATTCAAAGTAAAGCATAATTTATATTGGTGGAAAGTTGAGAATCTCGTTTAAAAACCCTTTTTGTTTCATCAATTTTAGGTAAAAAAAAATCGTCAGCCACAAAACCTACACATACCCATCATATCGCCACTTTTTGGCCCATCATGATCCTACACATACCCTACAGATGTTAGCCCATGAGCCATAAGTCTCTACTTATACTGTAGCTAGATATTTTGACTTGGATATTTGTATCATGAGTTAATAAAATGAGAATTATCTTAGTTATCTACAAACAAATGGTCATTGGAAATTGGTTAAATGCCCTTTTTAGCTTCCCTTATCAAACTATATCTACCTTCTTATGAATTGTAACTTGCCTCTCCATCCTCCCTTTTGCATGTCACCCAAATTCCCTCCACAATGCAATCCTTCTTTCTAATTGTAAATTTCACTAACTAATATGATGCAATGGCTTAAGGTCACTTTCTAATTAAAAATTATATTTCTTTCTTAAAAGATTATTTTTAAATTTTGACACACTTGTTTTAAAATAGCTTTAAATAGATAGATGCAAAATTAACTAATTAAATAAATATTTCAACTCTAAAAATTATAATTCATTAACTCTAAACATATTTATCAAATATTTCATTTACTAATGTTAATTAATATAAATTCCATTGACTTATTAAATAATAATAAATTAGGATATTAAGGGTTTTGACATTAACAAACATGCATGGGTTTGATTTGTTCTATACTCATCATGTTTAAACAAGCAACTTCTATGAGGTCTCAGAGAGACTTACTTGGGAGGTTTCCCCATTCAGCATCATGATGGTATTCCTAGATTCCCTTTCAATGGAAAAATTAGTAATTCCTCAGTAGAATTTCATTAAAGGAAAAATCCTCCATACAACTAGAATACTAGGTGCCAAAATTAACTACATAAGAAAAAATCATCATTCCCCTATAATCTTTGAGAATGCTACACCCTCCCGCCTAACTAGGGTTCCCTTTTGTAGAACCATCAAAGTTAAGTTTAAAGTAACTAGGGTTAAGGGGTCCAAAATATATTATTACAAGTAGTCAGAATTTTAGAGCTAAATTTTTTATGGATGTCAATAATATCCCAAGACTTATCAACAATAGTTTTCATGGTAGAGGAGGTTTTCTAGGGTTGATGGACACAACTTTTAATTTTTCCTTGATGTTTTGAATGGTGAGACTTTTGATCAAATTCCAAAGCCACCTTTTATTGCTAAAAACTATATCATTTCATTCTTTTTAGAGAGCCCAATTAGTAAGAAGGAGTGCCTACCACTATAACTCAGTGAGAAGGGGATAATTGAATAGGGTGTCTTATAATTAAAAATACTATTTATGCTCTTGTTCCAAACCCAGCTAAGAAGGAATATTTATTGATTTTTTTTCATGAACTATGTAGAAGTTGTCAGATCCAACTTCAGAGCCCAAGAACGCCTACATGCAAGAGATACTTGTCACATGGAAGAGAATGGAGAAAAAAGCAAGAGAGGGTCTTAAGCTCTGTAATATCAGAGATCTATTATCATAACAACTAAATAAAATACAAGAGATCAATCCTTATAAAAGGAGATCAATACCAAAAGGAAAACCTAACCCTAAGGTGAGTGCATTTAATAATTAATATTTAGCCAATAGGCTTTTTTATGTGGGGGAACCCCACCAATTTTTCCCCCAGTCTGACGCCGGTGGGAACCCCACAAACACCACAAAATTTCTTCTCCAGTCAGCATGGTTTATTCATTCACATCAAAGTCAGTTTAAAAATCTAACGGCTAAGGGTTTTTTAATCGTCTGGCATGCTATAGATACAATGATAGCCATGGATACGGTTTGTCGGGTTGTCAACATAGCTTACATCAAGCTTGATTTGTCTCATTTTGGTGGAATGTAGAGCTTAAGAAGAAGCATCTAGACTTTCCACATGAAAATGGGGTTCATATTTGATATAATTTGTTGTGCGAATGTGATGTTACTCAATCTTCTTTCATGGGATTGACCTGCCTACCTTTACTTGGCGCGAAGAGACAAACACCGAATGGATTTGAAGATTAAAGCTAAAAAGTTTTATATTTTTATTTTGTATTTACCAATAGAAATTAAACAAAATTAAAACATATCCTTGACACTCCGCATTATATGTAGCGTATCTCCATCAAGTCAATAAATGTTAGCCTGTAAAAGATGCTTTTACAAATGATGTGTAACTATATGATTTTAGTCACTCAATATTACCTCAAATAATTTTAAAAAGCTAAGATAGCCGTATGAAATTTGTTTATTTAACAATAGTATATTAATCATAACATTTGAAGCAATCAATATGTAATATTCAAAGAGATTAATATTTATTAAACAAATCATTTTCAAATATAAAATATATTCAATTAAATAATTATAAAATATTTTTTAAAAATAATATATAAGTAAAATTTAATTTTGTTTGAAATATAAAGTTGGATCAATTAATAAATAATGATAAAAAGATGGACATGGATAATATTTTGTATGATAAATTTTTATTATTAAAATTATATTGGATTAATTAATAAATAATGATAAAAGACTAACATGGATAATATTTTGTATGATAAATTTTTATTATTAAAAAAATATTAGTGTGTATTAATCTTCAAATGTAAATCAGATATGCAACACACTTTCTTCTTTTACTCTGATTGTATTTTAGCAACCCTATGTACCTTTGAGATCTTGTAAAGCTTAGTACTCGCTACTCAAACCCCTCATACATGTGTACCAAAACCATAGACTAGGAAGCAACATATTGTGTAGCCTTTGGCTCAAACTGAGAGAAGTGAAGTGGGGAACCCTTCAAGCCCAATAGTCATGTTAAATAGGGCTACACCTAAATATTATGCAAGCCTCACATTCTCCACTTAAGCTTATGCATTGCAATGACATCCATACAAACCATAAAATAAATCAACTATATGATTCTAGGGCCATGTTGCTTTTACACCAAGAGAACTTCTCTATGTTCACTAGCTTTGTGAGGCATACCAATCCCCTTATAATGACTTATCGATGTAATTCTCATACTAAGTAAAAGAATACCTTAAGTAGAGAAAATGGGAATATATTCCCCATTCCCTTTAAAAAGGGTTATATTATTTTAAAATAAGATTTTATACAAAGTTAAAAAGAAATTAGGTATTGTTAGAATCTATTTATTACTTCTTCTTTTTTATGGTTCCTTAATGATATATTTATTTTCATATAATATTAATTAGTTTTATAGTATAAATTTCTTAATTATTTATATTTGTATAAAGGATATTTATTATTTTTATCTATATACAAAGAATAAACAATGAATTAATAAATATTAAATAGACATAAATAAACATGTATTTAATAATATATATTGATAATAATAAATAAATTTAAGAATATATATATAGTGTTAATCAATCTGAGATTAATTATTAAATATGAATATATCTATTATAGGCATTAAAATGATCTCATTTTCTTTGCACTCTTGCATTCAAAGTTAATTGACTTGAAATATTTACATAACTTTAATGTGCATATCATCTATATCTTTTGGAATTTTTATACAATAATATAGTGTTTTTGATAAAGGAAAAAATGGGTTTTACTACAATAATATAGTGTTAGTAATGTTTATACATTATTAGTGGAAAAAAAATTGTGGTTGTGTTTATGCCCAAAGTGTAAATAGTTGGGTTTTTTCTACCAAAAATTATGGGTTATAAAAGCCAAAAAAAAATCCTAGAATGCAGTAGGGGAAAATTTGGCAACCTGTCATCAAAGGCCAAATTCTTTTATGTACAATGTCTATGGAAGAGGTGTGAATACATTTTAGTCTCCATTAGAAGTTTCTTTGCAGCAATAAATGTTTGAATCTTCGAAGAGTATCATCAAAAATTAAAGTTTTAGAGGTTGTGGAATGGTCGATATTCATTAGTATGGAGGTCATAAAGGAAAAATTTCTTGGTATTTGTTTTGTGTTATAAAATCCGAACAATAAACAAATAGAAAAATGAAAAACTAAAGTTGTATAGGAAGTGTTTTTTTTTAATGAATTGGAGAGGAGGATAAAGAAGTAGAGAGGAAAGGATGGAGAGAGAGAGAGAGGAAGGAAAATAAGTAGAGAGGGAAGGATAGAGAAAGAGAGAGAGGATGGTAAAGGGACGAAGGGAGGTAGAGAGGGATAAGTGAGATAGAGATAGGGAGGGAGAGAGAGGTGGGATAGAAAGAAGTAGAGGAGGAAAGAGACAGCCAGAGAGAGTGAGAGAGAGAGGGAGGGAGAGATAGAGAGGGATAGGGAAGATATAGATAACTAGAGGGGGAATTAGAGGGAGGTAGAAATGAATAAGTGAGAGAGGGAGAGAAGTAGAGAGGGAAGAAGAGATTGAGAGAGAAATAGGTGGTATGGAGGGAGAGATATGTGATATAGAGATATATAGAGAGGGAAGGAGAGAGCGAGAGGGAAAGAGAAGGGGGGAGGAAGGGAGGAAGAGGTAGAGAGGGATAGATGAGATAGATCACTACTTTCTACACATCATCCACTACTTTTCACGGGCGTAAATAATGTGTGCTTAGCCTATCGGCGTAACTATTGCACCTCATTGAAGAAAATCTTGCCACAATGGTAGATGCTTGATGTAGAATCCAAAAAGAGATCCTGAAGCGGCAAATGATATTCCTCCCCTTGGGAAGAAATGGATCCAAAGGACAATGTCAAAGAAACCCTGTGAAGAGTGATGAACCAATATGTCTCAAGATGTATGCCATGATAGGATGCTAAAGAATCTCACTGTCTGAACTGAAACAAATGATGTCAAATCCAAACAGATGTGGAGAATCCTAAAATGAAACCTCTGAATGCACTGATAATGGTGGGTGTACAGTGATAACCTGACTATCAAGGTAGAGGAGATGAATGTCCTCAAAATAATCCTCCAAATCTGCAATATAGGACTCAACAAACAAGAAAGATATGCCTGCAAGATAAGAATCCAAAGTAGCTATGTCTGGAAGGTGAATGATGCCCTGCTACACTGAATCAGGAACAATAGGAGATGTTGATGAAGTCTCAGTCTGAAGAGTAGGAACTATGAGACAATCCTCTGATCCATTGAAATATGTAAGGGTGTCTAAATACTCAAGTTCCTTTAAAGTATCATGATCAAAGGGTGTATTCTCTCTCCAAGAAATGGGTAAGATACAATCTGAAGCAGCATCCTTTAGGAATGGAGAGAGATTGGGGTCTCCATAGATCTCCTAAAGACATGTCCAAAGTGGTGGGGACAATCAACGTCTGATATAGCCCACATAGTGTCATCATCAACACTAGACCATATAAGTCCTACTATGTGATCTCTAATGATATCCCAAGCTAGTTTTCCCTTTGAAGTGGCTAGTTTAGGTATGAGATCATACAAATAAGGAAAAATATTAAGCCACCTACAATGTGTAAGTATGCCCTTTGCCCATGACTCATAATTACCCCGTTCTAGAATTACAACTAAAGGGTGAGTAGAAAAACCCATGATAACTCTTCAAATTAAAACATCTGAGAAAATTGACCTTACAACATGTAGATCAAATGAATATGACCCATCCTAGGCAAATAGAACCCATGTAGGTGCCAAAATGTCCAAGTAATTGAGCAAAGTGTAAAAACACACAAAGCTGAATAAAATTTACTAGGTAAATTTTCTGATGAAATAGACTGCAAATCTGGAAAGAGCACAAAAACACCTTTCCGACATTTATTCATTTGCAAAAAATGGAGTTTGAACACAAAAGATAAGCCCCTGGGAGTGAAAAAAAGAAGTTCTGACTTTGACTAGAAAAAAAGACTGTAAAATGGCAAAATCAGATCGGGCTCGGAACTAGCTTTCCAATGCCTATTTTCATTCAAAAATCTGAGCTAAAACACCTGAGATATGCTCATTTTACTGAAAGTTGTAAAATAAAAAATTAAAGAGGGCCCTGGTGGCTCTCTGGTGGCACTCTAGAGGCTAGTGGTGCGTGGACGGGGCGCGGGTGGTGCGCAGGTGGTGCTCGGGTGGGGCATGGACCAGCGGAGTGGCAGTGGCAGCCTAGTCGTAGCTGGCTGATGCCGCTGGAGGCTGTGGCCACCGTGCAGCTCACTGGTGGCAGTTTCCTTCTGCATTGGTGGCGCAAGTTTTTTGTTTAATTTTTTATTAGATTTTTGTGCAATTTTTGACCTCGATCTACGTGCCCTGGGGCCGTACAGCCTTGGGGAATTTTTTTTTCCTTCTAGAGCAACTGTGGCCGAATCGGTCATGCTTTATATGAAAATAGGGGTTTGTAGGCGCTACGGACTCAATGGCAAGGTCTTTTTTGGCTCAAAATGTCCAAAAAATTAGGCAACCCCCAGATCCACAAAAAATCAAACTGAAAAACTATGAAAGCCTGATCAAACCCTCATAGCTCCAAAATCTTCAAAACAAGAATAGGCTGCAGCAGGTCTACTCTGATACCATGTAGAAGTTTTCAGATCCAACTTCAGAGCCTAAGAACACCTACATGCAAGAGATACCTATCACATGGAAGAGAATGGAGAAAAAAGCGAGAGGGTTTTAAGCTCTGTAATATCAGAGATCTATTATCAGAACAACTGAATAGAATACAAGAGATCAATCCTTATAAAAGGAGATCAATACCAAAAGGAAAACCTAACCCTAAGGTGATTGCATTTAATAATTAATATTAATTATTAAATGACTAAAATATGTGCATAAAGTGAAATCTTAAGAGGAGATTAAAGTTAATTACTTTACTCTAACAAACTATCCAAGAGTAAACACCATAAAAAATAAGGTTATCAATGGTTTCCTCCTCTTCACATAGGAAACACCTATTTTAACAAAATGAATTCCTTACATTTAAAGATTGTCAAGAGTAATAATTTTCTTATGGAAAATTTCCCACAAGAAGGATTGAACTTTATGAATATTATTCTTCCATATCTTTATGCAATAGAAATGAGAGGCCCAAAATCCAAGGATAAAAGATTGTAGCTAGATCTAGCTATGTAATTGTCATCTTTAGAATCAACCCAAACAAAAGAGTCAAAAGAATTAATTGTTTAAAACCTTTGATTAGAATTAATTTCAAGAAGCTCATCAGTAGCCAAAGAGAAAAAAAAATCATACCAATTAGGATCAATTCTCCAAGGCGGGTTTAAGGAGGGGTTCTAGTGGTCTTTCACCTTGTAGCCCAATCTCCTGTAGAGATTAGTTTGGATAGCTAAATAGATCAGTTAAAATTCCAAAGGAGAAGATGAAATCCAAGGATCATTCAAGAACCTCACTAAATCCCCCTTATCAATCTGCCAAAATGATCCTTTTCTTATAATGTCCTTAGTTTTGTGAAGATTATTCCAACTAGTAGATCCTTTAGGAATATGATTGTTATGTGAGAAGAAGATTCCCTCACAACCATTTAAGTACTTAGCTATCATTATTGTGATCCATTCAAAGTTATATTTGATTAAATACCAGGAAAATTTTGAGAGGAGATCTAGATTCATCTAATTAGTCTTTCTAATATCTAGGCCACCATTATTTTTGTGTGGGTACACCATGTCCCAGTTCACAAGGGAGATATGATAATTTTCCTCAGTTCTTGACTAGAGAAACCTTCTTTCAATTTTTTTTGTTTATATCTATCCAAGTAGCAAGCATCATGAATAGGGAAAGGGGGTAGGAATAAGTAATCTAAAGAGCATCTTTGAGAAGTTGGATTTTACTAGTGTTTCTCATAAGAGCACCTTTCCACGTAGCTAGCTTCCTTTACACTCTTTCTAGTAGGTTGAACAGAATTGAATTTTTAACTTTACTAATAATTAATGACATTCCCAAATAAGAGGATGGGAGAAGATGAGTTTGAAAATTAATAACCTTGATAATTCTCACTATTAAGGAGGTACATTAAAAAATAAAACACACTTTTATCCAAATTAATTTATTGGTTAAAAGCATAGGAAAAATTAGAGATATTTATGACCCGTCCACTAGATTTTATTATCATAGCTTATCCTAGAAGGATGGTTTTGTCAATGAAATTTTGATAGGAGACTAGTTGCAAGAAAGAGGAAGGAGAGAAACCTTTAAGGCTTCCCCTCATGATCCCCTGAACAATGTTCCAACCCAAGACCTCTACAAGAATTATGAATAAATAGGGGGAGAGGATCCCCTTTCCTAATACCCTTGAGACAACGAAATTTCCATGAGGGTATCCATTAATGAGAATTGATAAAATCATGGTAGAAACACAAGTTTTGATTAATTTTTGGTTTTTTTCCTTTGAAACCTGTAGACGTTAAATTCTGCATTTGGGTTAAAATCCTACCACACAAAGCATGATTAGCATTTTAAAACAAAGCCAATAATCAGCATGCTTCATGATGCAATCAAAACAACAAAGGATTAGATAAACTAGTTGAAAGGATACAATAAAACATGGTAAATCATCTCATATTGGATTGGTGCTTCTATGGAAAGAAGCCCTTTCCTAATCCTTGCTAAGATAAGCTAAATGATAAAATTATTTGAAGATGGAATAAGATGGGAAAAATCAGTTCTCAAATGAAGAGAGTGACTTTGCATAGGATTTGTGGATCAAGTTGGAGATGAAATGCTAAGATTGTGGAGGTTGTGGAGATGATCCTTATTTATAGAATATAATGATATAAGAATGCCAAACATGGAGGATGTGAGACTAAAAACAATCCAATGAAAAGAGGCCACTTGTCAACTTGTGATAGGATGAGGAATGAGCACATTTTGGTCAATGTACCAAAGAGAGGGAGATTTCAAATTTGAATTTGAGAGATAAATGTTGAGTTTGACTTGTGCAAGAGACATCTAAGAGCCATGAAAGAGCTCATAAATGCTTTGTTTGATATACATGTCCACTTGTTTTTGAATTCAAACTTGAGGGAATATTCCTCAAAGATGCCATGTTGATGGAAAATGTTGATTTATAAATGAATTAAAATGCTTTATTGGTGCAAGTGGGAAAAGCTAGAGGATGTGATGGGTGGTTAGATTAGTTTAATCAAGGTTAGGTTAACTTAATGATGATTAGATGCTTTGACTCATTTGACTTGAATATTTTGATTTATTTAAATCAAAAAGGTATGAAAGGTGATTTCAGACTTAATTAAATAAAAGGTTTGATTTATTTAATCAAGGAGGGTGATGTTGGGAGCAAGTTGATTTATTTAATTTAAATTAATGACTTTAGGAGATTGATAAATAAACTTGAATTATTTGCTGAATGAATGAATATGACCTAATCGAATGCATTATGCAAATTTTGTGTGTCTACATTTTTCCCCTCTTTGAAGCAATGTACTTGTTGTATTGGTTCAAAGAATAAACTTTCCGTGATCAAAATTCAAAAAAATTCTAATTTTTTGGATGCCCCAATGGAAAGAAGTAGACTAGTTCATTGCCCTGTCGAGAGATCGAGTGAAAATATTCTATTTGAAGGTTCATCTCGCGATAAAGAGGTTCAAACTGGATGGTTATGAATGATAATGCAAATGAGATGGTTTTAAGATGCTTAGAATAACATATCTATATTATCTTAAACAACTTAAATGATGATATGATGTGAGATGGATGAGATTGATGATGTGATATGTTGTGATTATGCAAATGTATGATTTATGTAGATGCTTAGACTAATAGATCTATATTATGATGATGATGCAAATGCAATGCATGTGAAATGATCGTTGTTTCCTATTATTATATGAATGATATGTGGCATGCTAACAGTTTGTGGATGCAAGATGGATGCATGATGGATGCATTGGTGATTATGATTAACTATTCATGACGTGATGTTAGTGTGAAAAAATATGAAATTAGGAATGATATGATAACAGGAGGATCCAACAAGTCCATGTTCTGATGACACTTTATTAGAGATGATGATGATGATAGATGATGATTATTTGCTTATCAAGGATTGGTATTTTAAAAGGGCTACTTACCTTATATGTTTGACAACACACATAGGTACAATGCATCAAGGTATAAAGAACCATGATGGTGTTGCACCTAGTGAGATGAACTTTGACTCGGCACATAGATAGGTATATTCTTGTTCACACTTGACATATGGAAACATTGCTAGGATGTACCTAATAAAGCAAGTATTCACCAAGTTATTTTACAAAAACATCCAACAAGCACAATAGACAAAAGGATAATGATGGTTGCCCCATTCCTATCTCTCTAAATCCTTTGTTTGAATATCATCCAGAGGTCTTTGGAATGAGTGCAATAAAATAAATCAAAAGAAAAGATCAAGTACACAAACAAGTCTATGTTCTTCATACCTTAAGCCAAAGGGATGTGTTTTGATAGGATAAAAATCCAAAGTGATATCCAAAATGAAACCCAATGTCGAAATGATATATCCTAGGACATGCATTGCATAGGATGATGATGGGTTGATAAGTTTATTGATAGGCTATTGATATAAGGTTTACTAACATGTTTGAAAATGATCAAGAGTTTGATTTTGTGTTTAACGGTTTGTTGCTTCGATTTTGATTTTGTATTTGAAGTTTTCTTTTGCTGGTTTGCTATGATTGTTTCTATTTGTTTTTCCAAAGGATGAAGGTAATGATTAGTTTATTATGGATGATGTTTACTGAGGATGCAAGCGAGATGAGATGTGTTGGTGTAATTATATGTCTTGTACCTTGTCCTAGGTCATGATTACACCTTAGTTAAGTTTACTTAGGGACCACATAGGAGGTTGTTGGAGATTTTCCACTTTTGGTGGACTTGACATGTCATTACCTCATCACTTCCACCTTTTGTGGACACATCATGTGATCATCTCTCCACCTTTTGTGGGTGATCCACCTTTTGTGGAGATTATCACATTATCCATTTCCACTTTAGGTGGAGTGATAACTTTTCATTGTTGTCTCATGTCATAAGATTATGACACTTGTCATAATATTATGCCCTCTTATGTTCTCACCTTGGCTATATAACCAAGGGGTCTCCTATGTACATTGTACCATTCTATCATCTCATATTATTGACATTGAATACAGTTTATTCTTGTCATATTATTTTCTCTCTTTTGTGCTTTCGATTAGGCCTCTAGATCTTGGGTGGCTACCTTCATAGCCAATTCTTACATGGTATCAGAGCTGGTGGAGTGCCTTTGGTTAGTCATTTGAAGAGTGGTGTATTTTCATATCTATGTTGCAACAGCATTTTGGAGCATCCTACGCCAAATCTAAGCCCACCATTGCATTCGGGAGGTTGTTTTCAGTTAAGATTGCCTTTCGTTCCATCCAAATCGGATACCGAGAGCTCCAGATCTGAAAATTTAGCCAATTTGGGTATTTTTCTCAATTTTCTGAATTTTTCTATAGTTTTGGAAAAATATTTTCTCAGAAAAATTCCAGAATATTTCTAAAAAAAAATAATATTCGTCAAAATATTTTGAAATTTTTTTAGAAAAAAATAAAAAACCCGCTATTAAAAATTTGGGGTATTTTTTAATTTGATTTTAAAATCAAAAATCAAAATCAACAAAATATTGTATTTCATTTTTTTGATAAAAATCAAAATTGTATTTGATTTTCATTTTATAAATAAAAGAAAATGAAAAAAGAGAAAAAGGGGAAAGTTTTTTTAAATTTTCTGAAGCGGCCATACCCACAAATTGCAGGGTACGACCCTGCCCTTGCCGCCGTCCGCCCCCTGCCACGTGGCCACACCTCTGCCCCCACGGAATCCCATTCCCTCCACCGGCAGGTGCTTTTAATCTGGCGGACATTCTCCTAATTGCCCAAGGAATATTTTGTCAATAATCTAGTAGCTCTCAGAAAATTGGTAGAATATTCCAGCAAAGGTACGAATTCTGGGATAATGGGAAATGAGCTATCAAATTTAAGCTACTACAGACTCCTGACGGGCCCGAGCACGTCAAATTTAACATGCAGTGACTTGTGACGGGGCATACGGCCATCAAATTTAATACCCTCATTTTCTGATGTTAGCACTGTGTCAGCACTTTTCCAAATTTTCAGCCCCCCTCACCAATGGGCTTTTTGATTTTGCAATCCAACTTCAGAGCTCCATATCTCACTCATTTTTGCTTCTTTTTTTGAGCAATTTTTTTATTTGGGATAATTTTTCATGTGCTTCACAGTGGTGTACTCGGTTTCTAATTTTGGTGGACAGGTTTTCAAGAATTTTCAATTTCTCAACACTATACCTATCTTGTCACCATTTCTACAACTTGAGAGGCTTCATTCAGGCTCATATGAACTCCTTTTCAAGTGCCATTTTTTTTTGAAAGTGCATTATTTTTCATCTAATTCTTGAATCTACAATCAATTTGAAGTGATCTTGAGTGGATTTTGTACTTTCAGCATATGGTCTTTTTTGGCCTATTTGGCACTTGTATTGCATAGATTTGAATTTAGGTCTTTGCTTATTTGTTCTAGTCTATTATCAGCCTATTTATTTGCAAGTTGTAAATTAGAAATCATAAGCCCACTTAACCAAGTTTCAAGTGGCCTATTGTACACGCACTACATTATAAAGTGCCAAAATCATCTCTTTGTGGGGGGGTACTGTGATTGAGTGAACTTCGGGGGGTGTATCTTGTGTGATTGTTCATATTTTCTCTCTTGTGCTCTTGCATTGCATCATGGGTTCATCTAAAGTTCCACTTTTAACTGCACATAATTATGGTACATGGAAAGTACGTGCATGGAGTAAACTAATGGAAAAAGGTTTAATTTACTACATTGATGGAACCATAACTGCACCTTTAGATCCTAAGGCAGATCCAATTGCATATATGGATTGGCTCACTAAAACTTCTATGGCATTCGGTACACTAAGAAAGTTTATTTCAGATGATCTCATTTTTCATGTTGATAAATGTACTACAGCCAAGGAAGCTTGGGATAAGCTTGTTGCTTTGTATGGAAAGGTTGATAAGGTTAAGGGGTACAAACTTGAACATGATCTCTTAAGCCTTGATCCCAAGGATTTTGATACAATTCAGGATTATGTCACTAAGGAAAATGAACTAAGAGCACAACTAAAATATTGTGCTATTGAAAAATAGGATGATCAATTGGTCTTCAACTTGTTAGACAAACTTCCAGTTGACTATGCAACCTTTGTTTCAAGTTTTCAAACTCAAAGATTGACAATTAGTAACTTCACAACACCATCTTTTGAGGCTCTCACAGATATTTTGACTCTTGAGCAAAATAAGTTGATGAAAATGGGCATTCTCAAGTCTTCAACTTCAAAAGCATTGGTGTTTAATCATGGAAACAATAAGCAAGGCAAAGGAAAGGACCAAAAGCAATCTTCACCAAATCCACAAGGAGAGAACAAACAATCCACTCCACAACAAAGCTCAACTTCATCTTCTTCAAAGAAGTACAATAATTCAAACAAGAGGGAGCAACCAACATGTGCATATTGCAAAAGGAATGGTCATGATGAGCATCGTTGTCATGTTAAGAAAATTGATGAGTTGAAACACATCCTTAAGAAGAACAACATCAACTTGCCAGTTGCATATTAGGAGAAGGAATCATCTCCTTCCACTTCTTCTAAGGGAAAAGGAACAACTCTCATGGAAACAACATCAAGCTCATTTCCTTCTTCTACATCATCTCAATATGAGAAACATAAGGGGCAAGTATTTCTTGTTTTTGTAGATTCCAATTCAGATCAGTGAATCCTTGATTTAGGAGCTTCACATCATATGACTTCGTCCAAGGATATGTACTCTTCATTTGATTCTTATTCATCACCACCCATTTTGATGACCAACAACACTTCTTTGGAAGTTTGTGGGAAGGGTTCTATTGACGTTGAAGGTGAAGCATTTAATGATGTTCTATGTGTGCCTACTTTGTCAAGGAATATCCTTTCCATCTATTAGATTACACAGTGGTATAGGCAAGAGTGTAGAGTTCACACTAGATTCTATCATTGTTCGGGATTTGCATAGCAGGGCTCTTGTTGCAGTTGGGGAGGTTTATCATCATTCTCGGTTCTACACCTTCTCATATTTAGCTCCTTTTGATGATTCAGTTCACCCTAGTGTGGACACACTTGAGGAGATTGAGTATGGTTACTTGAATCTTGGAGTACTTTCTAGTCCTGAAGTTCTTCAACCTATTGTTGATATTCCATCTCCTACATTGACTGATGTGCCTGATGATACTTGTGTTCCGACAGTTTCAGTACGTTGTGATTCAGTGCAACAGTGTATACCTTGTCTTCCAGCAACAACTTCATGGGATGACTACTTGATAGACGTTGGCAGTTTGTTTGTGGAATCCTACATTGTAGATTTGGGAGACACACATGATTACTTACATCTTCTCTTTGATGAAGGTGATTCTTCTTCAGTTGTTGTGAGGGAACACTCTAACCCTCCTCTACATGATCAATCTTTCGAGGTTGGTGTGATTGTGGATGCATCTTTACAGCAGTTGGAGGAGGCCACTTTCTCTTTTGAGGAGACATTTTCTTTGGAGTATGTTCTACCTACATCCTTGCTAGATCTTGAGTTGTCTTTTTCAGCAGATGAGAGTGTTGTTGCAAAGGGGTTCTCACAGTTTCCAAGAAGTGACTTCATTGTAGCTTCACATTGTTTGGTAAAGGCATCTTTCAGTATCAACACAGGGACATTTGAGCAGATTTCAGAGACTTCTTACACTTTGAGGGTTCTTCCTTCTTCACTTGTAAATTGGGGAGACTTCATTCATACAACTTTGGTATTGTTTCTTCCTAAGGGGAGGAACGTTGTTCGACAGTTTTGGAGCAGCTTCTTCATTCCTTCTCGAGCATCTTCCATTGGTGATCATTGTACATTGAGGGGGGGCTACCTTGTCTCTCTTCTTCTCTTGTATGGGGGTGACTTTTTCCTCACATGGGGTTTTTTCCTTCTCATGCTATGTTCATAGCTTTTTGTATCTCATCTCTCTTTTGGGGGTAGTTTTTTCCCACTGGATTTTTCTATCTTTACTCCACTTGCAAGAGATTTCATTGCATTTGTACATGGGTACCTAACATGGCCTAGTAGCCAGGACCCATCTTACATTGTTTGCATTTGTGTACATTCTCCCTAAGTTGCACTTAAGGGGGGGTGTTGGTGTAATTATATGTCTTGTACCTTGTCCTAGGTCATGATTACACCTTAGTTAAGTTTACTTAGAGACCACATAGGAGGTTGTTGGAGATTTTCCACTTTTGGTGGACTTGACATGTCATTACCTCATCACTTCCACCTTTTGTGGGCACATCATGTGATCATCTCTCCACCTTTTGTGGGTGATCCACCTTTTGTGGAGATTATCACATTATCCCTTTCCACTTTAGGTGTAGTGATAAATTTTCATTGTTGTCTCATGTCATAAGATTACAACACTTGTCATAATCTTATGCCCTCTTATATTCTCACCTTGGCTATATAACCAAGGGGTCTCCTATGTACATTGTAAATTTTTTGGATGTTTTGATGTTTTGAAATTTTTGAGGTTGTTTTTTGAGATTTTTACAAATGTTTTGATTTTTGAATTTTGCGATGTTTTGGGGTTTTGTGTTTTTTGAATGTTTTGGATTTTTGCTTTTGAATTTTTTAGATTTTGATATTTTTGAATGTTTTGGATTTTGATGTTTCTTGAATGTTTTTAGATTTTGATGTTTTTGAATGTTTTTGGATTTTCTTGGTTTTTTTGAATGTTTTTGGATTTTTTATGTTATTTGAATGTTTTGGATTTTCCTGTCTCGGGGGTTGATCAAAGATTAGCCTTTCTTACGTTTAAGCTCAGAGACGACGTAGTTTGGATACCATGTTTTTGATGTTTTTTGACTTTTATGAATGTTTTTGGATTTTTTGATGTTTTGGATGTTTTTGGATTTTTCGCATAGTTTTGACGATTTGGATATGGATATGACATCAGTGCTTTGTTTAGGATTTTGGTCAAACCAAGCTAAGGTTGATTGATCAAATCGATGGATTAATTATGATGATGATAACATTGTTGAGGATACACAACAACACAAGGATTTGATTGATCAGGATTGATGATGATAACATTGTTGAGGATGCACAACAATGCAAGGATAGTGTTAAGAAACATGAAGATTAAGATGGATATCCCAAGATGATTCAGGATTGATGATGATAACATTGTTGAGGATACACAACAATGCAAGGATAGTGTTAAGCAACACAAGGATTATGATGGATATCCCAAGATGATGGATTGATTGGATTTGATCGATCAAGATTGATGAAGCTTGGTTTGGAAAAAAAGTTGTTTGAATGATTTGATGTGATGTTTGAAGTGTAAATTAGATGTGACCGATATCAATTGTTTAAATCAATGTTTGATAAAAGATGAAGGCTGATAAGGAACATCTTCTTGTCAAAATATGCCATGGGCTAGTGATTTGGATTTTTTCTCACAAGTGGTTTGACCAATTTGATTCTACATTTTCCAATGTTCAGATCGCCACATAAGTTGGAGGATATAGATCAAGATTTATTCCTAAAGCAAGATGTAAAAATATGCCCCAAGTGTCTAGCAATGTATGGAATGCGATGTGTGGATGCTCGGATAGATATACGGATGGGTGCATATGGATTATCTTGCGATAAGATAAGGTGTTTTAAGGAATGCTCATTGGATAATGCTTTATGGCTCAGATAATGCTGCATAGGATAGGATCAATGAAAACGGCCCATGTCAAGATGTTTACCATAAGGAAGTGTAAAGTGTGCCCCAAACTTTCATCAAGATCAAGATAACTTGGATGATCGATGCAGACGGATGAAAATGGATTGGATCAATGGTTTATGGATGAATGGATTTATTATGGATAAGATGGATGGGATGAGATGCTTTCATTTGAACTGGCACACGTAGATGCTCGATTCCACATGATACATGTTTTCTAGGTTTTCATTATGGTCTTGTCCAAAGTGCCATCCATGCGGTTTTCACTTAGAGGATGATTGTTTTCTTTACTGTTTTCAATCATTTTTCTAATTTTTTTTTTTTTGGATTATTTGCTTTTTTAATTTTGATTTTTTATTTTTCTGAAAGATTTTAAGCTCATGCTAAATCACAAGGTGTTGCTGACATAGATGCTCCTATCATAATGTTCCATTGATATCCTGCTTGAAGAAGCTACTTTGCTAAGATACGTGCACTTGAATGCAACTTTTGGGATTCTTGATCTACTTCATTGATATCGGGGTTAACTCTATCTTTGTGCACACATCGTGATAGAATGCCTTCACAATCTTTATGATGAAGGGTCATTGCAAATACATGGTCAATGTGAGAACTAGATATCATGTGTGGAGGCATGGATGGAGTGTGTTTAGTGATAGGAGATGGATTGGTTGGTAGTTTGGAACCTTTGACTCTCCAAACTTGGGAAGATGAGCAACGATGGGTGGATACAGAAGTGTGTGTGGAATTAGGACCAACTACTTGATACACTTTGTACGTCACTTAAAAAGCCTTCTTTTTCTTTTGTGGACATTTGTGATGGATACTTTTCCCTTTTTTATTTTTCCCCATAGTTTCTTTGACTAATGGAGTTTGATAGGGATAATCTTCCTTTGTGTTCTTTGGTATCCATTTGTGTTTGATTTGTTCATTATGCTTCTCAGCTTATTTTTATTTGATAACATTCTTCATACTTTGATTCAAATCTTTCTTTTGACATTGGTCCCAATTCGTGGATGGGGTGATGGGTGGATGAAGATTCATGATGTGGCTGGTTGTAGTACTGACACTAGTTTCATCATAAGGACTCTTCGTGCTCCCTATGTTGGCATTTACTTGAGACATAGTTGCCTCCAGTATGGTGGTAGTAGTACCTTCATGCTTTGATTCTCCCTATTCTAAGAGCTCTTATTTAGAATGCCCTCTCTGATAAACGACCACTATAGATGATATTATTTAAATTTGCTGCTCTGTTGACTCTGAAATATTTTGTTCTATCTGACCTGCTTCCTTGAGTGGATAATGTTGGATATCTTCATACATAATGTATTCAATCTAAATTTTGGATATATCTGATCTTGATGTTGACAAGTCATTTTGATTGTAGGAATCAATAATTTTCTCTTTTTGTGTAATAATGTCACGAGTAAAGGGATCCTATTCTGAATGAGGATCATCGACTTGTCCATTCAAAGATAGCATCTCATGGGTAAATGGAGGTGTATGCGCTATGTGAACATCATTTGTGACATCTCATATAGATAGGAGAGTGTCCATTAGATTATTGTAGTATCTTGGAGATACAAATTCTTGATCTTGAATGATTTCAGAGTTTCTTTCGACATGCTTTGGATCAAGTTCTTGCCATGGGTCAGTTTCAAAGGATGGATTGCTTACAAAGGGTTCTTGGATGTCATCCTTAGACATGGCAAGTGGTTCAATATCTTCAAGTGTTGAGTTGAGGGTTCCTTCAATATCTGTAACAATGAGGTTGAAGGGGGTCATCATGTCTTAGAAACGACCATTGCTAGACCTTAGTGGCATATTTTGATCTTGCTTTGGAATAACTTCTTGAGATATGTCCTCTAACTCATGAGGTGATGTAGAGACATTTTCAACATGATCATAGGTGAACGGATCATGCATTATGTTAATAGGATTGAATAATCCTAACACTCCTTGAAATAGATCACTAAAAAGTGGCTCTTGTTGTATGGTGAGTTGATCATCGGGTGAGGTAAAAATATCTTCGAGATGCTCCTTAATTGTGAGATCTTGAACATTTTTTTCAACAATTGTGGTGGAGAGATTGTGAATTACTTCAACCATAGAGTCAAGTGATGTTGACATTTCTTGAATTGGATCATTGTTGGTTGGTGGATTTTGATCATGATTGAAAAGTGACTCTTGACATATGTTGATTTGATCATTGGACGAAGCAGAAGCAAATTCAAGGTGCTCAGTGATGGATTGATCTTGATCCTGTTCTCAACAGTTATCATTTTTTGTGTTTGTTGGGTAGCTTGAGAGGCTTGTTGCATTTGTTGAGCTTGTGTTGCTTGTCGTGTAACTAGATATTGTTGGATGGCCTTTTGGCAGGCCTGGTGAGCTTTTAGCGCAATGTCATATTGTTTTGCTATGTTTGGTTTTGGTGGTAGTGGTGGTGGATTTGGAATCATGTTGGATGTAGTGACAAGTGGTTGAGATATGCTTGGAGTGATTGTGAGGGTTTGAGATATGATGGGATTGATTGAGGTGATAGGAATGGTCAGAATGATTGAGGTGATAGATCCTTGGGAGACCATATTTTGATTTTTTAGGATTGATGTTGTCATTTGATTAGATATCATTTGTTGGTGCAATGTTGATGATATATTCAAAATATTTGATGTGATGGTTTGATTGGTGTTAGGTGGATTGATATGGATGGAGTGATTGGTGCCAGGTAAAGTGGGAAGCCTTAAACCAGGGAATTATGTTGATATGGGTAATGGTGGTGGAGATGTTTCTTGGCCCAATGACTCAACTATTTTGGTAAGTGTAGCAATTTGATCTCACCAAATTTGATCTTGATTTCGATCTTGACTCCCTTGATATAGTTGATTTGGTTTTTGTTCAGGAAGATTTGGGATGCATACTTGTGATTTTTGAATGGGATCATGGACAAATTGATTTTGGACATTGTTCTGATTTGGCATGATAGGTTGAAATTGAACATTGTTGATGTTGGGAATCACATTTCCTTGTTTTAGGTAACTTTGATTTTGCATGGTGTTACCTTGACATGGAGTCATTAACATCTTGTTTGGATTTTGAACAATATTTGTATGATTTTCAAACATATTTATCCCAATTTTTTTTGGATTCATGTTTGGAAAACTTATACTTGGCACATTCTCATTTGGTATGTAGGGATTTGGTGGGATGATATTGTTCATTTGGAGGCTCATGCATTGATTGTTCAGTTGATGGATTTGTAGGTTTGGACTTGGATTTAAATCTACCATTGGGAAAGGTGTCCCAAACTTTGATTTGTGCATACTCACACTTGTTGTACTATTGACTTTTTTTGAAGGTAATGGTCCCATGTACGGTTTGTACAGATGTGAGTGTTAATAATCAATTAGTATTGTAAGGCTTTGATAGCTTTGTTGACTTGGATTACTCATGATGTATGGATCAATTTTATATTCCATGTTCCTCTTGTGTTTTGACGTTGTTGCAAAAGTGACCTATAAGGTTTTTAGGACCAATGACGATATGAAGGATGAAAATGGGAAATGATATGAGTGTTGAACATTTAGGGACTTTGTATCAATGCTAGACTTAGGGCTTGATTTTGATTGTTTGATTTGGATAGTGAACTTGAAACCCTAAGATGTTGGATGTGATATTAGGATGAAATTGTTCACAGGATTGCTAATTCAATTAAATGTATGAGAAAGGATACATTCCCATACACCTAACTAAACAAGGTGATTTTGATTTTGATGATTTACCCAAGTCTAGAATGATGTTTCCAAAGTTCTAAAGTTGTTTGGTGGGATGGGATGCTAAATGTTTGAATGAATGAAGTGTTTGATTTTGATCCTAAATGAATCTAGGAAGGACTTTTTACTAGACCAAGATAGTGAAGAACATCCCTTTCTCTAAAAGTAACTCAAAATCAAAAGATCGATGTTTGCATGAAAACCATATGACTAAAAGATGACAAGCACATATGTGGAGTCCAATTGATTTAATCTTTCCTTAATATATTATTTTTACCACAAAAACACTCTTGATTATGTTTTTAACTGAATGCCCAATGTCCTCATTTTCTTTCATCCCACAAAATGCATTATGTGGAAATCGAGGAAATCAAGGCAGAGGTTTCCTAATGTTGACCTTAGTATGAGCAAACTGAGATGAAATCCAAATGCTTAGAAGCCTCTAAGGATAAAATCCCAAGGGAAAACAATAAAATTTAATTTTGTTCAAGGATATTTTCTTCTCCTAAAGGGTTTGAGATTTGATGCTCATGTTGAATGTTGGTTTTCCAATGTTTTCAATCAAAGCACTGTGTTTTCAAATTGACTCATAAGCAATATAATATCCTAACTCAATTGGTACATTTTTCTTGGTGGGCTTGTCTCATTCCCTTCATAGTAGAAGAGATGATTTTACATGCAACCAAGGAAAAAATATAAACTTATGTTAAGAATGAAGTCTTAACCTCTATATTTCAACCAAGATCAGACATGGAAAGTAACTTCTTGGAATCTAAGTTCCAATGCACTACTTTGATAAACTCGGTGAATGAGTTAATAGGCCACTACAAACAAAGGTTTTATTTTGGACTTTCTGTTCGTGGAGATTGACCCATACGGAAAGATTCCCCTTTCGGATCCATCTCGTCAGAGCCAACCACATGATATTGGTGTTTACTCCAATACCCACATTTATATCCTGGTTGGAAATACTCTTGGGTTTAGAGTGCTACCGATTGAGTTGTTCCCTTGGGTGAGTACTTTTTCCCCAAGGAAAGCCCTCTAAGATAGACAAAAAAAAATGAACTTATTCATAATTCAATCAACATTTGTTTAGAAACAAAGGGAGAATACATGCAATAAGTTTATTCACGCTCATACAATGTTTTGTTCAATTTTAAAACCCAAAATGAAGTGTAGAGGCAACCTTTTATTCAACCTAATGTCATCAAAAAGGCTTTTGATTCTCAAGATCACTGTGAAGCGCGAGAGAAGTGCATACGCCTTTTTACTTGAGATTATTTTGCATAAAAGACACAAGTTTGTTTTAAAACACCAAGCTAAATGTGAAGTTGGTTTGTTCAATTTTCAGCCCAAAAGTAAAGACTAGTCAGTTTCTAGAGTTTAGTTTTAGCCCATCTTTGAAAAAATGCAATCACTGATTTATTTTAAACCCAAATTGATTTAATTGGTCTAAAACAGAAAATAAAAGTAGTGAACAGATGCTCTAGACTCATTACAATAAGCATTTAAAAATTCTTTTTCTTTCAAGTTTCAGTTCATTTTTTCCAACTCCAATCTACTTGTGATTTATCTGTCTTTTATGAGAAGTAGATAAAATTTATGAAGAGTTGATCGATAGACTCCACCTTAGCGATCTACACCCAACAACTTTAAGTTAGCAAAACAACATCAATCATAGATTAACAACTTTATTTAATCTCAAATAAAAATTGTTTTTTTTCCCTTTTTTGAATGTAAAGTATGGTGGCCAAATTGCAACATCAAAAGCTCATCATATCAAGCTTAGATTCCCTTGGTTATGATATCTCCCTAGTCAAGATTTACAGTGATTGAATGAAGACAAGTAAAATTGCAGTCAAGTAAGATTTAATTTCATATCGATTCACATTCACTTAGCCTGGTGGAAATAAAAGAGCTACGTCAGTCAAGAAGATGCCTGCCAAAAACCATAAATGGGTGTCAGCCAAAGTAGATATGCAAGCACTTATTAATGCATTTGCTTCCCTTGTTCAAATATCCAAAAAAATCCATGATTTAATACCTCAACTGGTAGAAAGAATTTCAAATTGTTTGAATCCTAACATGTCTCCATTGAATTTGAAAAACTATTTTAATATCCACTGTCAAATCTGGCAAGTTAGATACGAAAGAGACACTACTAACTACAGTTTTGTGATAGAGAAGACTAAAATCCTCATGTCCTTCTGTTGATTGCGTGCTTTTGTTGGTTATCTATATTATGGATTGACAATGAAGTTTTAAAAGCTAGAAATTGACCAAAAATAAAATAAAAAATTTGAGCTTCTTTTCCTGATTGCTAATTGGCGTTGATTTGATAAAATGTAATCATAAGGTGTACAACTGACTTTTAGCATTCTCTAATAGCTTGTAATGACCTTGAGACCTATGCAATAGGTTGAGCAAATAATATCAACAGTGATTATTAAAAGTCTTTAAAAAAAAAACTTTCAAGTATTTATGCATTTGGACATTGAGTAAATGGTTTCTTAAAAGATTTCAAGCTGCGACATTAGAAACCTATTCTTTATTTTTCAGGCTATCCTTGTCATTGAAGTCGTTGCCATTCTCTGTGGGTTAAGGGGAGATTATCACCCATTATCGACTGATCTTGCATTAATTAAGTGTGATGATTCTCAAGAATCAAATCAAAGGGCACACAAGCCAAAAGAACAAGAAAAACCCAATGAACAAAGAGGGAAACTATGCAAAGGCAGAAGAAAGTGATGCAACAAGAGACAATTTTTTTGTTCCCGAGAGTGATCACCTGATACTTCTCAATGTTTACCAGCAATGGAAATCTAATCAGTATCGGGGAGATTGGTGCAATGATCACTTTTTGCATGTAAAGGAATTGTGTAAAGCTCGTGAAGTGCGATCTCAGCTTTTGGATATCCTGAAAATGCAAAAAAAAAATTGCACTAACAAGTTGTGGACCTGATTGGGATGTTATTCGAAAAGTAATTTGTTCAGCATACTTTCATAATGCAGCTCGATTAAAAGGTGTTGGCGAATATGTCAACTGCAGGACTGGAATGCCATGCCATTTCCATCCTAGCAATGCACTATATGGTTTGGGGTACACTCCTGATTATACAGTCTATCATGAACTTGTTCTCACAACAAAGGAATATATGCAGTGTGTAACGGCTGTTGAGCCTCAATGGCTTGCTGAACTAGGTCCCATGTTCTTCTCTATCAAGTATTTAGATACCTCAATGTTGGAACACTGGAAAAAGCAAAGGCAAGAGAAAACTGCAATGGAAAAGGAAATGTAAGAACTAAGGAAAAATCAAAGTGAGTTAGAAAATGAATGGAAAGAGAGGGAGAAAGAAAAATGTGCTAAAGAAAGTCAGCAAATAGTCATGCCTAGTGTTCGGCAACATGGAACTTATCTGCGTCCACCCAAAAGTATAATTGTCATGGACGAAGCGCATGAAAGGTCTCTTAATACAGATGTGTTGATTGGCATATTGAAACAAGTGATTGCATTGCGTCGTGACTTTAAGCTCATTGTAACATTAGCAACTCTTAATGCACAGAATTTTTGAATTTTTTTTTGGAAGTGTACCTATTTTCACTATACCGGGACAGACATTTCCTATGACTGTACTCTACAGCAAATCACCTTGTGAAGACTATGTGGAAGCTATTGTCAAACAAGCAATGTCCATTCACATTACTTCTAAGCTTTTCACTTCTCCCACTTGGCGAGTTGCATCTTGAAAATAAAGTGTTACTGTTAGAAGATTTTTACTAAATTGGAAAATTACAGCCAAGGCCCTAATAATGAGCACACCGCACAGCTTTGATGTTCAACTCCCATGACGTCGTTGGAAGATGGGAATTGAAACCAGACCGAATTACTTCCAACCTTAAAAAAAAAAAATTGCGATGAATCCACTGCTATTGATTTCCCACAATAAATGATGGATGGTACTCTAACAGTTCGGTCAAAAAAATCAATGCATTGCTATTAAAAAATGCTCACAATTGGACAATGAAAAAGTACTTTCAGTTAAAACACCAACACACATGGCCCATTTACAAAAGGACGCTGCAATTTCTGCGTACTATTGTTTAAGAACAACTGACTTGAAGGAATTGTATTCCAATATGGGGATTCGGATTTTGAATTTCACACACAAAGAGCACCTAAAGTAAGCACAGATCCAGAGAAATTTTTCAACATTAATAACTTTTACCTATACCATGAAAAAGGAACTTTATAAGCAACTACAAACAAAGAGCTTCAAAATGTTAGTATCACGGATGGGATGAGATGCTTCCTTCTAACCAAAACAAGGTGGGATATCATACTAGGTGAGATGGGATATCATACAAGTTGCTTTGAATTAGGCATAATTTTGATGCCCTCCTTCTAGAACCATGATGTGGACGTCAACTTTTGCATTTGGGTTAAAATTCTACCACACAAAGCATGATTAGCATTTTAAAACAAAGCTAATAATCAACATCCCTATGAAATAAATCAACATGTTTCATGATGCAATCAAAACAACAAAGGATTATATAAACTAGTTGAAAGCATTCAATAAAACATGAAGTAAATCATCTCATATTGGATTGGTGCTTCTATGGAAAGAATCTCTTTCCCAATCCTTGCTAAGATAAGCTAAATGATAAAATTCTTTAAAGATGGAATAATATGGGCAAAATCAGTTCTCAAATGAAAAGAGTGACTTTGCATAGGATTTATGGATCAAGTTGTGGAGATGAAATGCTAAGATTGTGGAGGTTGTGGAGATGATCCTTATTTATAGAATAGAATGATATAAGAATTCCAAACATGGAGGATGTGGGACTAAAAACAAGCCAATGAAAAGAGGCCACTTGTCAACTTGTGATAGGATGAAGAATGAGCATATTTTGGTCAATGTGCATAAGAGAGGGAGATTTCAAATTTGAATTTGAGAGATAAATGTTGAGTTTGACTTGTGCAAGAGACATGTATGAGCCATGTAAGAGCTCATAAATGCTTTGTTGGATGTACATGTCTACTTATTTTTGAATTCAAACTTAAGGGAATATTCCTCAAAGATGCCATGTTGATGGAAAATGTTGATTTATAAATGAATTAAAATGCTTTATTGGTGCAAGTGGGAAAAGCTAGAGGATGTGATGGGTGGTTAGATTAGTTTAATCAAGGTTAGATTAACTTAATGATGATTAGATGATTTGACCTATTTGAATTGAATATTTTGATTTATTTAAATCAAAAAGGGATGAAAGGTGATTTCAAACTTAATTAAATAAAAGGTTTGATTTATTTAATCAAGGAGGGTGATGTTAGGATCAAATTGATTTATTTAATTTAAATTGATGACTTTAGGAGATTGATAAATAAACTTGATTTATTTTCTGAATGGATGAATATGACCTAATCAAATGTATTATGAAAATTTTGCATGTCTACAAAACCAAATCTCTAGAGGACTTGGAAGGGAAATATCTAGGAAACTTTATCATAAGCTTTAGAGATGTCTAGCTTTAGATCCATGGTTTCCTTATTTCTCTTGTTTATGGAATGGAGATTTTTTGAGACCAAAAGAATGGCATCAATGATTTTCTTACCCAAAACAAAACCTTCTTGATCACTATGCATGAACATCCAGGAAAGGTTTGATGCGATTGACTAGAAACATTGAAAAAATGTTATAGATTGTGTTACAAAGACTTATAGGTTTTGAATACAGAAAATTTGATTACCCTATATTTTTTAAGGATAAGGATAGTAAAGGTATTAATTTCCTTTAGGAGACCAATAGAGGATTGGAATTCCCTAATTGCATGAAAAACATCCCTACCAACAATGTCCCAATAGTTTTTAAAAATATTGGAGGGAACCCATTAGGGCGAGAAGCTTTGGAAGGGTTGAGGGAGAACACAATATATTTTATTTTTTCTATAGATGCATACCTTTCCATTTAAAATAAATGAGAGGTAGAGATTTTTAGTGAATGAATTGGCCTCTTTAAGGTAATTGATAACTTTGATTCTATTTTTCCCTTAATGCATTGGGGCCAATTGCTAATAGCTCTAGAAATGTCACAATTGCATTTGTGACTTTCCTCTGAATTAAAGAGTATAGCTCCCTCATATGATGTATCTAATGGTATGGTTTCTTTTAACCAGAAAGTGAGAAAGGTGACAAACACTAGTTCATAAAAATGACACTAATATGGAAGAAATCATAGAAATCCATAAATCAACAATGCACAGATTGAAATGACTTAGGACTTGCAAACCAGGAAAATAGAAATTATACTACAAAAAATGGATGCAATAAAGTATATTTCACATAGAAAAAATGCCTCTATTATACAATTGACACACAGATCAATATGCTAAACACCACATTAAATTCATAACTCACAGATTACAAACCATTGCAATATAAAATCAACATAAGAGAAAAATTTTCCTTCTTGAAATACAACGCAATGTATCTATGGAGATTGGACCCTCTATCCCTCTTGCTTATCCTAGATATAGTAGTGAATTTCTCCCTAAAATAGTTACCAAAACCCTTACTAAAATTAGTTACATTTCTTGTTGCCTGGGCATCTTGAAAATGGCTAGGAGAATATATCGGTTGGAATAATTAAATTGATAGAGGAAAATATGTTAGGCAAGAATTCTTGATTTTATTTCAAACTAATGATCGTTAAATGATATCCCACAACCATGCAATTAGTGGAGGGTAAAGGGAGTGCAATATGATCGCACATGTATGTTTTCTAGTAGGGAATGTAATTTAAAATTGGTTCGCATCAGCCATGAATCCCAAGCATGTTTTCATCCTATCAAGCTAAAGAGAGAGCCAAAATTTCTAACCAACCATCTATAAATTCAACCAATGTCACCATATTTCTCCATCATGAGAGATCCAATATGGCAAGTGCTCAGAGTGATGGAGTATCAGCGAATGATTTCATTGTTTTGGAAGAGATCAAATGTAGTCCTTTATTTAGGCATCTATCTCACCAACTGAAAGAAGTCTTCATCATACAAAGTGAGGTAGAAGAGGAAGTGTTTCATAGAATTATAGGTGAAGCATTTATGAGCCAAGTGCATGTACATAATGCTACCATCCTGGAGCATTTCATGTATACATTTATCAAGACATCTGGTCTCAATGACTAGTGCATGATAGCAATGGTGTATTTAGTGAGGGCAGAGTTTCACCACTATGTCAATGTAGCCATTGTCGGGCTCAGTCACTGTCCAAGGAGCAGGTTGGTAGGAAATGCCATTTGCATAGTATTGGATCTTCAGAATGAGACTTTAGAAGATGTTGTGACTCTTCTCTATGCGAGGGTTGTGAGGAATGATATGGTGTTGTTCACTCAATTTTTTTAGTTCCATGAGAATCTATTATCTCTCACCAAAATTAAACACCTTTAGACTATGATAAAGGGAATTCGAGTGTTGATGCTCACCCTCTGTGCTTGAAAATGAATCCCCTTTTTACTTTTGATATCAAAATTTTGTATTTGAAAGACAAACTTTGTAATACCATTGTTATATATATAAATAAAATAATAGCATTTTGATATTATAGCGTTCTTGCATACATTATGAATGAATTATGTTTAATTCTATCTGTAACAATTTCAACAACAATCTTTCTCTTCTTTGTATAACTATATTTGTCACTTGAATTATCATTTTTTTCATTTTTTTGTTTCTTTGAAAAATATCTTCTGACGGTAGGGTGGGTGGTTCACAAAACTTTGCAAAACACTTCCCAAGTTTTAGAAATCATTCAAAATCTCACCCAAAAGAAAAACTTATGAAATAAGTCACCCGACGATTTTTTTCCAATAATTTTTTGAACCTTTAGTACAAAACACCTATGATAAGTATTAATTGGGTAGTAAGTTACAACAATACACTAAAACATTGTTTGCATTAAAAGAATAAAAGGAAGTAGTAAAGTGGAAAGTTAGTGAAACTAGTGAAAATCCTGCCTAAGTTCATAATGTATAATAAAACACCATCTGACCCAAGATTAGTGAAAATTTTGACTAAATAAGGGGAAAAATTGGCATTCAAGGAAGGGCGCCAAAATTAAGGGTAACATAGATATAACTAGGGATAAACTACAACAACTGGTCAACAATAAGGTCTAAGTGGGTGGTGTCTTTAGGAGGGTTAAGGAGGTCCTTAAAAAATACGATTCCTTTCTGAGAAATCTCTTCTTCCTTGGAGAATTGGAATCCATAAACATCGAGAATTTTAATAATTGTATTCCTTTTTCTATGATTAATGGAAAATTGATGAAAACGTGTAGAGTTCTTATCTTGTTTTATCCATTGATTTTTGAATATTTATTTCCAATAAAATTCATCTTTCTTGATAATATTATGAAGATCACTCAAAAGTGAATTATCCATATGGGAATGAGCTCTCAAGGCTTCAACTCTATCAATTTCCATTTGTATTTTCTTAAGCTAGTCCTTTATAGTCAATTTCTAAGAGAAAATTTTACCAAACAAGTTTTGTTTCCAAGATTTCAAGTTTATTTTTATGCTTTTGAACTTGAAGGCGATTAGTTCCATGAACATCATTATTCCAATAATCAAACATGATTATTTTTTTATCAGGATGATGTGTCCACATTATTTCAAATATAAAAGGATATCTAACTTTATTAATGGGGGTATTCCACTTGAGAATAAAGGGGGTGTGATCAAAACCAACACTTGATTGGGAGGAGAGAGAAGAGTGGTTAACCACATCAAAATTTGAGGAAAGAAGGCACATTTCAAGTATAACATGAATAATTTTGTCTCGCATTCTTTTATTGGACCAAGTTTATTAACTTCCTTCGAGTTCTAGGTCCAAAAGACCTCTATTAATCGATTGTTGAGGTCCAACATGCTATCAAATAAATCTAAAGAACTCCCATCTTCTCTAAGGGGTAGAGTGGAGAGTCAAATTCACTAAATAACATCCAATGGGAACTCATAAAGGAGGTTCTACTACTTAGAAGGTTCTACCAAGTCTCTCAACAAAGGAATGAATTATTTAAGGTATAAGTATTTGAGAGAACCCAATCAAAGTTCCTAGGAATTCAGTGAAGAAAATATTAATATTTTTTTCTTCATAGAAATTAGGTAACCATGATAATGAGGTTTTCACAAGGTGGCTAATCCACTTGAAGCACCAGCATCCACAATAATAGAAACATCATTAGGCTAGATATACTTATTAGTTTGTTTGAATGCAATAACATTTATTTTGGTTTCTTTGATGAAAAAAAAATCATGCTTTAGTTCTTGGATTAGATTCTTGACAATGTGTTATTTTTGGAGGCTATTTAGCCTCCTTACATTTCAAAAGAGAATCAATATTTTTTGGTTATTCTTAAGCCTAGATCCTCTGATTTACTCTGACTTCCATTTTCTATGCCCTTGGTTTTGTTCCTCTACCTATTTTCTCTTATTGATTTCAACTCAAGCTTGGGATTTATCCCCATATCAATTATGTTACGTATCTCTAATCCTTTATTTGAATGAATATATGCTCTAGACCCCCTTGAAGTTTTGGGAGAGATAGGTAGGGGAGGTACTAGGGAAAAATCATAAAATATATGTGGGGGATTAATAATTATATAATATAAGGAATTTAACATCTCCTAAGCTTAATACATGTGGATTATTCATAAATCTATCTTTCAACCTATAAAATGGGGTCAAATAAGAGCTTGATTATTTTCAAGGAGGAATTATGTTATGATTCTTTTGATGCGTGTTTATTATTTCATGTTGTGACAAAATGCAAGTGTTATAAGATAATGTCTTTATATCCTCAATCCTAGATGTACTATTCAATTTTTAGCATCCAAGTTGATAAGTAAAAAATAAATTCAAATATTGTCTACCTAAAAAAGTAAGAATTCAATTTTTGAAATAGGGGACATGATTGTAGTAATGATCCTATATAGAATACATAATCATAGTTATGATATTATTTAAGATAATTACATTGATATAAATTACACCAAACAAAATTTCAACATAATAATGTGACATAATTAAAATACAAATTAATAAATACTCCAAAGTAATAAAATTATATATTAAAATCATATATCAAATATATATCCCAAAATAACATAAAATGAAAAAAAATACAAGGAACACATATTTTATGCAATAAAATGATCTATTAATAAAAATAATATGTTCACTATAATAAAATAACTTATCTTCACTTTTAAATATTCAAATAATAATATTAAAAACATTTCATTAATATAATACTAGCAATCACACCTTGTTGTGCAATGGGTACGCCAAAGAGATGTGGAGTGTTAATTAGATAAAAATTGGTCTATTTTTTGCATACATTTGTATAGTACATGAGGTCAATTAGTAGAAAATGTAGAAAATTATGTTTTCTATGCAAAAAATGTCTCGATAGAGAAGTGATATCTTTAAATAAACAATTCATCCACACGCATGGATCCAAATACAATTGAAACAAAATCTTTTAATCGGGAAGATAATTATCCCTCACTACCAACAAGCTCATATTAAGTTAAATCAATAAGGAGGGAGGGAGAGATGGAGAGAGACATAAGGAGATGAAGATAGAGATGAAGAATAAATTATACAAAGAAAGAGGAGAGACAAAGAGAGAGAGTAGAGAGAGAGAGAGATAGAAATGGAAGAGATAAATATATAGAAAGGGAGAGAGAGGGAGAGATAGAAAGATAAATATAGACATATGAAGTGATATATAGAGTGAGGTAGCAAGATGGAGAGATATAATTGTAGAGAGATGGAGAAATAGTGATATAGAGATAGAGCAAGAAATGGAAGGATAAATATGGAGAGATCAAGATAGATAAATAAAGATATATAGATATAGAGGTCTAAGAAGAGGGAGATGGAGAAAGATGGATGCATTAAGAGAGGGATACATGTCTAGAGATAGAGAATGGAGGATATAGGTAGAGATTAAGATAGAGCAACAAAAGAAGATGACACATAGATAGAGAGATAGAGAGATGTAGAGGAAGAGATAAAGATAGAGAAAGATATGGAGATATAGAGGGAGAGATAAAGAGAAAGAGGAGAGGCATAACAAGAGATATATATGATGAGATAGAGTGATAGAGAGAGAGAAAGAGATAAGGATATATAGAGAGGGGGAGAGGGAAAGAGAGACAAATTTATAGACAAACAAATATAAGTTGAGATAGAGAAATAGAGATAGGGGGAGATAGGAGTGAGAAAGAGGGAGATAGATATATGAGAAGAGAAAGATATATGTATGTATGTATATATGTATGTATGTATGTATGTATGTATGTATGTATGTATGTGTGTGTGTGTGTATGTATGTAAAGAAAGGGAGAGAGAGGTAGAGATAGAGAAATATAGATAGAGATAGAGATAGAGAAATAGGAAGGGTGTGTGAGTGTATGAGAGATAGATATAGATATAGAGATAGGGAGAGAGACACAAGGAGTGTGTGTGTGTGTGTGTGTCTAAGTGAGAGATATATGTGGAGATATAGATGGAGAGTGATATAGAGAGAGAGATGGAAAGATAAGTAGATAGAGAGCTAGAGAGAAGGTGAGATAGAGAGATAGAAATAGTGTGAAAGATAGAGGAATGAGAGATATATATAAAGGGGAAGTAAGGAGACAAAAATAGGCTACTAGGGAGATAGGTATGGAGATGGATATGGAGAAGATTATTCACATATTTTCTATAAACATTTTTTAGTGAATTTGGTTTCCAAGGGAAACCACAGTATGCTCCAACAAAGGTATAAATGGAGAAGTGATAACTTTAAATTAACTATGGATCCACTTAAGAATATCCAAACATTACTAAAATAAAAAATTTGAATTAGGATGATAACTAGGCTCCATTACCAATAAGATCATATTATGATTGCAATATGAATAGAGGTGGAGAGAGGGAGAGTCAACGATAGAAAGAGGGAGAGATAGAGGGGGGAAGAGTGAGAGAGAGACGTAAGGAGATATAGATAGAGATGAAGATTGATATAGATATGGAGATGGAGATGGAGATGGAGATGAACATTTATTTATTTAAAGAAAAATTTTCCCTAAAGCCTATCATGCATTAAGTAGCAGTAATAGACTGATGATCATAACAATTTATTGCATGATGAAGTGACACTCATTAATATTCAAAAGGACATTAAACCCCATTTGTATGTAATCACATTTTCTATTTTTTGTCATAAAGAGATCCTTTAGAAAACTATCTTGAATCCACTTTCATATGGTTGAGAGTTGGATTTATCTTTTCAAGTGGGCTCGGTCTATCTTTCTTCTTGTTCTTTCCTTTTCTTAATTATTGTCTACTTAAATTAGTTCTCAATATATTTCAAATATATTTAGAATATTGAAAGGTTATTGAAATTTAGTTGTATTTAAATATTAAGAATAATGATATATTTTTATTATATCATTTATCAAAGTTTTATTTTTTTGTATGATTGATCTTTATTTCACACCTATTTGATAGATTGAATCATTTAATTATGATAGTTTAACCAAGTGATTACTAGTTTAGATATACACTCCGTCATAATATTTAACCTAACATATATAAAAATAAAAATACATAATCTAGATATTTTTGTATATAAAAAATAAATTGTATTAATCTATATACCACTATTCCCCTTGATTACTTATATCAATTATTTTAATTTAGTTGAAATATTAATTTTAGAAAATAAAAATACTAACAATTATATACAAGAATATCAAGATATGAAATTAGTCCACAAATGGAGCAAATCTAGGAGAAAAAAATATGTGAAGGTAGCAGAACACTGGTGATTGGAGGAAAGCCTCGAATTGGAAAACAAGTGGCCATCAAGGAAATAAAGGACCCACTAAAGAAGGTTTTGAAACACATGGCAACCGAAATCCACCATGAAATCTAGCATGAAATCCAAGATGAAATGCAGAAAGATGGTATGGGTGGTTAGGGAACCCTAGGTTAGGAAGGCCCCCATATCCACCGAGAGCTAGGAATGACGTAATCTGGGCTCCTTGGAAAAACTAGACCCAAGCCAACTTCAAGAGAAGAAACAACAAAGGATAAAACTGAGCAATTAAAACCTAGATTCCGAAGACAAAACTACAAGAGGGAAAGACCTTTTTTCCACTGGATCAAAGAAGTAAAATAATGAAGATCTCAACTAGCTATTTGCAACCACAATCGTACTAACTCAAAGAATACAACTTGTTCATCAAATAGACTTGGAGCAATGTGACAAAGCAGGGGATCATTGACTAGTTCAATGACCACTTCAAAGGACACGTAAGAGAAAAAACCCTAACTAAATATTTCATTTTGTTAAAATGTGTAGACCAAGGGATCAAAGAATTTTTTTAATTTGGTGAACCACTCTTTTTCAAGGGTTTTTTTTCTACAAAATAGATTGGGAACCAAACTTTAATCCCAAATAGCACAAACTGAAAAGCTTCCTGCATTGGATTAGTCTAGAGAATTGACCCCCTTTTGAGTGAAGAAATATTAGGTAAAATTGGTGAAGCCCTAGGTACTTTTATAGGCTATGAAGAAGAATTTTTCCTTGGAAATTCAGAAACAACCATGATTTTGGTAGAAATAAACATGAAGCTCAAATTCATGGACAATTTAGAAATTCTCACAGAGAAAGGAAGTTGGTTCCAAAAAATTACCATTAATAGAAAAGGAGGTAGGTGTATCATGTGTAAAGGTACCTACACAGAAAGTTGCTCGAAAGAGGTAGGTAAAGAAATTGACACTACTTTAAATGGAGGATGGTTTGGAGAAAGACGTACCTGAAGATAATATCAAGATAGCGCAAAAGAGGAAAACAATACAAAGGATCAGTTAGGGGAGGAGGAAGTGGGGCTGTGAACGATTTGAACCTACTGATTTTGGGTGATGGAGGGAAAAAAACCCTAGAGGAATCCTGGCTTGCCTTGAAGAGTTAAGGGATCTATTGAGAGAGTCAGAGATATTGGAAAGAAACACCAGCGACAATATGTTGGCCATCAAAAAACAAGGGATAAATGAGGAATATAGTATGGAAGAAGCAGATATCAATCAATTTGACATTAATTCCTAGCCAAAGAAGTCGGATGCTGAGGTGGCTCCATAGGGGGAAGTTGAAACTACCATTCTAGGGGAAGAAACCAATAAAAAAAAAATTACATATCACCATGGGAGATGGAGAGGAAGACCAAGATATGACAACTCAAGCCCCCCCATTCCCATACAATTATGTGAAAGATGACCTAGAAGAGGACATAATTGGACTCACCCTCACAATGGATCAATAATTGTTGCTGGAAGGGAGGAGAAGACAGTATACATATGAAGGGTGGAGGGAAAGATATAAAGGTAGTTTATGAGAGAGATAGAGACTTGAGAGAGGGAGAGGGGGTAGGAGGGAGAGAGAGATGGTTGAGGGTTAAGGGTAGAGGGTAGAGGGTTTAATGGTTAAGGGTAGATGGGAAAGAGATACATGGATTGAATCTGAGAGAGACACCTAAGAGAGGGAGAGGGGGTAGAATGGAGACTTGAGAGATAGAGAGAATGGGATAGAGATACAGGGTAGAAGGTTTAAGGGTTTAAATTTTAAGGGTTAAGGGTTTAGGGTTTAGGTTTTAGGGTTAAGGGTAGAGGGAGAGATGCAAAGGGAGTGAGTGAGATATAGAGACCTAAGAGAGGGAGAGAGGGTAGAGGGGGAGAGAGAGAGGTTTAAGGGTTAAGGGTAGAGGGGAAAGAGATAGAGGGAGTGAATCTGAGAGAGAGGCCTTAGAGAGGGAGAGGGGGTAGGAGGGAGACTTGAGAGGGAGAGCAAGTGGGAGAGAGATAGAGAGTATATATGTTTAATGGTAGAGGGTAGAGGTTTTAAGGGTTTAGGTTTTAAAGGTTAAGGGTTTAGGGTTAAGAGTGGAGGGAGATATATAGAGGGAGTGAGAAAGAGAGAGATAGCTAAGAGGGGGAGAGGGGGTTAGGAAAGAGAGACTTGAGAGAGAGAGAGAGAGTAGAGGGTAGAGGTTTTAAGGGTTAAGGGTTTGGGGTTTAGGGTTAAAGGTAGAGGGGAGAGAGATAGAGGGAGTCGGTGAAAGAGAGGAAGGGATAGAGTGTGAGAGAGATAAAGGGTAGAGAGGAGAGAGATAGGAGTGATTGAGTGAGAGACTTGGGAGAGAGAGAGAGGGAGAAAGAGGGAAAAAGATAATATTTAAATATTTTATATATTAGTAATATATATACATAATAATGCAATAGATTATATATTAAATACATAATTCAGTAAGAGATTATCATAAATTGTATATTACATATTACAGTATAAACTATATTGTATATTATATATTAAATTATAAACTTTATTGCATTTTTAAATTATATATTATAAATTGTATAAGTAAATTTTTAAAACACATATCTAAAACATATCGGATATCAAATTCAAATTGGATATCAGATTCAAATTAGATATCTGATTTGAATCGGATATCCGATATGTCTGACACAAAATTTAATTCCTAGGAATCAGCCTCGAGCTTGCTTTGGAATTTGGTTTGAACCTACCAATCCTAAGAAGTCAACACAAAAAACATGTTTAATAGCTTACCTTTCTTTTCCAGACTTCGCCCATGTGGCTGATGACTTTTTTTTACCAAAAATTGATGAAATGAAAAGGGTTTGTAAAGGAGTTTATCAACTTTTCACCAATATTAATTATACTTTACTTTGAATCTAATAAATAATTTTTATTCATTTTTTATTAGAATTATGACTAAAGTCTTTATTGATAGGTTGATTGAAAAACATCTATAGCTTTCAAACGGTATCACATTTTTTTAATCCAAAACATGCATCACATTATATGCTTCACATATTATAGGATTAAAAAAAAACAATTTCATGAAGTTTTGACCAAGTTAAGGTGGTCAGACATACGAGTTTTTATATTTTTTAAAGTTGTAATAAAAAATTCATAATTAATTATTTTACTTCGAAAAAAATTACAAAAAAATATGCATCACATCCGAACATGAGTCATCTACTTATATCTAAAATCTTATCAAAAATATTATCATTTTATTATGGTTAAGGTGGTTAAACAAACACCTACTTATTTTTTCCCTAAAATTTAAATACTACTGCATTGAAATTTCAAAATTTCACCAAATATATTTTTTTTTAAAATAATCCTAGTAGATTAGAAACTACATTCAATTTTCCATAGATTATATTCTTACATATTTTTGAAATAATATAGATAACTTATTCAAATTTTTATGTCAAGTTGTCTAACTCTATTTTTTTTGAATTTTCATTCCCACTTAAGGGCCTATTTTTTTCATGATGAACATGCACATACTCTCCTACATAATCCTCACATACCATAAGAAAGAGATCATACATGTTGCATTTGCATACATACATTTACATAATTCATATTGCAGCACATGTCAATCATAATGAATCTATAACATCGTAAAGAACACAATAAAGGTAAATTAAGTGCATCCATCCATACATCATAACATAGAAAATCACATATATAAGCATAAAACATATAATATAAATCCATAATGTATCATGACATATAATCATCTCATAATCATATAATTGCATAACATCATAAGCATCACAATTGATCACATAGACATGCATATAACATAGGAACATAAATCATGTAATTCACTGCCAAAATCATGCATCTTGCGTATATATATATAAAATGGTGTCATAGTAAAATATCATGGTGTATCTCAAAATGAAGCTCATAGGCTCAAAATGAAAAATATCACTATCCAATACATGTATAAAATAAGGCTATCCTAAGCTATCCATATCTCCTAAAGTAGATTGTCCTAAAGAGGAAGGTCTCCTACTATGGGTATGATCCTAAAACCCTATGTCCTTATCTCGATGGTCGACCATATGGAGAGGGCCTAGGCTGAGAGTATCCTCCACCACTCTAAGTCTAGTGAGAGTGTGACCTACTATGGCTTTGGGTTTGTGTGTAGCTCAGTGCCCTTTATACTGATGGCACCTAACACTCATATAAATCATTGTAGTATCGATCATCCTGTCCTACCTGGAAGAACTAATGGCCTAGCTCGGACATAGGTCTATTGATAGTAAAAATAAAATCTAGATATTGTTGGTTGTCCCTTTGTCTCCTAATGATGGCCATGTCTCTCAATGGTGAGCCTATCCACCTCAACCTATAATCCCTAGATCCATGCATTCATAGCCTAGAGTCATGCCTAAAAATCTGTGATATGTTGATCAACAAACATGTATCCCTCTACCTCCTCCATAGCCTCCAAAATATGCACATCTTGATAGCCCTCACTCAGATCCTCTCCCATCACAATCCCCTCTTGAACTACTCTCTCCTCCTCTCCCATCTCCTCCTCCCCCATCTGCTTGACCTCCTACTTGGCCTCCTCCTTGATATGTGAGAGCCTTCTAACAACTCTTTATCCTCTATCCATCCTCATCATGACCCTTCCTCCCTTGTCTCCCCTACCATGATCTCCACTATCACCACCCTTGCCTCCTCTACCTCAATGTCCTCCCCTCCCCTATCCTCTATCCTTAAATCTGTCACATAAACCTCTACCCCTCCACTCCACTGGGGAAGACTGATCTCGATCAATCAATGGATCAGGATTATGCATGACCCACCACGCATTGTACTCGAGAATCACCCCCATATTAGTAACCTATGCACCAACACCCCCATTAAATAGGCTACAAAGTGTCAATATCTTGCTTTGCAATCACTACGTCGATCAGGGTATGTGTAGGATCATGATGGGCCAAAAAGTGGTGATTTGATAGGTATTTTTGAGTATGTGGCTGATGACTTTTTTTTACACAAAATTGATGAAATGAAAAAGGTTTTTAAAAGAGATTATCAGCTTTCCACCAATATAAATTATTCTTTACTTTGAATTTAATAAATAATTATTATTCATTTTCTATTTGAATTATGACTAAAGTATTGATTGATAGGTTGATTGAAAAACATATATAGCTTTCAAATAGTATAAAATTTTTGGAATCCAAAACATACATCACATTCTATGTTTTGCATACTATAGAATTTAAAATTTAAGAAATTTTGAATTTCATAAAGTTTTGACCAAGTTTAGGTGGTCAGACATATGAGTTTTATCATTTTTTAAAAGTTGTAATAAAAAATTCATAATTAATTATTTACTTGGAATTTATTTTTAAAAAGATATGCATCACATCTAGACATGAGTCCTCTACTTATGTCTAAAATATTATAAAAAAAATATAATCATTTTGTTGTAGTTAGGGTGGTTAAACATACGCCTATTTCTTATTTTTTCCCTGGAATTTAAGTACTACTACATTGAAATTTCAAATTTTCACCAAATAGATTTTAAAAAAAATAAAAATAAATCTAGTAGTTTAAAAACTACATTCAATTTGCTACAGATTCTATTGTTACATATTTTTGAAATAATATAGATAACTTATTCAAATTTCTACTTCAAGTCGCCTAACTCTGATTTTTCTAATTTTTTTTCCACTTAAGGGTTTGTTTTTTCCATGATGATACTGCACATACCCATCATTTGTCCCCACTAAGTGATCTTTCGCAAGGACCTTATAAACTCAATTGTACCAATGCAAAGCCCTTGTCACTCCCTAAATTTTTTCAGCACCCACTCTAGAAGGTACCACTTGATAATGTGCAATGATTTCCTGGTCCTCCCAATTAGATAACATGCCTACTAACAATAGGGAAAATGCTCTTTGTCATCCTTCCATGGCTAACAATCCTAATACCGTCCAAACAAATTAAGTAAGAAAATCAATGGCATTATGCCAATACCCTACATCACCAACCCTGGTCTGTGTGACTAGTCCTCCATACAAGAACACATATGGAATCCTTGATCCTAGCTATCTCCCAAAAAGAGGTCAAAACATAATGATGTGCTCCCAAGCCTAGATCATAAACAATAGTCTCGTAATTGATGGATTTTGCCACTCTATAGGAAACATTATGCAACTAAAAGTATAACATGGCTAGAAGGCATGGCCCCCACACATATAACATCCCATAAGTCATCATGCCAATCAACATATCTCCCCATCCAGTAGGTAATATATGTCCTCGTCGATCAAGAATAACGATCCCCCCATCATAATGTATAGAACCACGATGAGTCTCTCATATCTATGAGATAGAACATCCCATTGGATCTCATACTCCTCTATTTTGAGCTTCACAATTACCTCATAATGAAACGACCTATGTAATACCCCATGTTTGCTAATTCATTAGATACTCTTGGTACTCTTTGATATTCTGGATAATTTGTGATACTCTATGTGGCGGATTTATATTTGTTCATCTGTGGCTTCTTAGTTATTTTCTTACTGCTCTTTACATTATGTGTGACAATTGATGATATATTATACATTGATGATTTGATACGTTATGTAATGGTGTTCTTTAAATTCATATGTGATAATGTGTTTCCATGATATTATGCTTATGATGACTTGTTCAGTGTATTTTGGTGAAAGGACGGAGTAGTACCACTCGCTAGCGAGCGCCCTGCTACCCCACTATTACCTTTCACAGTGTGTTTTCAATGGAGATTATATGTTACTTGACGTTTATCTGTTTGTAGATATTGCAGGATTAAAAGTCTCGATTCCACCTGCTTTGGCAGGACAGGGCGAGCACAAAATAAACCCAACGGGTACAATGTTAAAAGGAGTTGTTAAGGAAGAATTCTCGTCCCAAGTTCGTCATTTCGTTAGGAGGTTGTTCAGTCTTGTGTTGGCCTGGTCTTGTCTTGATATTTCGATTGTTTTTGAGTTAAATGATTTATTTAATATATTTATGGTTTGGTGATAGTTAATTAAATTATTTTAGAGTTATAAGATGAATTAAAGTTATTTTATTAATTATGATTTAGTAAGTATTTAAGTTTAATTATTTTTAATTAAAAGTTAATTATCTATAAAAGTTTGTTTTAATTAAAATTTAGAATTAAGTGGTGGTAATTTTTTTTTTTTAAATGATTATTGTTTAAAAATAAATAAATAATAATAATAATAAATAATTAAAGCTGGAGATTCTTGTGGGGGCTATTTGGAGAATGAAACTAATTATTTGAAATTTGTTTCACGGGAGAGGAAGAGGAAGAGTTAGGGGGCTGTTGAAATGGGGATTTTGGTATTCTTTTTAAGGGAACAGAAAAGAGGATGTAAGGGAATTTTTGGAGGAAGATTGTCTCAGAATTTGTTTTAGAAAAGAAGTTGTAGGAAAGGGTCAGCGTTGAAAGGAGGAGGAAAGTGTTTGTGTTGAATTTCTTCTACAGCCGTAGGACGCCAGGTTCCTTTCAAAATTTTGTTTATGCTTCTATTATTTTTATATACTCTTGGCTGTATCGTTTGATGAATTTCAGTCTGAGTGGATTGAATTAATTGATTGAAGATTTTTTTTTGTATAAACTTTGCAAATATTTTCATAAAACCTAGGGAAAATCTTGTCTAAATTTCTTCAATACAAATTAATTGTTAAAAACCGTAGTTGATAAAAGAATTATTAAAACATTATTGATTGGGTTTCAACTCAGATCTTGAATTTTTCCTGTTCAGAACAAATATTTGATGCATTTCTATTTCTTTCTATAAATACAGATTCACTGGTTATATATATATACATATGTAGATATAATTCCTTTTTAATTTACTGGAAAGTGTTTTAAAATTTGTGAGGCTAGGTAGTTTTCATTTCAATTAGAGGAGGGTTTATTTTTACCCTGTGTATGAATGGCTGAGTTTCAAATCTGTAAGTTTTATTGTTTTATTTTACTCTATGAAAGTCATTTTGTATAAAAATAAATATATATTGTTATAGGGTTTATTTGTTTGATTCATTCCTTTGTATTTGATGAAATTTAGTGTATTCGTGTGGAATTCGCATATTGAAGATCTCTGGCAATGTTTTGGTCTAACGCGTACATACCCTTGTGTAGCATTTAATATTATTGATAAACTCTTTTTCCTTACCCGTATTGGAATTTTTTTTGAATTACGAATTTTACATAGGAATTCACATAGTATTTAGCATAATGTTGCAGGCCGTAATATTTGGCTATCCACTGTGTGGTCATTATTTTCTCATGCCTTATGCTTCTTTCTAGTATTAAATTCTAAGTGTATGTGAAGGGTGCAGCCGGCGGCAGTTACATCACCCTGACTTCCTAGTACAAAGTGTGGTACTTACCCTGTGCAGCAAAAAGTAGTCTTGTCGCATGGTGTTCGGTAGAAAATACCATCTCCATGGTTTGGGGCTGCGTTTATTGTTTTAGCGATAGGCTAGTTATTTGACACGAGACTTTTGTTCATGGTAATTCAGTAATATACCTACCTTTTTGGGATTGTACTCGGGGTATATATGATTTTTCGTTGTGCGTGATATTTCAAATGTATATGTATTTAATATGGGATTCGTTTCATAATAAGTTCGTTCGGTAATAGATTTGAGTTATAGGTAATTAATCAAGTATACAATTATATATATATATATATTGGGGTTAATTTTAATATTCATATTAATATTAATGTTAATACTAATATATATATATGTGTGTAGATTTATATATATAAATTGTAATTTTATTATAGGTTAGTTTTAATTTGATAGTATGATAGGAGAATAGTTTACAATTACTTTTATTCGTTGAATGTGGTATTTTTAAGAAAATAAATGTAACGGTGAAAAGTAATTCTTAATTAAATGGAATTTTCTGTGTATTGAATTACATTTTGATGAGGAATTTTCCATGTTTATGAGAAGTGTCTTTTGGTATTCTTGTTAGTAATTCTTTTGAATTATATCGTTTCATGTAATATGGATTTTCTTGTATTTGGGGGTTTATGTTCTGTAAGGGAAACCTAGAGTTTCACAATCTTGTTTAGAAACCTAAGTAAGTTCTAGAGGTGGGGTAATGTGCTTACTCTTGTTTTCATTTTAAATTTGGATTTGTAATGTTTATGGATTGGTTATACTTTGGATTATACCAGACTATGGATGTGTTTCCTTGTGATTGGTGAGATGGTCATGCCTCACTTTTAATTGTCTTTTGATGTAGTTCTTTTTGTGGTACAATCCTTGATGTTATTGTCTTGTGGTTGAGTGTTTAGAGGGAGTGGCTCTAAGTGGGTGGTCGGCACACAAAGGGGCGCCAGGATAGCCCTCGTTAGAGTGAATTTAATAAGTGATAATTTAAATAATTAATTAGGGGGTGGGTAGTAACACACTAAAAAGATAATTATTGCCTTAGCCACCTTTTAGTGCTACCATAGACTAAAGGGGATTGAGAAGGCCATGGTTGGCATAATCATTTCCTTGTCTTCGTAAAAGGTAATGGTTCCGCATGAGCAACCCTATGGGGCGGTTCCTTGAGATAGGTAGCCTGGATAACCATAGATGGAGGGGGTTCCTAGCATTTGGTTGCCTGGATAATCCGTCAATAGATGGAGGTGGTACCTTGTGATAGGTAGCCTGGAGAATCCATGTTAAGCCATGTGATGACACTTTCCTCTAACATTCTTATTTATGTCATCTTTTGGAAATCCTCTAGAATTGATCACTTGTCTTGTATTGGTGATTTTTGTTGTTTGTTGAATTTGAGTGGTCTCATGTGTTGTATGGTTTTCATTAGCTGGTGGTAAGTCTTGTCTAGACATTCTTGGTCGGGAACCCTTCCTTAACAACTCCTAGCATGGGGGTGGTCAGGGGGATTGTGTCTTGCACCCCGTTGGGATTCTTTCTTTTATGCAGGTTCATCTTTTAGTGCTGAGTTGTGTAGTAGCTGATTCTTTGTTCGTGGGTTCCAGATTTATGTACTTATGTTATTCTTATATTGATGTATCACTCCCACCTAGTTGGGAAAGTTTTGTTTATAATTGCACATGGTGCTAATGTAATGTAATCTCATGTTGAGGCATTGTACTTTTATTGTAAACTTGGTTATGAGATGAATTTAGAATGATATTTTAACTTTGGATATTATTCTATCTTATGTCTCTATTGTTGTTACTGATGTAATTATATTTATGGATGTATGAATGTATGGTTTATGTAATGGTTAGTTAAATGTTCATGTTGTTAAGGGTTGATTTTTAAGTAATGTCCTCATGTACCTCAAAGGATTAAGTCATGCAATTTGAATAATGGTTACATTATGTTATTTAATATTCACTCCTTTGTTCTTTAAAAAAAAAATTGGTTGCATATTACTTAATTCCTTTGGGGTTGCATGGCAGGGCATTACAACTTGGTATCAGAGCCAAGGTTGCTAACACTAGGTTCTTTGGGTAGTTGGTGTCTATTAGGAAACCTTTTGTGTTAAGTTTGATCTTACATACTATAACTATGTGTAGGATAATGCCTCGAGCTAGAGATCGTGGCCGTGGAAGAGGTCGAGGTGGTGGTCGAGCAGTCAGTCATCATAGTCCATCACCACCGAGTTTCCATGGTTCTGAGCATGAGGAAAATTCAAATCCTCAAAGTAATCCGCTAGTTGGTGATCAGAACCCGGGATAGTCTAGAGTGGATGGTCAGTTACAACATCTTCTAGGAGAGCTCCTTGATTGTTTGGGACCCAGGCCTCAGGAAGAGTCACAGATCGAGAGAGAGAGAGGGAAAGGTCTCCAAGGCATAGGGATGCTCCAGTAGATCAGGATGTAGTAATAGCAGGGCATATGAGGGATTTGTTGAGAGCTCACCCCCTACCTTCGATGGATCAGGAGGAGGCTTGGAAGCAGAAACCTGGTTGATAGATTTGGATCGTTGCTTTGCAATGCACCCATTTGGTAGCAATACCAAGGCTCGGTGTGCAGTAATGCATTTACGGGGTTTCACATCTACCTAGTGGAGGTTGGAAGAATAGAAGTTACACCTGGATATCAGTGTGGTTACATGGGAGTTATTCTTGGATAGGTTCAGGGCTTGGTTTCTCTCTGATCATTGGAGGCAGTGCAAAGCTAATGATTTCCATGATCTTAAGCAGATGTCTTTGTCCGTTAAGCAGTATGAGTGGTGGTTCTACGAACTCAAGCAATATGCTGGGATCAATCATGATGAGGGGTTGCTTGTTCAGCATTTTTTTTGGGGTCTGAATGACCATATCAGTGGTGGAGTGAGAGTCTTCGAGCCGAAGACAATGGAGGTTGCAGTGGAGAAGGCTCGGTTAGTAGAGGAAAACTTGGCTATGGCTCTTGGAGGACATGTTGGAGTTCAGATCGGCAGTGCTCCGACACCAGCTATAGGTTCTAGAGGTGGTCAGTCTCAGGCTGCAGGGCCTTCTAGGAACTTTTAGACACCATCTAAGGGTGGTTCACACCATCAGTAGTCTCAACCCAAGCAGAATAAATTGCAGTCTTAGCAGATAGACAGGTTTCAGGGCAAGAAGTTTTAAAGTTGGCAGTGGGATAAACCTGATCATTTTGTGTAGCCTGCACAAATTGCATAGTCGGCTCCATCTCGAGGTAGCTTTCAGCAGTCAAATGCACCATCTAGGGTTAGAGGCTTTGGCAGAGGTACAGGTTGCTTCTCGTGTGGGAAACAAGGGCATATTGCCAGACAGTGTCCTTAGAAGTCTACTTCAGAATTTAGTCAGAGGCCAGCTGTTTCAGACCCAATAGTGGGCGATGTGGGAAGAGCTCATCAGATTTTTGCAACAGTGGACAATCAGCAAGCTAAGCATTAGGGTACTATGATCGAAACATCAGGTGTGTTGAAGGGTACTAAAGTTTCCATACTTTTTGATTCTGGTGCTTCTGATTCATTTATATCTCCTTCCGTTGTGGAGCGATGTGGATTGGTGGCATCTAGGCAAGGCGTAACTTGGCAAGTTGAACTCGCCTCAGGGTCAAAATTTCTTGTAGAAGAGTTTGTTTAGGGTTGTAAGTTAGATTTGGGAGTTTTTTCAACTCAGATGGACCTTCAGATATTACCCCTAGGCTCATATGATGTAGTCTTGGGAATTGATTGGTTGAGTTCACATCGTGCTTTGTTGGATTATCGTCGTAAAGCAATGTGGTGTACCACTAACTCTGGAAATGAGGTGGAGATCGTGGGCACTCAGAGGCCTATTTCTTTGTGGATGATCTCTGCCATGTAGTTAAAAAGGTTGTTCCGTGAGGGTTGTCAGCTTTTTGCGATGGCAGTGAATGACCTCAAAACTGAAGATAGCTGAGAGAAATCATTGGATGATTACCCTCTTCTTAAGGGATTCGCTGATGTGTTTCCAAGTGAGATACCTAGAATGCCGCCTAAGCGGGATATAGATTTTTGGATAGACCTAGTACGTGGAGCTGAGCCTATCTCTGCCTGCACTGGAATGACCACGTAGGAACTTCAAGAACTTTGTCTTCAGTTGGAGGAATTGATAGCAAAAGGGTTTATCCATCCGAGTGTCTCTCCATGGGGAGCACCCGTGATTTTCGTGAAGAAGAAGGATGGTTCTCTCTGCCTATGCATTTATTATAGATAGTTGAATAAGGTAACAGTGAAGAACCGATATCCCCTGCCTAGGATAGATGATCTCTTTGATCAAATAAGAGGGTAAAGATAGTCTCCAAGACTGATCTCAAGTTCAGATATCACCAATTGAGGATTGTGAGCAGATATTCATAAACTGTGATTTTGCACCCATAACAATACACGAAGTTCACAAGGATGCCGCTTGGTTGACGAATGCGCCTTCAGTCTTTATGAGTTTGATGAATGGGGTGTTCAGAACCTATTTGGATAGATTTGTTCTTGTGTTCCTCGATGATATTTTGATCTATTCTAGGTCTATAGAGGAACATGAGGAACATCTTAAGTAGGTATTGCAGTGTTTGAGGGAAAACCAGTTATATGCCAATTTGGCAAAGTGTGACTTTTACAAGACTGAAGTTTAGTATCTTCGCCACGTCATCTCAGGTGAAGGAATCTCTGTGGACCCTGCAAAGATTCATGCTATTGTGGATTGGGTCCATTGTCGTCTCGTGGTTCATGGGCTTCATGGACTTGCGTTGCTACTGCAGTTTTTCCAAGGCTTTCTAGGATTGCATCCTGGCTACTTCTCCAGAGGAAAGGGAATAAATTTTTGTGGTCAGATAAATGTCAGCAGGCTTTTCAGACTCTTAAGGAGAAGCTGACTAGTGCACCTATCTTGGCAGTACTAGATCCTGCAGGAGAGTTTGTTGTGTGTACCAATGCCTCCTTGGAAGGCTTAGGAGTCGTCTTGATGCAGGATGGGTGTGTGATTGCATACGAATCCTAGAAACTTAAAGATCATGAATTGAACTTTCCTACACATGATCTTAAGTTGGCCACGGTGGTTCATGCTTTGGTTAGATGGAGACATTTTCTCTTGGGGCATCAATTCGAGTTGCATACTGATCATCGTAGTCTACAATACATATTTATGCAGCCGAATTTGAATGCTAGACAGAGGAGATGGATGGAATTTTTGTGCGAGTATGATTTCGAAGTGAAATATATTCAGGGTAGGGAGAATGTGGTAGCTGATGCTTTGAGCAGGCGTAGGCATGAGATTTCTGCTATGACTCTTAGGATTGATTTGAGGAGTCAAATCCTCAATGCTCTCTCTTCAGACAGCTGGTATTCTGAGGTGAAGTCTGAGATCGAGTCAGGACGGTCTCTCGAAGGAAAATTTGCTGGGTACTCTTTGGATTCTGATGGTGTTTTGCGTTATTCAGGATGTATGTATGTACCTCCTGCAGAGGGTCTTCGTACTCTAATTTTGACTAAAGCCCATAGGGCACCCTATTCGGCACATCCAGGAGTTAAGAAAATGTATGCAGATCTATGTTCATTATATTTTTGGCTAGGAATGAAGTGGGATATCGCTGATTTCGTAGCTAGATGTCTAGAGTGCCAGAGGGTCAAGGCAGAACATCATCATCCGGCAAGATTACTACATCCTACTCTTGTTCCCGAGTGGAAATGGGATATCATTTCTATGGATTTTATCATTGGTTTGCCCATGTCTTCTAGGCGTCACGATGCGATCATGGTTACTGTGGACAGGTTAACTAAAGTAGCTCATTTCTCTCCTATTAGATCATCTTATACTGCATCTATAGTAGCGAGGATTTTTATGGAGGACATAGTTCGATTACATGGTATACCACGGAGGATCATATCTGATAGAGATCCAGTGTTTACATTGGCACCATGGACTTCCTTGCAACGGTCTCTAGGGACTCAGTTGAATTTTAGCTCCGCCTATCATCCTGAGACTGATGGTCAGACCGAGAGAGTTAATCAGGTGCTAGAGGACATGCTCCGCATGTACGTCATGGATCAATAATCTCATTGGGAGGAGTATTTGCATTTGGTTGAGTTTGCCTACAATAATGGTTATCATAGCTCCATTGGCATGGCACCTTTTTAGGCATTGTATGGTCATCCTTGCCATACCCCTTTGAGCTGGGATCGGTTAGAGGACAGGGTTCTTCTTGGACGTGACATGCTTCGAGATATGGAGCAGCAAGTGGCTCGTATCAGAGAGCATCTTAGTGCAGCACAGGAGAGGTAGAAAAAGTATGCAGATGCTCATCGTGTTGATTGGTAGTTTGCAGTTGGGGATCGTGTGTTTCTCCGGGTGTGTCCACAAAAGAGTCCTATCCGTTACGAAAGGGGTTCTAAGTTGGCACCCCATTTTGTTGGGCCCTTTGAG